>OZ016502.1:3552008-4084508 GCA_963966595.1 Physocephala rufipes
ATATATATATATATATATATATATATATATATATATATATATATATATATATATATATATATATATATATATATATATATATATATATATATATATATATATATATATATATATATATATATATATATATATATATATATATATATATATATATATATATATATATATATATATATATATATATATATATATATATATATATATATATATATATATATATATATATATATATATATATATATATATATCAAAGCTTTTTGGGGTCGTCCATCCCTGTCGTTCCTCACTGAATTTCTTCAAATGAAACCCACCACTATTGTTTACGTTTCGTGAAAATTATATACAAATAGAAGGCGTGCAGAATGTTTTCAACACGTTGGATGACAAAAATGCCATTATATTCGTTAGCAAACGCAGGGCAAACGAGAACAACATCGGGCGAGTTCTCACATAACTCTAACCCTAAGTTCTCACCTAACCCTTTACCACTAACTAGGTCTGATTTTTTAGCAGTGTTGATAAGTCTTGTTATTGTCGTTAAATATGTCGTTAATAAAATAATATAAATTCAAACCATTTTATGCTCAAAAATTAATTTTGATTTTGCTATCGAGGCAAAATATTAACCATTTCCTCTTAATAATGCCTTTAATTAGTCTCAATGACAGCATTATATAAATATATACAGCTTGAATAATTGTCTTTTTAATAAAACTAATATTTATTCGGCCATATTTATCTTAGTATGAAACTTTATAAACAACTGTTAACAAATTTTGACTATAAAAGACTTTCCTATTTTGGGGATATGCCAGAATAGATAATATACATGCACTGTTAACTTATTTGGATTAGTTTGTTTATTTCGCCTTCGATTATTATTTCCAGTTCTTAAGAATGCAACTAATTATTATTTTAGGATCTTTTTTGGTTCTAGCGGTAAGTTCTTTTCTAACAATAATTCAATAATAATTTTAGTTTTTTTCGCCCACAAACAGTTGGATGAAACGTGTGCTAACGTTTTGCGTATTGAAGAAAATGAAAGGGTTGTCTCCACATATTTAAAGGATCTGAATGAAAATTTAACGTTATATTTTAGTAAAGAAAATGAAGCAACGTTTGATTATTTAGTTAACTCAACTAAAGAAAATGAACGCAAACTTAATGAAGAATCCTTCGAGCTAAGTTCTTTTATGACGGTAGTCGCTAATGATATTGGGAGATTTAACTGGCAATCAAACAATAATTCTGATATACGTCGGCAGTTCAAACTACTGCACAAGCTCGGTTATAATTTACGAAATGAAACGCAATACACAAAATATCTGAATGTTAAGAGAGTGCTAAATTTGAATTTCAAAGAAGCAAAAGTTTGCCAATATAAAAGTAAAGAAGAATGCGATATAGTATATGGCGATATTGATTCCTTGCCTAACGATCCTGAAGAATTAATTCATTATTGGCGAGAAATTCATGAGAAGGCTGGTAAAAATGTACGCCAGCTGTTTGAAGAATTCGTGAGACTCAGTAACGAAGTGGCCCACTTAAATAGTATGTCTCATTACAAAATTCATGAGCTTATTCCCAGGTTCTAAAACGCCTCGCCCCGTTTCTTAGTTGCCTGTAAACTGCTCCACATTGTTATGAGTCAAACCAAGCTGCCCCAAACGTTTGAAATGCAACTGGAAAGATGAGGCAAGGCGATACCATACGAACCTTGGAATAAACATATTACTTAATCAGTCGTCAATGAACTAGACTTTCTTTACTTGACGTACAGATTTCACATCGAGGGCAGAAATGTTGCTTGACGAATACGATGATACTACCATCGAACAACAACTCGATGCTGTTTTCACAGAAATTCGCCCTCTCTTTGAGCAAATCCATGCTTTCCTACGATATCGTATACAAGTGCTGTATGGAAGTGATAATGTATCATCCCATGGACCCATTCCGATGCATTTTTCTGGGCATATACTTAGTCAAGATCCTTACCATAGTGCCTACTCATTTTTACCATATCCACGAAAAGCAGCCATAAATATTACTGAGGAACTGGTAAAGCAAGCTTATACGCCATTGAAAATGTTCGAATTGGCCGATGGTTTCTTTACTTCCATGAATATGACGAAACTTCCAGAGTGGGTTTATTCACATCTATTTGTACATCCAGTCTTAAGAAATACGTTCCATTGATTTTCAGGAGTTTTTGGAACAACAGCTTTCTCGAAAAACCCGATGATAGTCGCAACAACGAATGTGATCCATTAACGTGGGATCTGTATACAAAAGACGGCGTTCGATTAATTTTTTGCACTCTCGTCAATGAAGAGCATTTTATTGAAATTCATCGACAATTAGCACACGATCAATATATTTTACAATATCGTAATCAACCATTTTTATACCGGTCCTATGCAAATTTCGACATGAATAATGCTTTCTCCAATGCAGTGGTTCTATCTGTTTCGACGCCCAAGCATTTGGAACGAATTGGCCTTCTGCCAAATTATGTGCCCGATGAAGAGGAACGCATGAATCGCTTATTTTTAACAGTAAGTGTGAGCGTGGGTGGGTGAGATAAACTCGTTTATGTTTTCATCCTTCAATTTTTTCCTTCAGGCTTTGAAAACCATATTCCAAATCCCTTTCATGATCAGTCAAGAGAAGTTCCTTTGGGCATTATTCCGGCATGAGTTTGAAAAGGAAAAATGGAACTGTGCCTTCTGGAAATTCCGTGAGCATTATTCTGGTATTGAACCTCCTGTAACACGTAGCATTAGTGACTTTGATATACCAGTTCTTTATGGGATTTCGTCCTACGAAAGTGTTTTGGGGTATTTATATTTTACATAACATTTTAACATTCGACTGCCTGATTTTCAAATCGTTCAACCTAAATCGATTCAGGGAAATAGGATCCATTGTCCTCCAATTCCAATTATATAAATCCGCTTGCATCAAATCTGGCCAATACGATCTGAATAACCCAGATCTCCCTTTAGACAATTGTGATTTCGATGATAGTTCTGAGACCGGAAGAGCCTTCAGGTAATTTATCGAAAGCAAAACTGTTTATAAATTTTATTTGATCATTGATATTTCTTCTAGTGACATGTTATCATTGGGTAACTCGAAACCGTGGCCTGATATTTTGGAGGCATTTAATGGCGAGCGTAAAATGAATGCGAGCGCAATGTTGGAGTATTTCAAGCCTCTCGAGTCATGGCTAAGAGTTGAAAATGCCAAGAATAGCGTCCAGGCTGGTTGGACGGAGTCAGACAGTGAGTATTAAAATTTTTACAATAAAATTTTTAAAACAATATTTAAATATATGAAATATTTTTTCTTTATTCAAAATTACTTTTACAGAATGCCTTCCTCAAAAGTAGGCTCAAAGGAATTATAACGGTTTGTAAGGAAGACAAAGCTAGTGTTTAGAATGATAATAAAACAATACCATTTATCACTTCATACGTATAAAATAAATATATATAAAAATTATCATGAAATCTTTTATTAAACAAAAAATTATTCTGTAAAACATTTAAAGAAGCTGTTGTTGAATTTTTATTTTCGATTGGTCTGTCAAAACCAAACATAAACACGAGCTATTAAATGGTAGGAGAAATACGTTTCAACAATCGTTCTTAGAAAATCACAGTCATTTCCAGAGGAACAATTTCCACCTAATCTGAATTCATGTTAATACAGAGTCTGTTGGTGTGTCCACATTTCGGGCACAAAGGGACTTATTACATCTCAAAGTTCTTTGCTTGAAAATTTCAAAAATTGAAAATATTTCTTCGTTTTTTTCCATGATTTGAATTAATCTATTATTATCTAAAAATTATACTGAGGAATTTTCCAGTGGAACCATTTATTATCGTCAACCGTATCGCTCTATTCTGCGTTAGTGAGCCGAACTACACAAATTTTTCCAAAAATGGTTTTTATAATTGTATTTTATACTTTCAAATAAAATTTAATCTTAAGCCGTTCCAGAAATAAGCGCTTTTTAACATTTTGTGAAATAAATAGTAGGTTTGACACTGGCTCGATTTGGCCCATTTAGTTTGTGATATCACCTAATTTGTGATAACAGAGAATATTCCATATTATATTTAATAACAGCTCCTTCGTTCTCTTGTAATCATGATTTCCACTGGCAGAAGGATAGACGGACAGACAGCCACAATGACTACTCTGAAAGTGATTCTGAGCAAAAATACATATAATTTTCTGTGCCTGTCACGCCTCTTTTAATGCGTTACACACGGGGGAATAAAATAATATACCCTCACACCTCGGAAAGTTTAATTAAAAGCTCAACCTCAGCAAAAGCCAGTAAAATTGTGAAGCACTCAAACATACGATTTTAGAGAATTGGCTGTTTTCAACATTACATTATGTGTTCACTATCTTCCACTATTTTTCAGTTGTCCGTCAACTGTTTTGCATAGCTGTACTCGGCGAGACGTCGACTATAATAGCATCAAACAGTTGAAAGATGATTGGGAAGACGGGACAAGGTGAGACGCTTCGAACTCTGGAGTAAGTACATTAGTATAATTGAGTTTAGTATTCCAGAAAGACAAAATCTAAATATGGTGTGATTCAATTGTGAGAGGGTTATAGCAGTTATATGTGCTCCAGTTTTCGAAACGATTGAACGTCACGTCTTTCCAATTGCTTTTACTATGCAATGCTAGCAAATAATGCAAATGCTTGCTACCAATCTAAATTAAGTCATAGCTGAGTACAGCTGTGTCAAACAGTTGAAAGGCCACTGAAAGGGCGAGACGATATGAGTCAATTGAAACTCTGGAATAAGCAGGATACCAATAAACGCTGTGGAAACGATAAATTGATTTGATTTGATAATAAATTGTATTGAATAAAAATTATATATGAGCGGCAAAAAAAGATGAAAGAATATATTTAGGAGAACTCTAAACCGAAAGCTTTTAAACAGCAAACTATTGATGTATTCTAATTGATTAGAAACCAGCTACAAATTCAAAAGGCTAATGTATTCCATGAAAGATTAAAGCTCATTATACCGAGTCCCAAGCTTTAAAACAAATGTATGATTTTATGGGAGGGGGAGGTGGTTAAGGAATTGTGTACTTCCGGAGTTTGTCATGTGCAGTTTCCTCTTCCAAGGATAAAGCTATCCTTCTTAAACTCACTTTCCCTTTCACTTTTTATTAATCTACAGAGGCTTAAATCCAATCCCAAATAGCGCTTGTATTAACAGTTTCAGAAGCAATTTTTTGAATTTATTGCAAATTCAACATTAGATAATAAAAAGGTAAAGTCGATTCCTTGTAATTAAGTCTTTATTAACTTTAAAATCTGAACAAAAGTATTGAGATATAGCAAAGTGAAGTATACTTTCACTTATTGCATGCGCTTAAAAATATGTTAAGAAAGTGTTGAAAAATATTAAGATAAGACTTAATTATTTTTCGCTTATAATTACGTGTGTAAAAATATAATCAGTTAACATAAAAGGATATCGTAAAAGGCAAGGTGAGTCATATAATTTTATCTGATTGTATTGCGGAAAAATTCATCCACAACCTGTCCGTTCGAAGGTAACATATCGATTGAAATGATTTTTTTGCAGGAAATTGTTAATGAGCTTTACATGAATTGGAACATAACAATAATACATCTAAATTTGAGGCACTTTGCCTCAAAAATACTCCTGGGAAACGCGTGATACCCGAAAGTAAAAGCTTTAAACGCCGCTTGTAAACAGTTTTAAGCATTTCGGTGTCCATTTAATAAAACTTAACAATAACGTTCGCTTGATTTCAAAAAAAGTGACCTGCTTTCTTTCTGCTGAAAGTGAATGCTGCATAGGAAGATTGTGGATCCTGCATAGGAAGGCGATCCTATTCTACAGATTAATTTATAATTAATATCCGTGAAAGGATACTCTCGCTTCGTGGAAGAATGGATTATAGAAATAATTTTTGGGATTTCGAGTCGAGGCAAAAAACAAATCAAACCAATTGAGAACTTTGATCTTGAAAAATTTTCCTATTTTGATTGTTTTTTTTTTTTTGGAAAAAGTCAAATAGATCATGACGCTGGTATGAAGTATAATCTAAAAGGAAGGGAAAAACCAAATCTCGGGAAAATTCTGAGTCGAAATATATGCTTAAATGCTTTATCAATGGCATCACAAAGTCAATAAATTTCATCCCTTCCATAAACATAGAGTTTCCAGTATTTGCAAGTCCATCGAAAATCTTACAGTTTCAAGAGACTTTGCAGAAGTGCAAAAATTAAGTAAATGTTAGCGAAGATCAGATTGGAAATTATATGAGAGCCAATTATTCGCGGCACATATTTCGTCTTCCGTAGTTTCTACACGTTTTTCAAATAAAAATAAACAATAAACAAGATCATAAAGAATTACGTAAGCTCACTAAACACCCCAGGTCCGCGCTCGTATTTTATATATACCCTCAAAAACAATTGCTTGTTTTCCAATTTTTATCAGTTATCTACAAACATCTAATAATTTTGAAAAAATTAAATCAGAAACGAAACAGCAGAGATCAAACAACAAACTTTACGGTTATAAAGATATTTTGAATATTTATTTAAGTGACAGACGTTAATCAGGTCGATGATAGTACTCCATAAAATTTAATAACTATATCATTCATTAACAAAAACAACAAAAAGAACAACAGTTTTAAGATTTTAGCTATAAAAGTTCCTCATTTTGTATAAGTTTTCCAAAAGAACTTCATTGCATTAACAACCCTTGGGGCGTCTCTTTATATTCATCATCTGATTAGCTGTGTTGGCTTTGCCTAAATTTTAGACTCCTTCTGTCAAGAAGAAATGCATCTAACTGTTATTCTAGGACTTCTGTTTGTTGCAATTGTAAGTTTTTTTAAAAGTTATAAAATATTACTTAGAAAAAAATAATATATATATTATTTAAAATATAGTCACCATATTTTTCTCCTTTGCACGCACAGTTCAATGAGACGAATGCTAATGTCTCGAGAACCGGAGAAGATGACTTAGAGGCCGCCAGGTACCTCGAAAATCTTAACAACGATTTAGCAGCAAATTATGGTAAACTAAGAGGAGCCAATTTTGTATATTACGTTAACAACACCGAAGAAAATAAACTCAAGCTTGATAAAGAATCCTCAAATTTAAGAACTTTTATGCTGAAAGTCGCTAATGATACGAAGAGATTTAATTGGCAACACGTTAACTCTGATACGCGTCGGAAGTTCAAACTACTTTCCAAACTCGGTTATAGTCTACGAAACGAAACGGAATATAGAGAGCGTTCGAAAGCTGAGAAAGCACTGAATGTGCATTATGGACATATAATACTTTGCGATTACAAAAACAGAACACACTGCGACAAAAACTTCGGAGAAGCATTAAGAAGTACAAATGATGTGAATGAGTTGACCTATTATTGGTTAGACTATGAACAAAAAGGGGGCACGGCTGCTCGCGAGCTGTTTGAAAATTTTGTGAAACGCACTAACGACGTGGCTCATTTAAGGAGTAGGTTTTCTTAATTCATTTAAACTGAAATCTTGTTGGCTAATCCATGAATTATATTTTCTCAATTTTTTGCAAAGATTTTACATCGGGTGTTGAAATGTTGCTGGACGATTACGGCGATGATACAATTGCGCAACAACTCGACGATGTTGTAAACGCGATTCACCCTCTTTATAAGCAAATTCATGCTTTCCTAAGGTATCGTATGCAACGGATATATGGAGAAGATAATGTATCATCACGAGGACCTCTTCCAATACATCTCGTTGCCCATATGCTACGCAAGGATCGCCATGATAGTGTCTATTCATTTTTGCCGTATCCACGCAGAGCAGATATTGATATTACTGATGAATTGGTGAAGCAGAATTTTACATCATTGAAAATGTTCCAATTGGCCGAGGATTTCTTTTCTTCCTTGAATATGTCCAAGCTTCCAGAGTACGCTTCTTCAGGTCTAAACGTTCTTCCAAATTTAATTAATGCTTTCTACTTAATTGCAGGAATTTTTGGAACAGGAGCATTTTAAGAACTTACGAAACAGGTTGTGATAATTCAATTAGGAGTATTTCTCAATTCGACTCCAATGGTATTCGTTTAGCCGACTGCGCTGTTGTGAACCATAAGGGTTTTCTGCGAGCGCACCGACGTTTAGCAAATATCTATTACAGTTTGAAATATCAACATCAGCCATTTTTATATCGATACCCGGCTAGTGTGGGTATAAGTCAGGGATTCGTAAATGCAATAATAGCATCTGTTTCGACGCCGAAGCATTTGCATCGGATAGGTCTCCTACCAAATTATGTGCCCGATGAAGGGGAGCGCCTTAATCGATTATTTTTGAAGGTAGGTTGCTTGAGGTCAGATAAATAATTTGTGTAATTTTATTAAATCCATGATATTCCCTAAATTACTTTTATAGATATAGTTTATATGTTAATTATATACCTTTATCCCCGCAGGCCATCCAAACAATTTTCATGACACCCGCCCTGATTAGTGAAGAACGGTTTCTTTGGGCATTATTTCGACGTCAGTTTGAAAAGGAGAAATGGAATTGTAATTTTTGGAAGATGCAAGAGCAATACTGCGGCTTTGAGGCTCCCGTATCTCGTAACAGTAATGATTTTGACCCTCCCGTTTTTTATGGAGAAACGTCCTATAAAAGCAGTTTACGGTAATAGACAATTATATCTAAACACTGCTAATAAACTTTATTAGCGAAATCATACTGTATAAATATTTTTGCAGGTATATTGAACCCTTTCTAATAGAATTCCAATTATATAAAACTGCTTGCATTAAAGCTGGCCAATACGATCCAAACGATCCAGAACTCCCTCTGGAGAATTGTGATTTCTACGGCAGTCCCGAAGCAGGAAAAGCCTTTCGGTAATTCTTCGAAGAGAAAATATTCGACAGAAATTATCATATTGCTTTTCTCTTCTAGTGACATGCTGTCTTTGGGCGATTCGAAACCGTGGCCTGATATTTTGGAGGCGTTTAATGGCGAACGCAAACTTAACGCGAGTGCAATGCTTGAATATTTCAAGCCTTTGGAGTTATGGTTAAGAGCTGAAAATGCTAAGAACGATGTCCACATTGGATGGGATGCATCGAACAGTAAGTATACAAATTGCTGAGTAATCAATAAAAGTAATTAATATTGTATTTTCGCACATTAATTTCTTTGCAGAATGCCCTTTTCTCTAAAGTGAGACCGCGGAAGAAACAAAGTTTTGTAAAGAGGATCGATTAGTCTTAATAGTGTGGGTATAAAAACGTTCCTCATATACGTTCATTTCATGTTTATAAAATAAATATCTACTGAAACCGTATATTATACAATGCTTAATCAAAACCTCCACCATCCAACGATGCTTTCAATTCTGTTGGAAAATATCCCTTGGCCACTTTTCCGCTGATTTTAATATAAAAGATATTCTTCTGATTAGAAAATATGGTATTTAATACTCGAGTGAAATCTTTATCTCGCGATCATAATTTTTATGTATCGAACTGTGTCTATGGCTTGAACGGCTATAGTTTCGGAAACAATTTCAGTAGATCGAAATGCTTTACCCATACGAGCAATTCCGAGTCTTCCTTAAGTTATAGTGGAAATCCAGTGGTTCGTAATACCAGAAAGCGTCACTCTTCCGGAGCGAGGTGGTTTTGATGACGGATCGGCGACGTAAAAAAATACACCTCACGGAATGCTTTAGGTCCTGAAACTATGCGTTCAAGACGTTCGTGAAAGGCATTGCTTTGTTCAATTTGTGATAATTTGTGACAACTGCCTTGTGATAATTATTTGCGGCAATTTTATTTGCTTCGCCAACAAATTATAATCATCGCCGTTATGATTTAAGGCTCTCCTAAAAATATCTTTCAATCTTTTCTGCTAATCCCATTTAATTTTTAATAAATGTTTAATATTATCAGGAAGAAAATGTTTTTTTGGAATTCTCAATTTGTCGAAAATGCCTGACTGAAGTAAGGTTGATTGCTGATGTAAGGCACTCAATATAATTATCAATTTCAATATTAGAAAGGTTCCGATTTATAGGAGGAAAATGACGCAAAACTTCACGTTCCAAATCGTGTTGAAAATTCATCAAATTTGTGTTTTTAAAGGAAATTAATGCTTTGGGAGGCCCAAAAAAATTTAGTTTCATTTAGTTCAATTTTGATTTGAATGAAATGTGGTCCGAAAAAGAAGGTTTTAAGGATATTGCAAAATTTTGTTCTATGAGATTTCAGGGTGTTATCTTCGGCCTGGCGGAAGCTTGAATACCCTACACGCATAGGATATATCCGTATTCGCATACACTTTTTGCATAATAGTTTAGTATTCGTGGTTCAGTTCCAGGATAATATTTTGTTTTCAAATACGCTCTACAATGGTTGAAACTGAGCTTCGTATGTGCCTACATTTATATATGCTATAAAAAGTAGGCGTGGTTCTCATTCGATTTCGCCCACTTTCGTTACAACACTGCTTGCAACAATAGAAAATATCTGTGCCAAATTTTATGACCATAACTCTGTTCGTTCTCTCGTAATCGTGATTTCGTGAACCAAAAGGCAGACAGTTCGAAATGGATCCAGGGATCTCAGCCAGATTATATATACATTTCCATATCCGCCACAACTCCTTTAATGAGTTATAAACGGAGGAACAAACTTAATATACCCCAACCCTTCGCCCTAAACCCGTCGAGTGTAGGGTACAATAGATATTAAATAATATCATTCAAAATTACGCATTTGAAAACATACGCTCGTATGTCACAGCCACGCTCGTATTCTATATAAATCTACGCTCCTCTTTGGAAAAATTATTAAATTTAAAAGCAAATATTTATTTTTCAGTTTTTTCAGTTATCTGTTCTAAATTTCCAAAAATCTTGAAAGAAGCAAAATCAGAATATTAATAGTAGTGATAAAACAACTAAATTTGCGGTAATAAAAATGTTTTGAATATTCACTTATGATTATTCTAAGCCATTCATGTTAATCGGCACGAAGATAGTACTCCAAATGTGTTGATAACTATAATATATATTAATAAAAACCACAACTGCGTAGTAAAATTTGCGCTAATTCAGAATGAAAAATTGTCAAAAGAATTTTTAAGATTTTAACTATAAAACATTATCATTTTTTATAATTTATTCTGAAGAACTTTATTGTGTTAACAACTTGTTTTGCGTCTCTTTATATTTCTCATCTGATTAAACCTTATCGAGAGGAAATATCATGAAACGGATTTTGAATATAGTGAGCGGTGGGTGCGCACCACGCTTGCGGTCGTACAGGGTGTTTATTTTGTCAAATTTTTTCTCTTCGGAAATCCACAGAAAACGCTATGAAACGGATTTTGGACAACGTAAACGGTGTGTGTTCAGTATTCTTGCGATCATGCGGGGTGACGTGCCGGCATTTTTTTTCATGAAATCTATAGGAAATCTCATAATCAGTAAGCCCGTCGATATTATCGAATTTTGCTTTTTGAATGAATATCATGCAAGTCTAACAAATCTACTTGCTCGAAAGATAAACTCCATTTGCGGGCATGATGGATCCATCATAGCGTGGCCAAAATCTATGAAATTCTTCGCAAATTGAAGAGAGATTACTTCTATAGTTTAGAAGAGGTTGTCGAAAAAATCTGAAGATTTTCAAAAAATTATAACTTCTGAACTACGTAGAAGACTACCACCAGAAGAAATCTTTGAGAAAATGGCCAGAAAAAATTACAAAGTGAGAAATCGGTGAATCCGTCGACGTTACCGTCGAATCTTAATTTTTCAAAGAAACTCATGCAAGTCTAGCAAATGGATTCGCGTATATAATGCCGAAATGGTAGTATTAACATTCTCTGCAATATACAGTCCAAAAGATACCAGATTTATATTTGGTAAATTCCACAGAATTGTAAGTAAGGAAAATACATTGCGTTCAAAATATCGTCAGCGTTTTATTCCTTAGGATCTCTGCTTATAATGCATGATTCTTGAACAATATTGATCAATAGAAGTACCAATCAGCGTTTCACTCAAGTAACTTCATTAATAATAAAGTTTTTATGAAAATATGATTTTGTTTTTTGGGTTTCCGGAGGGGAAAATTTGTAAACGATGGTGAAGTCGGAAAGTACCAACAAATATCTAGTTTCACTTTTGATATTATGCAGAAATGGTCGATATTGAATAAATTTTGGCGGTTTTAAAAATTAAACTACAAAGAAATCCACCCTAGACACGAACCCTGAGTGTGAAGTTATCAAACATTTTTGGTATCTTCACCATCTTTCATCTTCTGTTAAAATTGATGCCTTTTGCTCAGATTGCGGTGATGTTTTATGTGGGGTCAGGTCAAATATTAAAGACATTTTATTTAGTAAGTCGAACTCTGATATACGATATAATATTGAAAACAGTTTCAAAATTTGTGTAGATTTTTTATATAAATAACAGCGTAGACTGACGTAACTGCTATTTTTAAACTGTTATTAAAACTATTTATAGTTTTTTAAACATAGACTAAAAAAATCTGGTTCATTTATGCATTATCTAATATGCTTATTCCAGGATTCGTATAGACCCATCTTGCCTCATCTCGTATGGGCTCATGAATTTTGTATTAAGATATACCTTTTAAGCTTGGTTTCAGAGACTCACAAATTCTTCGAACAACTCACGTACATTTTTACCAATCTTCTTAGGAATTTCTCGCAAATAAGGAATTGATTCTTTAGACTCTTTAGGTATGGGCGAACATTGTTGTAGGATATTCTCTATTCAATTCGATCCTCTGCTCGAATCTACAATTGTAGATTGTACAATTGTAGAATTGTACAATTGCAATCTTTTTTTCTTTAAAAAGTTGAATTTAAAATACTTCTAGCATTTATATATTTTATATATCGATTGTCATTTCGTAAATCATAACCGAGACTGGGCAGTAGTTTGGACTGTCGATGCGTATTAGAATTATTGTACGACCAATTTCTCCAGTTCTCAAAACTTTTTGTCTTATTAAACTGCGTGTGCAGGAGGAAGAAATAGTGATTATTTTTAATCTCATATATTTATTATTATAGCTCTAAGAAATATGTTATCATATTTAAAAAAAACTTGGTGATAAAACAAACGAAAGTCCTAAAATGATCATTTCTTCTCGATCTGTCTTAACTTTAATTGAGAGCCGAAAGAGCTGATCAGATGAAAAATATAAAGAGACGCAAAAAGAGTTGTTCACACAATAAAGTTCTTCAGAATAGATTATAAAAAATGAGGAAGTTTTATAGTTAAAATCTTAAAAATGCTTTCGACAAATTTTCATTCTGAATTAGCGCAAATTTTACTACGCAGTTATGGTTTTTATTAATATATATATTATAGTTATCAAAACATTTGGAGTACTATCTTCGTGCCGATTAACATGAATGGCTTAGAATAATCATAAGTAAATATTCAAAATATGTTCGTAACCGTAAATTTAGTTGTTTTATTAATGCTATTTGTATTCCGATTTTGCTTTTTCTCAAGATTGTTGGAACTTTTTAGATGACTGATAAAAACTGAAAATTAAATATTTGCTTTTTAAATCTAATAATTTTTCCAATCAGAAGCGCAAGTTTATCTTAAATACGAACGTGGCCTTGAGACCATGCGCAATTCTGTATGGTATTATTTAATATTTATTTTTATTTGATAAACGTGTAGAAAATACAGGAGACGTTCCACGAAGCGTTGGATTTCATATGATTTCACTCTGATCCTCGCTAACACTTACTTAAATTTGATTTCTGCAAACGAACAGTCTCTTTAAATTGTTAGATTTTCGATGGACTTGCGATGCAAATACTGGAATTATATGTTTATGGAATGAATGAAATTTATTCACCTTGTGATGTCATTGATAAAGCATATAAGCATATATTTCGATTCAAAATTTTCTCGACATTTGAATTGAGCCTGTTACAGAACAGTAGAAAAGTAACAGAAGAACTGTTACTGAATCTACAGGTTTCACTGACCGCGTGAGTGACTTTGTAAGCATGATATGCGTTGTAAGAATATATTCTTTAACCATCCCCAAAATCAATCTGCTGATAGCTCTTATGAACGACAATTGATATGACATTCGTCTATGGTTATGGTGCTCCTAAATAATTATACCTGCTTAATAATTTCGGGTTCACAATTTTACAGACACCCCGAGCGTCTGAGAAATATAAGAGCACAAACAAGAAGACTGTGACATTAACAATCATATTCGAAGGCGATCCTTTAAGATAGCCATCACGTCCTTCGGAGAAAATCAGAGTATTATTAATTAGTAAGAATATTTCTCAATAAACGAATTGCGGTTTCCCATAAGCGGACTAGGTGGAAAAAGGTGGGACAAATTTTTCAGACTAAGTAATAAAGTCTGGCATGAATTCAGATATTATATCAAAATAACGAGCACGTAAAAATTAATGAGGAATTAAATTACAAAGTATAAACGCGCATATTTTAGTTTTGTATAATCTTTTGGGGAAAAATCGAAGGACTTCCGCCGATCTAACAATTTTGAAAGAAACTAAAATCACAAATAGCGGAGAAAAAACGGAAATGATTTGAATTAAATGCAATCCAATGACTCGTGGCACATATTTCGCCTTCAAAAATTTCTACACGTTTCTCAAATAAAAATAAGCATTAACCAATATCATACAGAATTGCGTAAGCCTCCTAAACCCTTCACGCTCGCGCTCGTTTATAATATAAACCTTCACTCCTATTCGAAACAATTATTAGATTTAAAAAACAAATATTTGTTTTTCAGTTTTTATCAGTTATCTGCAAACTTCTAACATTTTTTGAAACAACAAAGTGAGAATAGAAATAGCAGTGATCCAGCAATTTTACGGTTATAAAAATATTTTCAGTATTTAAGATTATTCTACGTCAAAGACATAGACGTTAGTCGGTTTAACGATAGTACTCTAAATGCTTTAATAACAATAATATCTGTTGATAAAAACAACTACTGCGCAGTAAGATTTGCTCAATTCAGCAAGAAAATTTGTCAAAAACATTTTTAAGATTTTCACCATAAAACTTCTACATTTTTTAAGTTTAACAGAAGAATTTCATCGCATTGATAAATCCCAACATTTTTATATTTCGCCTTTCATAAAGGTGCAGATCTCAAACATTCATCGCAAAGGTCGCAAAAAATGCGTCTAACTTAATTCTAGGATTTTTGCCTGTTTTTGACAATAAGTTTTTTAAAAAAAATGATGATATATTTCTTAGAACAAAAATAATAAATATATTATTTTCAAAATAATCACAAATTCCTTTAATAAGTTTAATAAGACGAAAACGTCTTAAGTGCGGGAAAAAATGGCTTAGATGCCGCCAGGTATTTAGTTTAACAACAATTAAACATATTTTTTTATTTAACAATTTTGAATTAAGATTATATTTTTGGTGAACGCGACCGAAGAAAATGACTGTAAGCCAGAGGTCGAAACTTTTATGATTTTTATAATGAAAGTCATGAAATAAGAGTTATTTAAAGAATTTTATTTTAAAAGTTTTTCGATAAAAGTTATTAAAAAACTTTAATTTTAAAATTTTTTCGATGAAAGTTTTACAAAGACTTTTATTTTAAAAGTTTTTCAATAAGAGTTATTGAAGACTTTTTCGTAATAAGAGTCTTTTATTGACGAGGTAGATGGCGGTCAATACGAACTAACATTGGGCTACCATATGATGAAAACAATGCATCTTAGTTGGTGCTTGGAAGATGTAAATATATAGAAAATATTAGGAAATAGATTTTTTACATAGTGGGAGGTGGGCGTTTCTTACGAAAAACTTACCTTACGCCAATCGGTAGCAAATGTCGCGAAACGGATATAAAACCAGGTGGGAGGGGGAACGGACGTCTCGCCCCCAAAAGGGCGTAATGGACGGGTTTTGACAAAAACATTATATTGCGCCAATCGATAACAAATATTATGAAACGGATTTGGACATGGTGGTACACAAAGGGGGAGAAGGGGGCGTTTTTCAAGACCCAAGTATTAAGTATTTTTATTATGAATGTTCAAAAGATCATTGATTATTTCTTAACTTATTTCTTTCTTTCTATCTGTCTACCTTTTTTCTATTATTTCTATGGATGCGTATCTTCATTTATTTGGCATGTAGTCTATTATGTATATGCTGATTTGTTTATTGAATATTGGAAGTGATGAATGTGTTGAAGTGTGAATGAGCACTTTATTCATACGAGCTATGTGCGGGCATTTATAACCCTCTGTATGCATTGGCACCGTTTGGAAGTGCAATAAAATTATTGAAATGGTCCA
The DNA here is from genome assembly GCA_963966595.1 of Physocephala rufipes. Classification (NCBI taxonomy): domain Eukaryota; kingdom Metazoa; phylum Arthropoda; class Insecta; order Diptera; family Conopidae; genus Physocephala; species Physocephala rufipes. The sequence goes on from OZ016502.1 coordinate 3,568,450, forward strand.
TGAAAAAATTGCTCGCTGCTACAGACAACGGCTTGACATGTTACCAAAAATCTTCAGATGCGATCATAGTTTTTTTCAAAAACAAAAGAAATGTCTTGATACTTTCCTGCCCACCAAATGGTGAATGGGTGGGAAGTACCTTTATTACTTTCTCTCATTGTGTTCTTTGTCGTCAGAAAAAACTCCCCTTCCGCCCCCTTTTATTTACTTCTACTAATGTTTCAAGTAGAAGTTTTTATTTACTTCTACTAATGTTTCAAGTATCAATTTTGCGAATACTCAAGGGTTTATAAAGAAATTGCCATAGTATCGATTTACTCTTAACGTGTTATATTTTATGCATGAGAATAATAATGTCGTTTGTAATTTGCGAGAGAGTAAAAGTACAGTTGCGGTGCCAATAAATATTGAAAAAGCTTTTGATCACGCAAACCATAACGGAATATTTTTTAAATTAATTCAGTTCGGTTTCAATCCTTTCACAGTTAGACTTTTTAGAAGCTTCTTCGAAATGAGAAAATTTTCTGTCCAGGTTAATAATTTCCTTTCGAAGTACGTTCTTCAAGGATCAATACTTGTCACTCACTTATACAATATTTTTATTGGTACGTATGTATGTATGACTTTCCACACCATCCTATGTCTTCAAATGCAATTTGGTACGCTGACGATTCCTTTCTATACGCTCACGATGAATCTCCAAACACCGCATTACTCTACGTTTCTATGCATCACCAAATCATTAATGACTTTTATTAAAAATGCGGCATTACCATTCCCATTGAAGCTGAAATTTTGCGGCCGTAGTGTCGAACATTACAAATTCACCAAAAATGGTGAAGACGTGGGATGCTCACCATTGTAATTCTTCTTGTGCGGACTTTTTGAGACGAGCTGTGTTGACGAGATGAGTTAGTAGATCTCAATTAACTAAGAAAAAAAAACGTAATATTAAAACGGGCGCGCACTACCCCCTAATTATTAATATCAAACAATAAATTTATATAGCGGGTGTAGAGTATATAAGCTTCAGCCAGGTCACACTTAGTGTTCTCACTTCTTTTTATTGGTTGTTCTTTATCAGTTATCAACGAAATACCAACAATTTTGAGAGGAAGTTTATTGAAGTTAATTTTTTAATGTTACTCTAAGATATTGACGCAAGCAATCTTAATAATTATACCGAAAATATTTCCATGATGCTTGAGTTTTTATAAAAATAATATGTATTTGGTTAAATCTGTAATGCTTCAGCATGAAAACCTTGAAAACCTTTCTAAAATTTTGACTATAAAAGCCCGTGATTTGTCGTTGACTTTTTAGATGTTAAAATTTCCTCGCATTAACAAATCATTTAGTGATTCCTCATCTTCCACTCTTTATTAGCCTTTTTGGCTTTTTTGTGAAATTTAGAAGTTTATTCGAATAAACGAAAATGAATTTGACAATCATTCTAGGATTTTTGTTTGGCTTAATGGTAAGATTTTTTCGAAAAATATATATTTATTTCTTAGAGCACGAATAATAATAAAATATTATTATAAAAATAATAATTATTTTTTCTCTCTTGCACACGCAGATCAACAAAACGACTGCTAAAGCTTTGATAACTGAACAAAATGAAGTAGAGGCTTCTAAATATTTAGAGAATCTCAACGAACAATTAACGTTATATTATAAAGATCTAGCTGAAGTAAAGTTTGCCTATTACACCAACATAACCACAGAGAATGGACGCATATTTATGGATCAACTAAAAAAACAGGAAGCTTATGGTATTCCCAATAATGATATAAACATATTTAATTGGCGATCTTACTCTAATCCTGATACACGTCGGCAATTTAAATTGCTTACCAACATGTACCAGCAAGACGAAACCGATGATGAAGGAAACGATGACGAATGGACAGAATATATGACTGCTTTGTATATGTTGGATATATATTATAAACAAGTAACAGTGTGTGATTACAAGAATAAAACTAAGTGTGGTAAATATGGCGCTGAGGTATTTGAGCAGAATAATGATCCCAAAGAATTAATGCATTATTGGCGAGAAATTCATCAAAAGACAGGCGAAGAAGTACGTGAGACATTCGAAGAGTTTATCAGACTGAGTAATGTAATGGCTCATCTGAAGAGTAAGCTTTCTTAATCCACTTAATGCAAAATGATCAATCCCTGAATCAGGTTTTCTTAATTTTTTATAAAGATTTCCCATCGAAGGTTGAAATGTTGCTGGACAACTACGAGGATAATACACTCGAACAACAATTAGATGCTATTGTAATCGCAATTCGCCCTCTTTTTGAGCAAATTCATGCTTTCCTAAGATATCGTATGCAACGGATATATGGGGAAAATATCGTGTCATCTCGAGGGCCCATTCCCATACACCTCCTTGATTATTTACTACGTCAAGACACTCACCATAGTGCCCATCCATTTTTACCATATCCACGAAAAGCAGCCACAAATATTACTGAAGAACTGATAAAGCAAGCTTATACGCCATTGAAAATGTTCGAATTGGGGGATGATTTCTTTACTTCCATGAATATGTCGAAGCTTCCAGAGTGCGTTTCATCAGATCTATTCACCCTTCCAGATTTGGCTAACGCTTTCTATTGATTTTCAGGAGCTTTTGGAACAATAGCATTCTTGAAAAACCCAAAGGCGATCGCAGGATGGATTGTGGTCCATTTACGATGGATATGTATAAAAAAGACGGCGTTCAATTAATTCAGTGCGCTGTCGTCAATCAAGAGCATTTCATCGAAATCCATCGACAATTAGCAAAACTTCAATATATGTTGCAATACCAGAATCAACCATTTTTATACCGGTCTTCGGCAGTAATGGACATCAGCGAAGCTTTCCAAGAGGCTGTGGTTTCATCCGTTTTGACGCCCAGGCATTTGGAACGAGTTGGGCTTCTGCCAAATTATGTGCCCAATGAGGAAGAGCGCATGAATCGCTTATTTTTAAAAGTAAGTGTTAGCGTCAGTGGGCGAGATAATCTCGTTTATATTTTCATCCTTCAATTTCTTCCTTCAGGCTTTGAAAACCATATTCCATATTCCTTTCTTAATCAGCCAAGAAAAGTTCATTTGGGCTTTAATCCGTGATGAATTTGAAAAGGAAAAATGGAACTGTGCCTTCTGGAAATTCCGTGACCATTATTCTGGTATTGAACCTCCGGTAAAAAGAAACAATACTGATTTTGATATCCCCGCTCTTTATGGCAATTCGTCTTACACAAGCATATTGAGGTGAATATAATATCTTGAGTCATTTTACATGTAAAGTAATTAAATACACCTCTATATTGTAATCGTATCATATAAATATTTGCAGCAAAATTGGTCCTCTTATCGTTCAGTTCCAGTTATATAAATCTGCTTGCATCAAAGCGTCTCAGTACGATCCGAACAATCCCGATCTACCTTTGGACAAATGTGATTTCTACGGTAGTTCAGAGGCAGGAAAGTCCTTCAGGTAATTTATCGAAAGCAAAACTGTTTATAAATTTCATTCAACTGCTTCTTCTTTTAGCGATATGTTATCCCTAGGTAAATCGAGACCTTGGCCTGATGTTTTGGAAGCACTTAATGGCGAGCGTAGAATGAATGCGAGCTCAATGATCGAATATTTCAAACCTTTGGAGTTATGGTTAAGAGCTGAGAATGCTAAGAATGGTGTCTTCGTAGGATGGACCGAATCGAATAGTGAGTATAAAAATTTTCAAAAATCTATAATATCGTTTACTTTCATTTTGACTTATTATAGAATGTTCTTACTAAAACGAGCTGAATGAAGGAAACTTAAACGAACTAAAACTTATTTATTGTATAAGATATTGTATAAGATAAGATAAGACCTAAAACATAGATAGAAGACTTTGTATATAAACCACGTTTTTGGAGTTTACCGAATACAATGTTATTATTTTAAAAATATTTTAAGATATTTATAAAAAGTCTGTATATTTTAGAATAAAATTAAAATTAAAATTTCTTACAAACAGCCTTTTAATAAAATCTTTTAATAAAATATTAAAGATTGTGCTTTTAAAGGAAGTCATCCCTCAGTATTCTCCTAAGCGCCATCTAGTTTTTACTAAATGGTAACCATTTCATTTTAGTGTGAGTTTGTTTCTGTATTAGTTGTCAAGTGTGTTTTTCTTATTTTTTTTAATGTAAATGTGGGCAAGTTTCGTATAAATTAGTTTAATTCTTTTGATTGTGGTAATGCCTGGAGGAAGCACTTAACTTTTACCTTCTTATAATTATAATCATATTATTTTAAGCACGTTGTTATTTACCGAAGCTGCCGTTAAGAAAATACATTATAGTCTTAAGATTATCTGCATACATTTTCGGTCTTATTAATGCACATTATTTTGTCAATGTTACCAAAAGAGACTCAATAAATTTAATCTTTTAACCTTTAACCTTGTCTTGCATCAGTTTAGGCAAGTAAAATTGAGGGATCAATAAAACGAGGAAGCAAACCTGTAGGAAATTAATACCAAGTAAAGGGGAGGGGAGTCTCTCGCTTCCTAGGAAAATGTACATTTTTCTCTTGTATTGCATGATAGAAATAACTTTTGGGATTTCGAATCGAGACTGAAAAGAATGAAATCGAATCGAGACTGTCAATCGAGAACTTTGATTTTTCTATTTCGATTGGTTTTTTACAGAAACGGTCAGATAGAGCATGACATCAGAATGAAATATAATCGAAAAAGCGAGAGGAAAATACCGACTGAGGTGAATTACAAAAACGAGCCGGAGCAGGTATAAATCAAATCTCGGAAAAATTCAGAATCGAAATATATGCAATGACATCACAAAGTGAATAAATTTCATTGTTTCCATAAACATATACATATTTCCATAAATGTAGTATTTGCAAGTCTATCGAAAATCTAACAGTTTCAAGAGTCTGCTCGTTTGCAGAAATCAAAATTCAGCAAATGTTAGCGATCATCAGATTAGAATTATATTAATTTTAATGTTTCGTGGCACATATTTCGTCTTCTGCAGTTTCAACACGTTTTTCTAATAAAAATAAAAATTAAATAAGATCACACAGAATTACGTTAGCCTCAAGGCTACGTTCGTATTTACCATAAACTTACGCTCTAGTTTGGAAAACTTATTATATTTAAAAATCAAATATTTATTTTTCGTTTCTATCAGTTGCATAAAAACTTATAGCAATCTTGAAAAAAGCAGACAAAATACAAATAACGGCGACGAGACGACTATCTCTACGGTCATAAGCATATTTGAATATTTACTTATGATTATTCTAAGCTATTCATGTTAGTCGGCACAATGATAGTACTCCAAATGTTTTGATAACTATAATATATAGTAATCAAAGTACAAGGGTGAATCCCCAAATTAGTAATTGATTTTGTCATATAAATTAGAAAAATTCGCCAACAAATTTCAAAGCTGAACTGGTTGCAAATGGTACATAATATGTTGTAATTTATGGGCGTATTTTAGGATGCAATTTTGTGTGGTTTAACTTTTAACTAATTTTAACTAATTAATATATCTACATCAAATCAAAGACTATAGAATGTTTAGAATATTTAAAAGTTTGAAATTAAAATGAATTATCTTGAAATACAAAAAAAAAATGAAATACAAAATAAAACTACGTAATATTTTCTTAGAATAAATAATTATTGTGAAAGTACAAAAACTTTCAATATTTTCTAAATTTAAAGACATTTTTCTTATTTTAATTAAGTAGATTTCTCCGGACCTACTTTGAAGTGCTTGATCTAATTTTAACGAAAAATTTGCTTTAATTATTTATCAAAATTGAAAATTTCAAAGAACTAGTGCATGCGCATTTTTAGCATACATTCACAAAATAGGAATTGGTACAAAATAATTGGAAATTAGGAAATTGAAACAAGATTCACTGGAAATTTGTAGCCACGCCAACGGCACTCGCATGTTCGTTTTTGCGCTGGAATCGTTAAGGAGGTTGTAGATGAAAAGCGATAGAAAATTTCTATGAATACATTGTTTAGTTTAAGCGCTCGTCACGTCACGTTACGTTACGTCTAGACTAATTGGACCACACATAAATAAAATACATGTTTATGCGAAAAACGTAGTGATCGTAGTGAAATGTATTTAATATGAAGGAGACACCGTGTGTTTCACCCCGATCACTCTGCCGAAAAAAGTCCACATTGCAGAATGAAACAAATGTGATAGATACGTAAGAATAGAAACATTGCGAGGCTCATTATCAAGTAGGATCATGCGGACGTCATCTATCGGCAACGCTGGTGCAGGGCCTGCTTTCTAACCTACAAAAAACCCGTTTGGAAACTATTCGAATGTACATTATCTCTTATCTCTTAGTGCTGCCCGCCCACTGATAACAAGAACAATAATAAAAGATTTATTTTAAGCTGCTTTATTGAATTTCTTTAAATCCCGAGAAAGGAAATCCCTTAATATTTGATACTATCGGGAAAATCATCAGTTTCCCTGAGAAGATTACAAACACGTCTCGGCTATTTCTGAAAAATATTATGAATAATTAATTATGATTAATATGATAAACATCAAACTCAACTTACTATCGGTCATCTCCCAACCCAAGGGTATATTCAAACGTTTAATTTCTTCTTGCAACCACAAACGAAGTGGATTGAAATACTCCAATAAGGCAGAGGGATTCATAAAGGATTCACCAGTGAGTTCGAGCAGAGCTTCCTTCCAGTGCTTCGAAGCACCACGTGATAAGATTCGACTGCAACAGAAATGATTAAGAAAGCTCTGTTAAATGTGATGCATACTTTTAGGCAATCCTACGCGTTACCTGAATGCTTTACCAGCGCGTTTGCTGTTATAGATATCACAATTGTCCAAAGTCAGATCCGGATCATCGGGCCTATATTGACCCGCTTTAGTACACAGTGATTTGTGGAATTGAAATTGAAATATGTGTGAAGCAAAATAACGTAAATATTCGACATCAGCATCGATATGATATTTTGCGGGAGGATCGAAGTCCCGTTCGGTTCGTATTACAGGAGGCTCAATGCCAGAGAATTCTGAGCGCATTTTCCAAAATTCACAATTCCATTTATCCTCAACAACTTCGTCGCGAAAGATGGCGTAACGGTACTTGTCCATTGTATAGGCAAACGGCAAAAAGACTACCTTTTTTAAAGCCTAGAGAGATTATAATACGTGTCAATATTTTCATTACCCAAATACTCAAAATATCTACCGTTTTAAATAATTCATTTATGCGTTTCTTCTCATCGAGATGTGACACAGGTGACAGTCCGATACGTTTTAAATGACGTGGTGAGGATACCGATAAAGCGATTACATCACCAACAGCTTCATGAAAACCCGGATTGGGATCACGTCTAAAGGCTGTCGGTTGCAATTCGTATTGCAAATAATACTGAATGTGGCCCAATTCATGATGAACTACATACAAGTAATGCATGCTAACCTCCGTACACATTTTAATACGAACATCACTGTCCTGATATAGATCCCAAGCCGAAGCATGACATACAATATCGATATCTGTGGGACGCTCTAAAACGCTTAAATTCCAAAAGCTTTTTGGTAATGGAATCAAACCCAATGATTTGAAAAACTCATCGCCCAATTGAAACATTTTGGTGACACTATAATTTTGACGTTGCAACTCACGGGTGACATCAATAAAATCCTCTTCCGGATAGGGTGCATACAAATCAATGGGATCATCCCAGTCTTGGGCCCATAAATTACCAAGTAAATGCATGGGAATATTGCCACGTTCCGCTACTACGTCTTCGCCATAGTGCTGACGAAGGCGATAACGTACGTAGGCGTGAATTTCTTCATAAAATGGTAAAATTGTTTTAAATACATTATCGAGATTTTTTTCAAAATCAGAATCTTCATAAAAATGTATCCAGTACTCAGCGTTTGAAGTGTAGTCTAATAAAAAAACCGAAAAATGATAATGGATGAAATGGTGTTTATTAATCGAACCTCTTTCTACATTTTATACCCTACACTCTGTTTAGGGTACATTAATTTGTTCCTTGATTTAGAACGCATTAAAGAAACGACGGCAATTACAGGAAAGCGTATATATTCTGTCTCAGAATCATTTCCTGGGTCGATTCAGCCATGTCCATTCGTTTGTCTGTCGATCTGTCTGTCTGTCGGTCTGTCTGAGGAACTCACAATAACAAGAGAACAAAAAGAGATATTCTAATGAAATTTGAGGTAAATGTTCATTATTATCATAAGATGTTTGTTACCGAAATTTGTTGGTGAGCGATTTTAAATGAGAACCACACCCTACCCCACCCACTATAAATATATTCATATATCCAATCCGCTCTTGTCGTTTGCGGGCTAAATTAAATGAAAAAATTTTTGTTCCCGAACCCGACAATACCGAGAGGTATTGTCATGATATATAACACGAAAGTTCTCTGTTTTTATAAATTTTTTGGTATCGAAAATGGGTAAAATCGGCCACTTTTTTATGAAATTAAATTGCAAAAATCCATTTTTCAATCGATATTGAAAATTTTTAAGTGCAATTATATGGCTGAGATAGCAATATTGGGTATTACAAAACCATCAAAAGTGGACGTGGTAACTTTTGGGAAGAGTGGCCTTTGAGGCTTGCATTGAAAATGAGTTAGTAGAACTAAGTTAACTAAGAAAAACGGATTATAATATTAAAAGGGACATGCACCGTCTACTGATTGTTAGGATCAAACTATTAATTTATATTACGTATGCAGGGTGTATATGCTTCGGCCAGGCTGAAGTTAACGTTGGCAAATAAGTTCGTGCGGTTTCAATTTATAAATACCACTTAAATTTGTCTTTTATTTTTCAACGAAAATAATTCAAGACCCCGTTAAATAATAATAACCGAACGAATTTATTTGCCAACCTAATGAAATGTGATGGAAATTCTATTCACTAAATGCAACATAAATATTATTTACTAATATATGATTGAATATAATTTACAGCAATTGTGCGATTTTCAGAAAAGAAATACTGGTTCTACGCAAAGTAATTGTTATGCATAATAACTTAATTGTTGTTGCTTTTTTATAATTGCAGGCCAGTTTCAAAGAAGAATAGAGAATATATATGTAAATATTCATTTAAATACAGTAATGGATATATATGAACACATCATTCCGGTAAATTAATCTATTCCGAGAAATGCAAGGTGAGCTCTATGCATTCAAATTTACTTATTATTATAAATATTGAACTAGATAAAAATATCGATGCTTTATTAAACCGTCAACCCGGTTTGGTGATGTCTGCTAATTTTTTTAAACCATTTAAAAATGGATTTTGTGCTTTTAATTTGAAAAAGATTCACAATACTATAAGGTGATTGTATAAAAGCAAGTCTCTACAATCTTATTGTTTTTGCTTTGTTATTTTCATAAATTGTTTTTGTTTTGCAAAGCAAAAGATCGAAGGTTTATCACAATAATTTTTATTATTGTTTTTATACGCTTACTTCCGTGACTGAGTAATCGTATAATCACAAACAATAATCAAAAATGTTGTCCACTTTGTAGTTCCTTTTATTATTCTTTTTCGTTTGAATTACGAATTGCCGCCTTGAAAACAAATTATTGTAAACAGTTTGTAAGCTTTTTCACTAAAAAAAAACTATCGTAATTGTTACATTTTCGAACAAACAAAATAATTGTTTGAAAACGACTGGCAAATACCAAACAATTAACGGTATTTATTGAATTTAGGAATAAACGTTCTAACTCATTCAAAAAAAAAACGAGACATATACGTCTTTAATATAACTCAAGTCATCCCTGAATTCTTATGGTCAGTGCTAGGATTACTTCAGACGAGTGAGGTAAGCGCGCTAGATTTTTGAAATTTCGACAAAATATGTAAAAAATTTTATTCTTATCAGTTACAAATAAACGGAAGTCCTATGTTTTTTAACTGAGCAAATATTTTACGTAAAATATTGCAAATAAAAGAAATTAATAGAAATTAATTGAAGAAAATTAATGGCAAGAGACTGAAGGAAATTAAAAATTAAATATAGCAAAGATATAGAGAATTAAATATAGCGAAAGAGAGCGAAGAAACCGGGAGAATATAAAACATTTGACTTACTATTCATTTGGGCCGCCTTTCGAGTCAACTGTATATATTTCGCAAAATTCTCCTTCATCGGAGTACCAGCCTGATCATACCATTGTTTCCAATAGTGTTTCAATTCTTCAGGATCACGACTATTTGCCAAACGTTCTTGAATATGCGGTTCCAATTGAAGTCCACATTTCGTTGCATTCTTATAGGCGCATACAGTTGTTGTTGCATAATTTGCCTGCATATTACTAGTGGCATCCTGTAATAATTTATACTCCTCTTCTGGCAATATTTGCGATCCTAGATCGGCAAGTAGATTTACTTCACGTTGGATTATCTTATCGTCAATACTTTGATAACCGGAACGCCGTATTTTCTCAGCCAATTCTTTATTTTTTAATGCACTAGAAAGCATTACATCAATCATTTCACGACGATTATCATCCGTTACGTTAGTATTGTATTTATAAGATGCCAAATTATCGGCACGTTTTCTTTGACGCAATAATTCATTTTCACGTTTGAAAAATTCTTTGGCTTCGAAGATGAAATCGGGATCCGATGGGTTGTTACTCGACGACAGGACGATTATTGGTGTGATCTATCAGAATAAAACCATCCATATAATTTCTTTAAAACTTAAGTATCACTGATCAGATTACCGTCAAAATCAATAATATGTACGAACGCAATATCATTTTTTAATGAAAAAATCAACGATCAATCCAGCGATCTCCAAAATCAATCTATTGAACTTTATAACACGCTGTTGAATCTCTAGCACTTCAACTCGAAATGAATCAATCTATTTAAAGGCTATCTCAATATTACTGATTCCTCAGGAGAGTTATTTAATCAAATATAAATCGATCCGTTATATCAATTCTCTCTCTCACTCACTGAACAAGATCAATCCCAGATATATAATTAATCCACCTCTATATACGAAGAGAGTTTGAAAGGGCATTCATTTCTCACACAATCTATCAAATCAAGAGAGCAGCGTATTTCCCATTTTTCAGCAACAATTTGAACAGTGCTGTTGCTTAAACGCTTCGATTAAAATAAACTCGTTCTGTAATGTTACACAAATAATGTAAATACCTTAAATCGTATGACTAATAAAACAGCTGATTAAAACTAAGGTAGATTTTCGATTCGATTCAATCTCTTAAAACTTAGCTATTAAATTAATATCAAAGTTTCAAATCGAAAATGAAAATACGCCATTTTTAATTACCTTACGTTTATTGAATTTGTAGTTTTTTAATTAAAATTTGTATTATTTCATATTCACTAATTATTTATTCTTACTTCTTTACCCAACACTTCATGAATTTGCAATACATTTCTAGTATTTATACCATAGTCTAACTCGTCCCTTTTAAAATTGCATTGCCGAGTGTGCACTGAACACACCAAAAGCCTTCAAAATTCCGATACTACCAAACTTTTAATTGTGGCCAACTTCAAGGCATAATTTGATTTTGCTATTGAGCAAATATTATTCATATTATTGAGTTTGTGAACTGTCATATGAAGCAGAAGATATATATTAAATTAATTAAAAGTGAATTACGCAAAAAATATTCTATTAATGGCATTTTCACAAAAACGAACAAGAGCAGCAATTCCTTCTGACAGAGAAAAACTAAACGATAGCGCAGAGATGCAATCACCTCCAGTTTGTTCGATACAACCCAGAAAATTGGATTTTGGTTCACCGCGAGAGAAAAGTGATGAGGAAGCGTATATAAAACGAAAAGACAATAAAGCAGAATCATCTGTATCGCCGCCCTACAGAAAGGTTCGAGCTTTAAGGTATAGTAAATCAGATTATTAAGCACGAAACTACGGAACGGTTTTATGTGGGACCTTTGAATTTTAGGCTATTTGATACGCCTGCAACACCTAAAACCATACTGCAGAAATCCTCAGGAAAATGTGTTAATTATTTGTCAGCAGCTGCTGAGGCTGATAAATTACGAAGAGAATCATTACCAGTATTACCGCAGAGGCCTTTATCCTTGCCTTTGCATGGCCGAACCTTGGACATAGTTTTACAAGAGGCGGCAAATATAAATCCATTTACGCCAGATAGTAAGTTCAAAAGATTATTTCACATACATATTTCAACTAATTTGTTGCTCTTCGTAGGTCTTCAGGCGCATAATAAAAAACGTTGCCGTACTCAATTTGGTCGTGAAAATCTTGGTAATAACTCAGTGATTTCATTTCTTAACACTGAGGATGATTTGAATGATGACAATGGTGATCATAAAGCAGAACCACAACAAGCGCCGAAACGGTTGGCTCTACAAGATACGAATATAAGTCGTTACAGAAAGGAATTTATAGAGATATCTTTAATTGGTAAATCAACACAATCAGCAGCTAACAAGATTTATAAGATTTACGCACTTATTTCCAAGGTTCGAATTGTCTCGTATTGTTTAGTATTCCCGGATGCCTTTCAACTGTTTGACACTGCTACGAGTAACTAAGTATGGCTGTGTCAAACAGTTGAAAGACGACCGAAAGGACGGAACGACACGAAACCCTATGAAGGAAGCTTGGAATAAGCTTATTAATTATGTAAAAATAAAAATATCATTTTTTCATATTTAATAGGAGTAGGTGAGTTTGGGTTGGTATACCAGTGCTTAAATCGCTTGGATGGCTGTATCTATGCTATTAAACGAAGTATTAAACCTGTTGCCGGCAGCTCTTTCGAGTAAGTAAAATAAGTCCAAAACTTTTTACTTGCAATTGACTCCTTGGTCTAAATATAACCCACCTTAAGCTGGAAGAACCGATTGAATAATCCTTATTTTACATTATATACAGAAAACGTGCATTGAATGAAGTCTGGGCTCATGCTGTCCTCGGTAAACATGATAATGTTGTGCGTTATTATTCCGCCTGGGCTGAGGATAATCATATGCTCATACAAAATGAATATTGTAACGGTGGCAGTTTACAGTCATTTATACAAAAGCGTTCTCTTACTGAATCTGAATTAAAGATTTTATTATTGCATGTTGCTGAGGGATTACGTTATATTCATTCAAACGATTTGGTACATATGGATCTTAAGGCGGGAAATATATTCCTTACAAAAGTTCCTTCAACAAACAAATCAACGCTACCTCCGCTGACTAAAGAATGTTATGAGAATGGAATGGATGGAATATATGAGGAGCTCAATAATACCGAATGTATTATAACGTATAAAATTGGTGATCTGGGCCATGTAACATCGGTCAAAGAAGCGTATGTGGAAGAAGGCGATAGTAGATATTTACCAAATGAAATACTGCATGAAGATTTTCGTGATCTCTGTAAGGCGGATATATTTTCTTTGGGTATCACTTTATATGAAGCTGCTGGAGGTGGACCATTGCCAAAAAATGGTCCCATGTGGCATAATTTAAGGGAGGGTAAAGTACCCACATTACCCTCGCTGAGTAAGGAATTTAATGACCTAATCAAACTAATGACTCATCCGGATCCGGAAGTACGTCCATCATCGACAACAATTTTCAATCATCCGTAAGTCTTACAATTTCAGCAATTTCACATTTGAATGCCTTTAATAATATGCAATCTTCTCTTTCTTTTAAATAGTATTCTAAACTCATTGGAATCCAAAACAAAATTACAATTAAGTCAAGAATTGGCTATCGAGAAAAGTAAAAATGAAATATTATTAAGAAAGCTTAGAGAAGCAAAGAAGACCATAAAAGCTCTTGAACAAAATACGAAAACATCTGGTAACATCTTATTTAATTTTTAATTAAATAAAAACTTAATTAGTATTAAGCTGTTCAGAAAGTAGTTTCCGTTCTTTATACGATGAAGCTCAAAAATTCACTTCCGTTGTGTATTTTGAGATAATATTGTTTATTTCCCGGATATATAACAGAATGACGTAAGAGTGAAGTTGACTACGAGCAACAAAAACGAAATTACTTACCGAACAAACAAATACAACTAGATTTTCTTGTAGCGACTTTGATTACCTCTAATTTTGACTGTAAATATTCTTTTATATAATTATGCGATTTTCTTATGATTTGTTTTATAGCAAACAATCCTCAAAACTCCAAAAGTCCGCACATTTATTCCGAACAACGTTGCTTACGTTCGTATACCAAAAAGAGACGTATACCGTGTGTGACAAATAAATTGGATGGATTACGTGATCGCAACAAAACTGTTTTTACTAATTATAAGTATTGAGATTAGATATGATACAATTATTTCTTTATTAGTTTTTATATGGATAAAATCTTTTCATCTTCTTTGCTTTAATTCCAACAAAAAAATTACCTAAAGCTGTAAATATGAAATATATGTATATTATATATATCTACTCATTTATAACTACTTTGTACTTGTGTAATTTGCGTGCGTGCGTAAGAACATACGTCTTTTAAACGACGATAAACGACGGTATTTCTCTATTCTTTTCTATAAGTCGTATATAATTATCATTAATAATTCCATAAACAATTCCAAAAAGAAAAAGCAGTTTATTCACAAATTTTCTTAAAAAACTATTTATTATTCTTCAGGGTTTTTTCTAAAAAAAAGAACAATAAGATGTTGTTTATAATTTCGACATTTTTTACATTTTTTATTTTTATTAAAAATAAAAAAATATAACGTGAATATTCAACATTCAAAAACTCTACATTGGCATTATTATTATTATTATTATTAATATTAAACAATTTGATTAGAAAAATCTTTTTCATTATATTCATCCTCGTAGCAACAAATTGTTTGATACTGTCAGTCGGAATCATTGATGGCTTTTTTCCGTTTTTTCGCTTGCGACATTTTTGATTTTGACCAATCCTCCTAAATGGCAAGACGAAAATGAAGTAGTTAATAGATTAATTAAATTTTAAGTAATTTTAATTAATTTGTATTAAATTTTAAATTTAATTAACTTTTATTTAAATTAATATTTTTTAATACTAAAACCAATAAGGAAGGCCCATAAAAATTTGTGTCATTTTTTGTGTCAAATCATTCCATTCGATTTTTTTAAAATTAAATTTCATTATGGAAACGTTTAACAAAATTCAGATTTTTCTAAATGAAATTTGTAAATTGTAAAAAAGAAAAGAACCAAAGCAATTTCTCTAACCTCGCTTGATTCTTCATCTGAAGAATAGATCGTTTTAACTGGATCTGCATTCTTTTTACTGCCGCCATGATTATTTGTGTCTTTTTTCGCCAGTGGTTGCTTCCGCCCACGACCGCTACCACCACGTCGTCCAACTGCAGTAGTTTCGTCTTCAGCAGCGAGAGCGAAAAGGTCACTGTATTGCTTCTGCAAACAGTTGCAAAGGGAAAATGAAAAAATACGTTGCCGGAAATTGAGTTTTTTGGATTGAGAATATTACTTTTGTGCTTTCGTTGCTGTGGGTGTAAGCTGCTTGTAGTGCTCTCTGCATTGTATCATAAATATAAAGCCCAGTTCCAGTACCGTGACGACAACTGCGTCTATAATGCTCCAAGTGACTTAGAACCTTTTTAGAATAAGTAGAAATTAAACACTATTAGAGCTATAAACAATGGATGCAGCTTTATATTTGTTGACGTACCTGCTCAGCGGTTGGAGTACTACTATGTGCTGAACTTCCTTTAAGTGGTCTTTTTCGTTTATTAGGCGACGAGCTAGGATATTTAGAAGTTAACAAAGACGCAATCATTTCCGAAAGTTTCTCTTCACCGTGCTGGCACCAAAACCTTACAAGGGGAAGAAAACGTTTATCAGTATTTGGAAAGTATGGCATTATTTGAATTCTCAGTTTTTACCTTAAAGCTGAGGTAACAAATGGATCACCCCGTGATTTCGTTTCTCTACTCAGTAACAAACGAATTAACTCGTTGGTTGGTTCTTCATTCTTCAACAGCAGAAGCATATATGCTAAAGCTTCTGGATGATTTGATGACTCTAGTTCCGGTAAAATGTCCTAAAGAAACAAATTCAGATTTAAGGGGAATGTTTTTGATGATTTTCACCTCTAATTAATTCTTACTTGTAGGCATTTAAGTGGAACATCATGTGCTTGAACCAATTGCCAAAGACAAAGCTGTTCGAAAGTCTCGTACACAAGACTCTCTCGTATACATTCGATTAGGCCATCCTGCTTAAATAGCGTCAATTTTCCTTGAGCCACACAATACATTAAATCGCGTAAATTCTTTGCATCTATACAACGCAACGTTATTTTCAAAAGTTCACTATTATTTATTGCGTTGCTTTTGAATTCTCGGTAGATATCGGGCAACAGCCATAAATATATCGCGGTACTTTCTTTTTCCATTAAATCTAAATCACGTGCCAGACAGTCATCGACTTTCTCGTCAAACGCATCACAAATCTGACGATAAATACTTGTTTTGAATTGAAATGTTTGTTGAGAATTCTTACGCGTTTGCAATTTAACATGAATTTTTAGGAAATATAAAATAAGATAACCCGTTTCAGGCATTTGTTCGCATATTTCAGATAACAGATTCTGAAAGGGTTTCTTACTTTTCTCCTCATTTTCATAGAGAAAGCGAAATAAGCCAAATAACGGATAGCTAATGCTTTTGGCAAGACTTTTCTCGTCAGTTTTACTTTCCGGAAATATATTCTGTTGTGGTAAAGTGTCACGCAATATTGTAAGCGTATTCGAGATCACATAATTAAGTTGCGTTTCATCTAAAGCCGACGCAGGTAATGTACGAAACTCTCCCAAAAAAGCTTCCAATGCAGAAGCATTTTTCTTGGTGCTGAAATTTTCAAATGATTCACTGATGGCAGCGGGTAAATCTATTTTCTCCGGTGTGGGCTTCTCTTTTAAGCGGACCTAAGGTATTTAAAAAAATGGTAAATAAACAAAGCTTTCATAGCATAATTTATTTTTACTTTCGATAATGGCAAATCATCATCATCATCCGTTAATTCTTCACTTTTTATATCCTTGGAAACGTCATCATCGTCGTCTTCACTAAATGCAGCTTCAGTTTCACCATCATTTGCTTCTAAAGGTATTACTGCTAGATGTTTATCGTCATCAATAATTGCGGTGCCTAGTCCTGTGGCGCTGGATGCTGCCGTATTATTGATATCCGTAACAGTATGATCCATAATGTCGGCGGTGGTATTAGTGTTAGAGGAGAGATGATTTTGTTGTTGGTTTTGTAGATCATGTTGCTGCGCGGGCACTGAGCCCACGCTAGCGCCACTCATAAATATTGGCAGGATTCTTTGATCGATTTCTTTTTTAAAAACAGGCGCTTGTATAACCGTTTGAGGTGGATATAATGGTGGACCCACATTACCGGTTGCTGGTGATGTGATTTGTGAAACAAATTCACGAAAATTTTCGCGTATAAGATTGCGTAATTCTCGATCTAGTTTTGGTGATTCGAAAAGAGGTTGAAGATTTGGAATGACCTAAATTAAAGATTGTTTATCATTAAAATCGAATAGTGTGTAATGGAGAAAAGACCACTAACTATGGATTGTTCGCAAAGTAATTTCGGGATTCTTTTAATATATTTCTGTATTTACCTGTTTTTCTAAAATTTTATTCAATGAATTATAAACGCCCGTTTTAATTTTGTCTTCATGTTTTACATCAAAATTCTTCATAATCCGACATAGAAAATCCAAAAGTGTACTGCTCACAAATGGATGATTTCTTATGGAATGATACATGACCAATATCCCAGGCTCTATATTCATAATATTATCTTTGTTAGGATCGAAGAATAGCCAATCATAGAATAGTGACAATTTAGCATTTGCCAAAGCAATTGGATTTGTACAGGATGAAATCAGCCAACCGATTATAGCCCAACGTGGTATTATATCAGAGCAGAGCATATCATTTGTTGGATGTATGACATTGATGATAAAACGTATTAGATCCGATCTTAGACTATGCGACTCAGGCGTAGAAAAGTATTTATCCTGAAACCAATCCTGATAGCGTTTTTGATTCCCGAATTTTACTGACGAAGCCAGAAAGTGTAATTTGCGCTCAACTTCGGGTGTTAAACGACATTGCAAGAATCGGCGACTTGTGCGTGTTTGAAGTAATTGCCAGATACCATTAAAGGTGGGATGCAAGCTTTTGGGATTGTGTAATATATCACGCCATAATTGCTCGAATTCCGGAATGCGTGCTACATTTTGCAATAATCTGGGAATATCAACACAAATAATAGAAATAACAAATAAAAAATAATGAAGAATTTTGTGTTGTGTCATACAAACCTAACAAAATCTCTTCCCAGGGGTATGATATCTTGAAAACGTTCTCGTATCAATGATATTACAAATTTAACTTCTTTATTCCGCAAATTATTCAATGCAGGACTTGTGTGATCCTCCAACAGACGTACAAAACTGTACACTACTGTTTGTATGAGAAAATGATGGTTTTCCAACCAGGGCCGATAATCAATGAATATATCCAATAGTGCTTCAACGAGAAATAAATTCTTCTGTGATATGTCGCCACCTCCCGCCTGACGCAAACAATTCCAAATAATATTTTCGACATTCAGGACTTGATGTTTAACTAATTCGCGCAATAGCCAAATTAATTGCCGTCTCGCAATATCGGTTAGTTTGCCATATTTCTCAGCGACCAGCATTGTCAAATTGGTAACCACCAAATTCATGCCATCTCGAGCAACTAACGTTAAATCACGATATGTTTTCGGTGCTAGTGTTGGATCGGTTAACATTATATAAAGAAATCCAATAGATATTTCTTCATGTTGTTTCTCCTTACACACCAATTGCGAGAGTAAATCGTGCATTTCCTTATCATTAAGGCCATTTATTTGCTGCTGAAGATTAACGTAAGCTCGTTCAAATCGCTGCAAATAAAGACAGCATTATTTGCTAGTAATACAACGATCTAGGTGCGAAATATATTTGATATTAATGTATTCTTCGATAGATTGTCTTTAGAAAGACGTTACTGCGGACTTTTTAAATTAGATTTCCAAATGTAAATGGCATGGATTTACAAATTGAAACCATTAGGCCCCACCAGCTATATCACTGATTGACGAAGAACCACCACAAAAAACAACCACCAACCAAAAAGAAAAACTGACCTCCTCCAAATCATCTTTGAAATCGACAGCAGTGCAGATAAATAGTTTCGAGTTTGGGTAAACCTTCTGTTGTTCCATATTTTGGTGTTACTAAACGTTTCTCTTGATTCGTTAGTAGGCTGACATAGTAAGAAACCTATTTAATGTTATAAATAATTGATCAACTTTAATATTTAAACCTAAATTAATAAATAAAATCGTATGTGGAAATCCAAAGCAAAAGCCAACAATTTTTCATTAAACGAGTTCACTGTCATTCCAAATGTGTTCAATGCTGCCAAATTAGGAAAAATATTTCAACAAACATTCAAATTGAATTGCTTATTGTCTTTATTATATATTTAGGTATTTCAAACGAGTCATTAAGTTCAGATATTTTGGGACAAAAATTGTCTCCGACGTGGTAGCCCTATTCCGTTTTGTACCCGATTAGGATCTTGTTTTGAAATTTGTTTTTAAAAATACTTATCACAATATTTTTTAAAAATAATTTTCTTTTTTGATAAAATTACAAGTATGTGGTCAATTATACAACATTTCATTTTAGTTACACATAATTCTCCTAGTTACTTGTTACTTTTAATTATATTATATGGCAATAAAAGATTTGTTTAATTAATTTAAAAAAATTATCATACGACAAATATTTTTGGATTTTCGATTGATATTTATGACAGGGAAAATTTGTAAATGTACACTCTTATAATCCAAAAATTTTGACTAAGTTGAATAAGATCATTGGATACTGTGTATCGGCTACGTAAATATCGTGACACTCTTCTTCTCTTCCTCATCCAGTCCTTCCCTATCTTCTTCCTTCTTCTAAATCCAGTTATTTTCCGAAATTATTAAAATCTATGCACTTTCTCAAAAAATAGAATTCGCTTTCTCAAAAATTGAAACACTAATTGCTAAATTTTTATTGCGCTTCCAATTAATAATATTGCATGTTAATTGTACTTAAATACTTGACGATTTTTGCTCTATAATATACTGTTATAATAAATTTTACATAATACAATTATTTACTTATTATAAGGATTTTTTATAAAAGCTAAGAATAACGTTACATCTTGTAAAATTATTAACCCAATATATATGCTCCAATATTACGCTTCCAATATTACAAGTAACTCTACTTTTAATAGACTAATACAACTACTATTACTACTGGTCTACTACTGCTACTACTTCATAATTAACTATTAATAGTCATTAATGAAACAATACTCCCTTAATGACATTTCAGACATTTACTTCAAATACAGATATTTCCAAAATTAAATGTAATTATCAGTTATAATCGAGGTGAGTGTTTGAAGTCACTGGATCACATGTGATAAACAAAAATGCTACCGGCTTTCCCTTCCCTTCCATTCTCTTTCCGTAATTGTTAGCGTAAGTTCGGATTTGGAACACAAACTATTGTTAACGAAAATAGCAAGTGTAGCCTTTTAACATGTTTTTAAATCGGATAAGAGAATGGATCGATCTTTTTTATTTATAATCTTAATCCCATAATTTGAACTATAATTTGAGTTAATAATTATAATTTGTTTTATAATTGATATTATAATTAACATAATTTAAGTTATACAATAATTATATAATTAATATTAACTAATATTTATATAATTAATATTAATTAATAATTATTAATAACTAATATTATATTTAATATAATTTGAATAATTCTAATATAATTATTATTATAATTAATAAAATAATTTGAATTGTAACTATAATTTAATTTTAATCTTATAATATTACGGCAGGTAGTAGTACGTATACTGCGAAATATGTCATCATACCCATTTCAGTAGTCATACCCAGTTTTTATTCATACATATTCTGTCATAGCCAGGTAAAAGTTCTATCGCAGAAAAGGCTTATCGCAAAAGAAGTTTGGTTTTGATATATCGCTGGGCTCGTAGACAAAATCTTACAATTTGGTAAATTTTTGTTTCTACTTTTTTATGTTTAATGCAATTTTATATTTTATTATTATTATGCACATTTCTTATTCCTTGCTCTAATTCATATCGTTCGTAAAACAAATGTATGGGTTCCATAATACCACGGTCCATTATTAAGGAAAATTTATTAAAGGAGAAATCATGTAGAAACAACTGGCCAACAGAAAATGAGATATTATTGACAACTAGAGCTGTCAATACGCATGTTAACAAAACGCTAGCATAGACAGTTTTGCGATTTTTTTTCCTTTTGCTAAATTCAGGAAGCTTTCGTCGTAACATCAAGATTTTATCCGTTTTTCTAGTGTTTAGATTGCAATTAAAGGAAGATATAATTAAATTTAAATATTAAATATGGAGGAATTACTTAATGAAGTTGTTCCACAAGATGAATTGGAGGTAAATTCCGTAAAATAAACCAAATTTGTGACGACGCAAATGGTTTTTTTAACATTGTATTTATCAGAAATTCGAGAAGAAATATCATAACGAAATGGAGTTGGATGGAGTGGTTAGTACAGAGACTAAATTCGAGTATGCGTTTTGTTTGGTACGAAGCAGATACACAAATGATATACGAAAGGTAAGTGGTAATTAGTGTGTTCATTCTACGCGTGAATCATTTTGCACGTCAGCAACAATCGTCGATTTTTGTATATACAGCATATTTTTGTTTATTTTAGGGCTTAATGATACTGGAAGATTTAGCCCGCACACATTCCGAAGGACGTCGTGATTATATTTATTATTTGGCTTTTGGGAATGCTCGAATTAAACAATACTCGGAGGGATTAAAATATTGCAGAGCATTCCAAGAAATTGAATCAAATGAACAAGTTCGAGCGTTAGAGGTGAGGTTATAATTATTTTATTTTACTTCTTAATTAAAAATGCAAACAATTCAAACAATACCAATATTTTCCAACGTGCAAAGCGTTGTCTGTGGGCAATCTAGAGTATTTGAGATCATAAGTGTGACTGCAGTGGGTGGGATCGAACGTTGTATGCATGAAGTTTAAGTCAAGAGCTAATACTGCTAGTTCCAAGGACTGACCAAGTGGCTATATACTAGAGCTACATAAGACAAACATCAAAACGATCATATCTCTGACGTACTCCAAACGCCCAATATCACAGTTTGTTGTTGGTTAGGTCACCTTACAGGATCTTCGTGCTGGTTTTGGTTAAAACCCAAAAATAGAATTCCGTTCTCAACCAGGTCCGGGGACCGAAAAACCCCAAGATATTTTAGATGCCACGAGTCTCAGCAAATAAATGCTACAGCCCTGGTTTGATTAGCGGTACACCGATATTATATAAATTAGTTGCGAAGCCTGGCCAAAGGTTATCTCCTGGTACCACCGGAGGGCAGGAAACAATACCAATACTCTCCCTACTAAATCCTAAATCCCTATGGGCCAGAATGCGACCTGGGCCCCTTCGAGAAGGTGCGAGTGTAAGAGCTACTTATGATCTCATTGCAAAATTGCATTTTCAACCGGGTACCAGAACTCACAGTTCGGAAAAGGTTTCAGATAGCCCTTGCCCGTACTTTGAAGAAAAATCATGATGTTGTGGATGGATTCCACAAATCCATTATGGTACAACAGTGGCAGTATAGTATCAAATAAAGGATTTTTGGCGGGAAATTCAACCCCATGTGGGAAGGTCCTTCGTCAATTAAGGCCTAATATAGGCAGGTGTCGACGAGGAGTAAACGCACGCATAATGCAAAATTAATATTTTAGAGGCTTTCCTCTGATACCACGGTAGAAGGGATGCTCGGTGGCCAGATTAACCTTCAAGATGAACTTGATTGACACCTGTCTGTTGAGGTACGCTCCTAGTCAGGGAATCGTGGTGACAGTAGTTATTACACATCGCAGCACCACAGCATTAGCTCAGTATGAGACAGAAGGAGGTCATGATCACACACAGTACTCCAAAGAGATGTCAATCGATGAATTTCATAATGGGTACTAATCGATATTTCATATCTATATGATGTAGGATAGCCAGTCGTGAAATTAAGCTGACAAGGCACATCAAATTTAATTGCCACGTTCTCGGCATCATTAATAACATATGAATAATACGAATTCCAAAGACTGTATTAAAGAATATTTTCAAAAAAACAAAGCCTTTTTAACGGCGAATTTATCTCGCCGTTTTTTATATTTATATTTATTTTATACGCTCGAATTACATATTTTTATTGATTTAATTTATTTAAAATTTAAGGAATACATACAAAAGGAATGTGACAAAGAGGTGAAGAAAGGGCGAACTCATCATATTTCACATGTTTATACTTATTTTAAAGGCGACTTTATTTCATTCTTCATAGGCTTCAGATATATATTTTTATCTACTTTATTTAAAATTTCAGGAATACATACAAAAGGAATGTGACAAAGAGATGAAGAAAGGTGCAATCGTTGCTGGAAGTACTGCCCTGGTGTTAGGTGGACTACTAGGCCTCGGATTTGCTCTCTTTAAAAAGTAATAATATTGGATGCAAATCTTATATTTTATTGTTCTGTGGTAACTTCCTAATTAATTTTATTTTCATAGTAAGCAAAAACGAGATAAATAAAAGGCGAATAACGCAGAGATGTCGTTGTTATTTTTTATTTCTATCTCGGATTCCATTAAAAACTAGCTTCAAATATGTGATGAATGCAAAGCGATTATTGTAGGATTGATAGGAATGGTTATACCTTATATTTGCCAATGCACAATGTCGTATTAATTAAGATATAAAGTTGAATTAAATTGTTAATCTTCCTAGACCTTAATGCATGTTAATTCAATATAATAGAACATCACGTTATGGTCTAATAAAGCTTCTAAAGTTATTGTATTGTAATCACAAGATGGTATTTTGAATTCGATCAAAAAAAACTATATTAAAATGCAATTAGTTATTTAATTTATTTCCTCTTTTGAAACTTATAGAACTAATAACATCAATAGTTTTAAAAATATAGAGCAAAGTATTTTGGAAGACTTATAAAAAAAGTTACACATTAAATGCATCCGTTACTAAAATTTTAATATTTATCCATTACCAAATAATTAGTAGTTAACCACTTCCTTTACTGCGTCTAGACATCTGAACCTATTGGGTAAATAAAATGTCTCGAAAACATGAGGGAAAGGTGTATCCCAGCCAGTAACGCGTTTGACGGGTGCCTCTAAATGCAGAAAACATTCGTCCTGAATTGAAGCTGCTATTTCAGAGCCAAAACCTCCAGTAAGTGGTGCTTCATGGGCTACCACCACACGACCAGTTTTCTTTACAGACTAATGGGAACATGCTTTTGGTAATTAATAGCACCCAAAGATTTGTTGAATTAAACTTACATTAAATACAGTTTTTCTATCCCAAGGGAGAATAGAAACCAGGTCAATAACTTCGCAATTAACATTCAATTTTGTTTTGGCTAGTTCTGCCACCTTCCGAAAAAATTAAAAGTTATAGAAGGATTATTTCATACAATCTTTCTTACCTCCAATAAAACATGGACTTGTGTGCCCCATCCTATCAAGGTAACATCGCCACCAGTCCTTAAAACATCTGCTTTTCCCAATTCTGAGATATAACTATTAGTAGGCACTTCCTCTATAGCCTTCCGATACAATATTTTTGGTTCCAGTATTATGCAAGGATTTGGATCTTTAACACAAGCCAAAAAAAGTCCTTTTGCTTTTTTAGGTCCTCGTGGTATAACCACTTTAATGCCTGGTGTGTGTGCAAAATACGCCTCAGGGCTCTGTGAATGATATAAACCGCCATGACCGACTGCAGCGCATGGCGCACGTATAGTCAGCGAACCACAATCGTATATATTACCACTACGATAACGCATTTTAGCAGCTTCATTTACAATCTGATCGAATGCAGGGAATATGTAATCGCTAAATTGAATTTCAGCAATTGCGGTACTGCCCACATTGGCCACACCAATACCAAAACCCACTATACCCTGCTCCGATAAAGGGGTGTTAAAAACTCGACTTTTGCCATATTTGTCGCGCAGATTAATCGAACAACGAAATACCCCACCAAAACTAACATCTTCACCAAACAATAAAGCAGATTTATCCTGTTCCAGAGCAATATCCATGGCATTATTAATGGCCTGAAACATGGTCATCGTCTGAAGTGACCCTGTATGTTTTTTGGACATCGTGGCATCATCTTTGTCAGGATAATATGTAAAGTGCGATCGAGACTGCAATATTCTCCATTGTTTGTGATTTTTGAATGGAATTGCGTTCAAAATTTTGGAGGAAGATTGAAATATTGTCGTCATTTCTTATTGTATCCCGTAGAAAAATTAAAACATAATCGAAGAACAATTAAACAAAAAACAGCATTTAAAAATTCATTGAATATCAGAGATATCTTATGTTGAATATTGATCTATTTATCTCTGTTGAATATTGATCTATTTGGTGCTTGAGTTGCCAACTTCACCAAAGAAACGATCACTCTGTGTGTGATAATTTAATACGAGTAGTCGGAAGTCGCGACTAAAATTGGAAGTAGAACAAAACTTATAAACTAAAGTAGAAGTAGGAATTTTTCATAATTTCTCCCTCATTTAAATATGTTTTTTAAATAACTTTTATTTGGAATTATATATTAATTCTATGAAATGCAAGGCAGTTTAGACAAGTTGGTCATCCCTCCGTAAAATTAAACAGCTCGTCTTCAGAGGTGATCTACCAAATAAATATAAAAGTTAGTAATCAAAGATAAAAAGATAGGAAACACAATTCGGCGATTCAAAGTTTGACGTCCATTTTTTATACTTTGTCTTCATGGACACTATACATAAGACTTAACGTTGTTGTTCATGTGTCTATTACGCATAATGACGTTGTTTTTGGCTTTTTGGAATTCCTTAAGGAAATGTGTGGAGAGGTACCGACGGGAAATTTAAACCTCAAAATGTATATGGAAAGATGTTCTCTGTAAATACCCTCGCTCATAAGCAAAACACAAAATTACGCATATGGCATGATTACAAAAAACTAGAATAAGCATTTTATACATAAGGGAACACAGGTAAGATAGGTAAAGATATAGCAGACTGCACATGAATCGACATGAATTCGCTTTATACAATTACAGAATTGTAAAAATTTAACTGGTATTTCCTAGGAAATATATTCCTGGGTCAACATTTCAAAAATATGGTTTCCGAGTTCGGTAAATCACCCAATTTAAACCGTCAAGGGTTTGGTGAATATGGTTAAATAATCTGAGGATTGTTAAAAATTTTTCCACGAATTTTACTTCTTGATTGTTAGAAAATTGCTAAATAATGAATTGAAAGAACAATTTCTTATAGGTAGTTTTAATTGTAAATACTAGTAATATAGAAGTCTTTAAATGGGCATCGGAAATGAGCCTGTGTTTCGCGGTATGATTGCGTATCTACTGAAGCTTGTTGTATAAACAACGTATTCAAATATATATGTATACCAAATAAAATAAGAATATGAAATTACAAAATATATAAAGAATAAATAAATTACTAATTATATCATTATTCAATATAGCATAATCCCTGCATCCAAATTACCAATTTCGAGGTACATTACTGTCTCCGCAGATCAGCGCGACGAGCAATGCGTGAAACACTCCCTATATGTTTTCCATAAAAATTTGACGTCACAGAGACGCGCGAATGTTCGCTGAGCACTAAATCTATTCTATCGTGCTGCTCTCCTTAATTTTACTCTGTTATTTTTGCCAGATATTTGTTTGTAAGATATTATTATTCTGTGTAGAGTGCCTTATAATCATATATTTTTGTTGGCATGCTTTGAACACCACCTCACGATATAACACAACACAGATGTTTGAACGAAAATTTGAGCATAACTGTTTTAACTTCTAGTTTTTTACTTTTAGTTAATGAATATACATTAATAATTTATTTTTTATATAATATTTGTCGGGAGCCAACTAAAAGGTGAGAAATCAGTCAACTTCATGACGAATACATCCAGTGGAAGCTCACTCAGTAATATTACATTAGACGATGACGCGTGGAAGGACACATTCGATAAACTCCTTGATCCCAGGCCGTAAGTGTAATGATAATATGGAAAATGATCAGTTCGTTCAACTAAAGAAATTTCTTCATAAATAGCGTGCTGCGCGCTTTAAATGTGATTAAAAAGGATGTACGGGCATCATTTAATAATAATAGTAGTGTGGAAAATGCTAGCAATGACAATTCCAACAATTTCCTTTCAATACCTCAACTTCAATGCCAAGCGACACCTACGCAACAACCTAAGGATTCCTTAATGACGAAGACTATATCGACACCGGTAGGAACAGTATCGCTAAAGAAGCCTTTCAAGTGTACCTTATCACCGATCGGTGCTTGGAAATCAATTTTCAATGACAAATCCTGTACAACAGAATTGGACAGTGACGTACCAAGTATATTTCAAGCGACACCGATTGATTTCGGTGGTAACGTTGGTGGTATGAGCTATGGTTAATGAGTTAACATTTTTAACAGAAGTCCAAACCGTTTCCATTTATTTTTAATTGATTAAGCAGTGGTTGAATTTGAAGACAAGCGAAAGGCGATGGGCAAAGAAAACGTGAAACGTTTAACGAGGCAAGTTAAAACTATAATGCCAAATGAGGATTTAATGGAAATACCAGCGAAGATGAAATCAAGTCAAAAGAAAGTGAAGAACAGAAAAAAGTCAAATCAAAAACATATTGTATTTGAATTGACTGATGATGATTTGCAAAAAGATGATAAATTGAGAGAACCTCCGCCACCTCGAGAATCCGAAATAAACGGGAACAGAAAACAATCTAATCAGAGGCGTATACTTTTTGAACTGACTGATGATGATTTGGAGGATGATCGAAAATCGAGAAAAACTGTGCCATTTTCTCAAGTGCGTCCTTCTATTGGCTTAAGATTGCCGTCCGGAAAGTGGCGTAAATCCATGAATAAATGGCGTCGGACGCAAATTATTCAAGCGCGTAATTCTGGTAAATTATTATAAATAGTATTTTCTTAGATTAGTTTGGCAAGTCAGTCCGATTACAGTTCAATTTTGAAGGTTACAGACTGAGTATTTTACTTGTAAAAATACTTAAAAATCCAAATAATTCGAATTTCTGCTAAATTGAAACCGAACAAACTTATTTGCTAAATGTGATTTGAAAAAACCATTGTGACATGAAAAACCACTTTTTAAAATTCCTTCCATTTCAGAAAACGTTAGAAATTCTAACTTTATTCCTCCTGATGAAAATAATTCAATTATTAATTTATCCATTGCCGGAAGACATCGTAAATCCATTTTTCTGCAGCCTAGCCTTGAAATCGAAGATTCTTGTGAATTTGTAAAAACCATTGTTAGAGATAATTGGCAGGAACGTGTTCTAAAATATTGCTTTCAAAATACTATTTTGGATTTTTCGAAGATATATAATTCCAATGATATGACCGATTATAGAAAAATAGGTGAAGGTGTTTATGGTGAAGTATTTATGAATGTAGGGGAAAATGATAACAATAAGAAAACTGTTCTAAAGATAATTCCTATCGATGGTACTGATCTCGTTAATGGAGAAGAACAGAAATCATTCGAACAGATACTACCGGAAATTGTTATATCCACGGAATTAAGTAAATTGAATAAAGCAGACGAAGGTACAAATTCTACATGCGGTTTTGTTGAAGTAAAAAAGGTAATTCATATTTTAAAAATATTTGTCGAAAAGTAATTTCACTTCTGATTTATAAAAAAATATAAAAAGGACTGATTTGATATAAATAATTAAACCTTAATTTTACAACGGCGTTGTGGCTTGAAGTTAATCGCGGAAAAATAGCAAAATTTTCTGTTATTAAGTTTTACTTTTAATGTAATTCAATATAATAAATTCTAAATAACGTTTAGGTAGTTTGCGTTAAAGGAAAATATCCTAAACATTTGCTAAATCTTTGGGATGAATATGATAGTAAGAAGGGTTCGGAAAATGACAAACCTGACATACTTCCCGATGAGCAAATCTTTATCGTATTGGAACTCTCTTATGGCGGAAATGATCTGGAGTCATTTGCCTTTACTAATGCTGAACAATGCTATTTTGCTTTACTGCAAGTGAGTAGAAAAATATAAGCAAGATTTTAAAAAGAGTTATTTATCATTAAATTTCAAAAATCTTTAGGTAGTTTTAACGCTAGCAGTTGGAGAGGTGGCTTATAAATTTGAGCATCGGGATCTTCATTGGGGCAATGTTTTACTCATAAATACCGCTCAGAAAACTGTGCTTTACAAATTAAATAATAAGACTTTAACCATACCTACGAAAGGAGTCAGGGTTACGATTATTGACTACACACTTTCACGCATGACTTGTGCAGATTGTTGTTTCTATAATGATTTGTCTAATGATGAAGATCTATTTTCAGCTACTGGTGATTATCAATATGAAATCTATCGGATGATGCGTGATACCCTTAAGTAAGTAAAACTGTTTGGAATTAATAGAAGGAAATCTATTAAATTATTTTGTTGCTTTTTTTTAGAAATAATTGGCAAAAATCCGAAATGAAAACAAATATATTTTGGATTTCTTATATTATTAAAAAGATGCTAAAGGGTGTAACATACAAAAATACACGAACAAAAACTCATGGACATTTTATCAATAAATTGCGTCATATTGAAGGAATGTGCCTGGAATTTAACAGCGCTTTGGAGTTGGCAAAATATTTGAAAAGCTTTTAAGATTATTATTATTTTGTACAATAATTTACATTTATTTTGTCTTTTATTTTTATGAATTTAATTAGCTTTTATGGATTTACTTTAATTACTATGAATATATTTATAGATTTAGAAGAGTTAAATGACATCTTTTGGAATAATAATTTTAACAAATGTTTATAATGGAATAAAAGCTTTTGGATGTTTTTATTTTATTTTTCAAGAGTTGTGCACCAGCAAATGTGCGAAGATGAACAAAACAAAATTGTCAAGAGATATTACAAAATAGCCTTGAATATTGACAGCGTCATCGTTGATAGGGTTAAGAGGATATAAGGGTTAAAAACGGTTTACGAATTTAAGCAATTTAAAAAACAAAATGCGAAGAAAATTGACGGTTTTAATTATAATTTTACTAAATTTTTAATATTTATTCTAAAGGAAAAAATTTATTAGTGAATTAATGATTTCTTTAGCGGCACTAGGTATACATTTTATAATTTCATGCAGTGTAATTCATTCCAATTTAATTCAATTCAATTCATCAATTATTTCTTAATTCAATAAAAACCTTACTGCTTTTCAAAAATATAAATATCACAAAATACATTTATCTATCTATTGCTATTAATCTTACTTAGCTAATCCTCTTCTTCCGTATCTTCTTCTTCTCCTTCGTCTTCATCAGAACATTCTTCTTCATCCTCATTCCATCCTTCTTCATCATCGTTCCATTCTTCTTCTTCACCCTCCTCCTCTTCCAATTCTTCCATTAAGCTGGCATTCATTTCATCTCCCACAAAAAGCATGTCTTTTTTAAACTCTTCCTCTTCTTTGTGACGGTGAGTCATCTCATAAATATTTGTTAATGTATCATTAGTTGCCTATTCCCATTTTATATAGAGTTACACCTAAGGTAAATTATAAAGAATATATCCGATATTTTCCAAGACTCGATTCGACACTTCAGCTGTGCTCAAAATTTACCATCGAGTTGTCGCCAACACGCAATGCACGTAAACAAATGCTGAATGTATTTGATTGCAACAACAAATCAACGTGTTACTGAGAAGCATTAAACATCGGCATTAAAGCTCTAACATTAGTCATGTGAGAGATTCCTGATATCTTGGAGGCACTTTTTTAAAAGCAATCCGTAGACGGTAAAATCGCGAAAAAAATGTAATTGGCGACGAAGGAGTTTTCCGCCAAAACCGTATCAAGGCAATGCGAAGGAATTTATTATTAGAGATAAGAGAAAGGACATTCTCAATTCACCTTAGCATAATGTGCCGGGATAAAGATATAGGGCGCTCAATTCACCACGGTAAAAATGATTGAAGACTAATATTTATGTTTTTTTATGCTATGTACAAAATAACAACAACGTGTTTGACAGCTCATAAACAAAAGTAATGTGAAATCTGCTTGATTGTGACGGGGTTGCAGGGGGTCGAATATCCCTCTGTTCAATGCAAAGATTGTGCTTTTTAAAGTTTGGGAGACAAAATACAGGATACAATATTTACAAAAACACGTTTTTCTTCATTATGTAACTATTCTTTAACAATCAAGGAGTGCAATTTCTGGAAGGATATATGACAATACCCAGCAATTCCCAAGCATATTCACCAAATTTTCGACGCTTAAAAACAAACGAGGCCTGCACTCGTAACCCATGCTTTATAACGCATGTCAGTGCATGTAAAAATATATTTCTTAAGAAATTTGTAAATGTTGAACGAAGTTTACAAAATTGTTGAATTAAATTGGAGGAATTAATTAAATTGTGTTATGAAGTAGCCAATTATTGAGTAATTACGAAATAGGTAAGTAAAACTGTTTAATAAAATTATTGATAGAATTGTACTGTGATTTTTGATGAAATTGTAGAATAAAAAATGCTCATTTATAAATTCAAATGTTTTTCATATATCTGCAGAGTTACCAGGCTTTACTTAGAAAGCTCTAGTCGGTGCAAAAATCTAAAAAGTAAAAGCTTTAAAAACGAAAGCTGGCTTTTTTCGGGGAAGCTTTCGTATGAACGGACTCGGGAAAGGATGTCTCGTTAGTGGTTATCCTTTTCGGTGAGAAAACTTATTTCGCTTGACACAATTTCGCGAAAAGGCAAAAAACGCATTTGAAAAAAATTTATACAAAACGCTTTCTACAGCTTCGAGTAGTTCTAGATGATATTACACGAAATTGTGTTCGTCTTTGAATTAATTCTTAAATAAATTCTTTTTTATAATTTTAGTAGAGTGTCGCGTAAAGGAAATGAAATTGTGAATTTTCGTAGATTAGTAATATCTTTGGGTACCGCCTTCTTTATCAAACTACAAATAAATAATGCAATAAAAGGAATATGCGTTCTTCTGCACAAAATCGATATGAATTCATGTTGAAAGTTTTAGTCGTTTAAAATTTTTCTTGATTGGATTTTTAAGTTTTTATTCAACTAGAAGTCGTCGTCGTCGGTTATCAATATCGTGGATGAAATGATGTGGCAAAACTTTTAAAAAAATATTAAGTGCAAATTTGTGTTAATTTAGTGAAGATAATGTCTCAAAATAAAAGAAGTGAAATGAATGAACTTACTTTCCTTGCGTGAAGTGAAAGCAATGAAATTTTCCGAAAACCCTGGAGGTTTAATTTTAATAGAAGGAGAGTAAACTTGGGTTGAATAAATAATAACAAAAATAAAACACGGTAAATCTGAGGGGATGTTATATTTATATGTGCATAAAATATACATATATACATGCGCTCATACCCATCCAGTCAGATTTCATTTTTGTGTGTGTGTGTAAGGATCTGTGTGCCCATCTGTATATGTTTGCGAACATTTCATCATAAAAATTTCGAAGAAATTAAGTCGAGGCTAAAACAGAAATTACCAAATTTTATGGAGCTATTTTTTCTCGAGTATTAGTCATGCAAAATTAGCGGCTCATTTCACCCTGCATGCCTTAGACAGCCTTAATGCAAAGGCATGCACCCCGGTGAGGGGTGCAGATTAATGTGCAGAATGTGACCACAATTTTTTCCTAAAATGATTGAATCTTGAGAATGATGTTAACCCTTTACGAACCTGTTGAAACATTTTCAAATATTTAAATAAGTGTTGGTAACCCTGAATGTAGAAAGGTCTTCTGAGGCTTTAGAATACGTTACTGATACAGGCGAGTACTGACGGAATGATGATGAACGAGTGCAATTTAATACTCTTTAGTAATTATAAAAAAAGTGTTAGTGCATTTTCTCATTAGAAAATATTTCATTATTAATAACTGCAATTAAATGTCAAAGCAAGACAAATACTATAAAAAGCTTCTCCTTGGGCGTGGTGAATTGTGGGTGGTGGTGCATATGTTGCAACTGAATTTAGGTCACCGAACTTAACAAGATTACATTCTACACAAATATATAAAGGTCAACAAAAAACTATGAATACTATACAGTTTCACCTCTTGGCAAAATACTTAAAGCTGGACCGGGTTGGGGATGAGGCTAGAAGGCATCAACACCGTATTCTAAGAGAATTTTAGAGGGAAGAATGTGTAAGAATTCAAAGAACTGTCGTTGCTTTAAAGTCGCCTTTTCCACAGAGAATTATGGGAAAATAAGAGACCTTAAGGGTTTAAAAATAATCTATGTAAATAAATTCAAGATCTGAATTTCGTTATGTATAAAAGGTGTTAAATAAAAGGTGTAAAAACTTAGGTGTATAAAAGGCCGTAAATAAATTTAACCGAAGTCAAGGGGTTAAACACTTTAAAGAAGATGGTGAACACCTCCCATAGATTTCTATAAATTTGTGCAAAATTAGAGGTTGTTTAGGGCTGTTCAAATAAAGCCCTTTATAGTTTTTAGCCCTTTATAGTTGCAAAATAGGCTCTGATTAACTATAGTCAAAGGCGTTTTGGGAAGATTTGAGAGCGCTATTGAATTTATCTAAGCTTTAAATAAATTTAGCGTGACTACCAATTAAGTAAATTCATCTAAACTTCTTGAGAAGCTTTAAATTATTTATGACATCCTTTAATTTTCGTATCTTGGGAATATGTTTTAATTCGTTACTTCGAAACAATATTCGAATTAAATTAACGATTATTATCAAGCAACGATTACTTTATTCGGAGAATCGATTTGGTTTTTAAAGTTTTGTATATAGTTTGAACTAAATATATGTTCCAATAAATATCAATGCCTATCAATTTTTTAGCGCCTAAAAATGCATGCTGTCGGTATTCATTCGGCAATGGCCATTAAGCGCCAACGCAAAAGACGTGACGAACAGAAAAAGGCACGTGAGAGGCGTTACAGTACTCAAAGTTCTGAAAGTGGTGAAACATTTCATTCACCTAGTGGTACATTTCGTAGAAAATATCATCAGACACACTCTGCAGCAAAACCCGGACCAGGAATGCTCGATAGCCAGGTAATGATCATTAATAATCAGTGAAAAAAATCAGAGAAAAAATTTAAGTATTTCGACAAATCGGAAATAATTTCGACAATAATCTTTTGTTTAGGTTGTGACCAGCATTGGTATGCTTCATATTGGTATTGTCTTTATCGTATTCGGATTATTTTTATGCGGAGCTGGTATTATACCAGATGAAACAATGTCTTGGAATGTCTTTAGTGGGTTCCTTTCGAAAAATTATTTATAAGGATTTTATCAACAAAAATCTACTTCTAGGTTCAAGTTCTGCCTGGTGGAATGAAGTTACCTGTACTGGATTATTTTCACTCGGGTTGGGTTTATTTTTACTAATATTAAATTGTTTAATTAGTCGCAAGGAAGAAGAGGATTTAGAGGATTATGTTCAACGACAATTGACCAGATCACGTTCGGGTCATCGTTTAGAACGTGATGTTGAGACTGGTGTATTGACAACACGTCATGCTCGTAAAGCTGTCGCTTTGCAGAAGAATGGCAGAAATGGCTCAGTGACCGATGTGGAATCGGTGAATGATGGAAATAATGGAAATGTCTCCAATGGTCCAATATCTCCGCGAAATTGTAAGTATGATATATCGAAAAGAAGAACAAGGTTTAAAGTTTTCCGGTTTCATTTGAAGACTTTGCAGCAAAATCGCAGTGATGAAAATTGGGACAAATTTCAAAAACAAATGCGTTTCAAAAAATTTTCAAAGAAACATAGAAAAGCGACATTTTATGATGTTAAGTTCTCATGGAACCTGGCTCTATAGCTTCTGATGGACTACCGGATTTTGATTTTTTAGAGCCGGACAACTTTTCTGAAAACTCAGAAAACCGTTCCTAGGTCCCGGGTCGTCCATTTCGATTTTACAAACAGTTCATTAATTAAAAGATAAGAAATTTAAAAAAATGATTTAAATTTACCGGGTTTGGTCATATCCGTTTATGATATTTTAAATTTTTCTGGCGATTAAAATTCAACATGCCCTGTGCGGAGAGTAATTCAACATACCTCTGTCAGAGTCAAAGTATTTTTTTTGGAATACCGAATAGTGAACCTCAGACAATATAATTAGAAAAAATTGGGGGAAATTTGTATCAACTCAGCGGTCGCGTTTACCAGAATAATTTACTAAACGAATGTCAGTGACTTTGGTATATCAAGCAACGTGTCTGCGTTTTGAATCGTTGCTTCCCGATTCGACTTTTCAGCAATTCAAGGAACGAGAAAACGTTATTGCGGTGTTCACAGGCATCAGATTAAATATAAATTCGCTTTTGAACATCAATAAGCTGTCACGTGTTCATAGAAACTCTTATTCCATTTATTTTGAATTTTTTCAAAGTTTTTATTTTAAAGTATTGTTTTAAAAGTTGAATATTTTTAATATAGTTCTTATTTTTACATTCATAATTTAATTCGTATTTTTATTCAGGTTTAAATAATTCCGGTGATATTTTGCTTGAGAAAATAGTGGAGGAGGATACTTCATATTTAAATGATCGCAGCTCCGGTATATCGCCCATAGAAATTGAAAATGATACAAAACAACTTCTACGACGGGAGTCTGAAAAAGAAACAATCACTATTACACGAATATAAGAATAATCATTCTGATTTACACAAAAAGTATTATACAAAAATATTTCACGAATACTAAAAAAAAGAAAAAGAAATCTAAAGTACTTAAGAGCATAAATATAAAAAAGGCATTTAAATTCAAATAATTCTCATGTACGAACGTAAAACAAAAATTTTATTGTCTTTTATAAAATTTTCATATAAACTCTAAAAAATTACTATTTAAATGTAAATGATTTAATAAAATGAAAGCGCATAAAAAATAATTTCTTCTCGCATAAAAAGGAAAAAGATCATCTTATCATTAAAGGGAACATCTAATAAGTATATAAAGTAAATACATATATTTGCATATAAAAATATGTATATGCATATATAAAAATATATATATATATATATATATATGCATGCATTAAATCGACGCCAAATATATCTTTTTTACATTCATAAAAACTTGCGCTATTTATTTAATGATTTTTTAGTGATCATAAATTTTATTTAAATTAGTCTACAGCTATCGCTAAAGCAAATAAATATATATTGACTATTTAACGAGCACAATTTTTACACTAACAAACAAAAGACTTTTAATTATGATATAAAAAATTCTCATGTAAATAAAATATAAGTTTAATAAGAAATAATTCTTCGAATCGCTACGACGCTATTAAAAAAGAAACTTAATAAATACTAGAAAATCGAAAATATTCAAAAATTTGAAATTTTGAAAAATTTGAAAAATCTGTGAATATATCTTTATTTGATATTTGTAAAGGAAACAATGATATCTTATATACACTAAATCCACTCTCTGAATTTTGATGCATATATATAGGCGCATATACCTTTAGATTCATACACTTATAGATATGTATACCGATGTAGGAAAAGACATTATAATTGATTTGATTAGTAATTGAGGATTTGTCAAAAAGATGAACGGACCGAAATACCATTACGATTTATATGATCTATGCACTTATTACTTTTCATATTATTAATTATAATTATAATTATTAATTTTCTATTTATTACATAAGTACATTAAACGATAATAATATGAGATTCTAACTGTAAGTTCAATGACAAACATTTTTGCTAACATATATCACAACTACCTTGCGATTGTAGTTTATTTCTTCCTATCTGCTTTTTTAAAGCAGAGAGTTCTAGCTTGATATTTCCTTATAATTTTAAGTCGTAAAAATCTAACTTAATAAAGTCAAATATACTGATAAAGCCAAAGAAACAGTAATCATTTTAATACAGTAAAAGTTAGCGGCACTTGTTTTCGATTTGATTATGTGAGCTATATCATAGAAGATTGTACTCTCTCAGTAAACGGTTTACTTTTGGAGCAAAATATTAATTTTCAAATATAATAATATAAAAATAAATATAATTTTTTATTTTAAAAGAAGAGTAAACGGTAGGTATCAATATAATATATGTTTTGTTTTATATTGGAAAAATTAAATCTTCAAATTAATTGCATTATTGTCGAATTCACCAATTTACACTCGTAGCGCAACTGACACAGATGTTTGGCTGCCGGATTCAGCCGGTTTTAATCGGATTTTAAGTACCATAAAAGGGTCATCTTGAAATGTGTAGAACTCCACAATTGTAAGAATTTAAATATCCTATGGTTCACCTTATATTTGAACAAAACTTATAATAATTATTCTTTGAACGTAGTTATATTTAGTGAACACAACCGCTTTGAAAATTTAGTGAGCCGTCAAGGATAAAAAGAGAGGACACTCTGAATTCGCCGCTTCAACAACGGTTTGAGGTTTATATTGTATGGTATTTTGGTACTTCAATTGGTATTTATAGTGTTGTTGGGGTTGCATTCTGTTATTTGGTTGTACAATATTGTTTTTCTTTTTTCTTGTAATTAATGCAATCTTGTGTAATGAGCGGGTGCCAAGGAAAAATTTTAATCCTTTCATGTATTTGCAAATAAATCAATTTAAATGTATGTCTAAATATATATCACCAATTATATGTGTAGAAAAATATAGCATATGTGTGTGCACAGAGTGCCCTTTTATGATATTTCTGTCGTGACAGGCGTATTACAACCAGATATAACGAGATAGGGCTAGTTCAATTGCTCTCAATATCGTGTTTAAGTATTAATGTTAAATTTAGTTTTAAATAAAACTTATTATATTTTAAGAATATATCAGTTTTCAGTTCCACTGCCATTCTCTTTGAATATTTTTAACAAAAATTAAGGATATAATAATATAAGAATATAATTTTTGTTTTAGATCAAGGATAACACTGAAGTACTTCTGAAAGAAAAGATTCCTAACATGGAGAAAGATATTTGTAAATATGTCGCTTCCAAATGCACTTTAGAATATATTTCATCGAATGAATTATGCAGAATTTAACTTTCTACATTTTTAATGTTTATAAAAACATTAAACACGCAAATTAAATATTAACAAAATTTTTAATTTCATGTATTATCTGTAGACGCTTGGCAGATGCGGCACCTTCGATACTAGGCGCACATGGTGCATGATTTTCCAGCGAAGTACGAAATTTTTTTCAGAAGTACAAGATTGTTCCTTGAAGTACGAATGTATGAGTAGTGTATGTATGCATGAGTAGTGAGGGTCCCATCTCTTTAGCTCTGATAATAACATCCCAGTAAACTGATTTATTTTTATTCGTCATGTTTTCTAAATTTACATGAACGTTTTAGAATTGAGAAACAATTCCAATTCGGTCATATAGAGAAGGTACAAAGATTAATTTATAAGTGATGGACCCCCCAGAGCTAAGTTTTGAAAAACGTGAGCAAAAATTGTCGTGGTTTTTAAAATATACAAATATTAAAATTTTAGTTCCGCTGAATCGGGCCGAACAGAGAAAAGAAAAATTGGTTGAAGAGTTACTGCAAGCTGGACATATTGACCGAAAAGAGTTGCAAGAACTGGCACGGTCGAAATTCGGTTTGGTTAGTGATGAATACAGACGTATTCTTTGGCCAATACTTGTTGGAGTAAATACGTCATGTTTAGAGAAAGCGCCCAGTCTCACTGATTTGCAATGTCACCCGGATTACACACAAGTGATACAGGATGTTAATCGTTCCCTAAAACGTTTCCCACCGGGCATCCCTTATGAGCAACGCATAGCGCTGCAGGATCAATTGGCTGTGCTGATTTTGCGGGTGATTAAAAAGTACCCCCATTTACGGTATTACCAAGGTTATCATGATGTTGCTGTTACATTCCTATTGGTTCTTGATGAGGAGGTAGCGTTCGCGGTAATGGAAATATTATCGATGACGCACTTTTCGGAATGTATGCAAGACACAATGGATCCAACACAAAGACGCCTTATGTTTATATGGCCAATAGTTTATTTCGAAAATCAGCGTTTATATCGCTTTCTGAATCGTTCCTCCGTTGGCACAATTTTTGCCCTACCTTGGTATTTGACTTGGTTTGGACATAATTTAAAAACCTACAAAGACGTGGTACGTTTGTACGATTACTTTTTGGCATCGCCAATGTATTCGTCATTATTTGTTACGGCCGCAATAATATTGTACCGATCAAATGATATTTTAGCAGCGGATTGTGATATGGCTTCTATACATTTATTATTATCAAATGTAAGTAATAAAGTTATTTTGGTCGTTGGATTAATTTAGACACTTAATTAATTTTAATTTAAGCTACCCGACGATTTACCCTTTGAAGATATTCTACGAACCTCCAGCAGACTCTATGAGAAGTATCCTCTCAGTTTAATAGAGACGGAAGTGGAACGGTTGTCCAAATTAGAGTGAGTTCTAATCATTTATGATTTTTCGTT
This sequence comes from Physocephala rufipes, assembly GCA_963966595.1. Lineage (NCBI taxonomy): Eukaryota > Metazoa > Arthropoda > Insecta > Diptera > Conopidae > Physocephala > Physocephala rufipes. The sequence continues at coordinate 3,608,383 of OZ016502.1, forward strand.
TTATTATTTGACCCTTTGTAAATCTTCTAGGGAAGCATATTTAAATGAATATAGACCAGCCAGAAGACCTCGCAGATTCCATTTAAATGAATGGATACCGCATGGCCTGACAAATAAATCTGTGATTATTACAACTGCATTTTCAATTATATTTGGCATTTGCGCTTATTGTTATAAGAATCAATATATGCCAGTGGGAATAAGTTGAGTAAGTGTGTCCTTGCTGCCTATTGTCCAACAACATATTCACAAAACAGCAAGTTTTAAGGGCGGCACAATGATTTTTATTAATTTTGATTGAAAAGATTCTTATAACAAGAATAAATTGTAAATTTCCGTAGTATATATAATTTTATGTGCCTCGATTATATTTTTGGAATTCGTCTTTTTCTACTTTCTTTAATTTCTTTTGCTGTGGTAAAAACTAATTTGGCAAAAAGCAAATTATTTAATGTAACAAAATAGGTTTTTAGAGAAAAATAATTGGAAGAGAATGTGAATTTATTTTAAGAGATATTCTGTATAGAGATAAATGTTGTCTCAGATTATAAGCTGAACTTAAAAGTGTACATTATATAAATAACAAAGATGTGCTGATAGTCAAAAACGTTCACTGAGGCCTTTAAAGTCTCGCTTGAAAATACAGCAAATGTTTCCAAAATAGGGTGCATTCTTATTGCATTTTTATTGAAAAATTTTAATTTTTGTTGAATAAAACTTTTCCATTATGCAATTGTTTTATCTTATCCATTAGCAAAACCTAAAAAGCGGTTGAATAGCCCAAACAACTTTTGAAGCTCTCAAATAAGCTTTTAAAATTATTTCAACCTGTTAGGAGTATGTTTGTTTAATAAATAAGATTTTGTTGAATAAATAATACTTGCTTTCTTTGTCAGTGTTTTTGTAAGCATTTTCCAAAATATCTATAAATTCATTTAACTTTTCGGGATCCATCTGAAAATGTAGCTTCTTTTGGTTTCGTGATGATTCTAAACAGTCCAATGTTACACTAGTTAACATTCGTCGATTCTCCGGTAGACTACTATCACCCATTATTAAGCGGACATCCCAATCGAAAGACTGAACAGATGGTTGATTTCGGGCATTATGTTCACGTAGGAGAAATTTACAAATTTCTTGTCTACGAGAAGCAAGAACTTTGGGAACGATTTGTTGTAAGTCCGATTTCAGATTGGCAAAATCGGTTAGTAATTCTGCTTCAGAATTTCCATCGATGCAATGGTTTTTATAAATTTTTGCTATTGATTTAATTGTCATTAGGAAATCCTCGGAACATTGAAAGCCATATTTATTGGAGAGCTTAAACAGAGATTCATCGTTACTGTAGTCTCCTATCAAGTAATCAATAGAGTGATGAAGTATCTGTGTGGAAATGGATGATTTTGTTAAAAACATTCTGATGATGCGATGAATAGGTGACGTTTCCTTAGTTAATATTACCTCCAATAAAATTTCTTTGTTATCTATATTATTTAAAAAATCTTGCATTTTATATGAACTATATAAGAAATTGTGACGGTAAACAAAATTGCTTATCTGACTGATTTGTAATGTCAAAACAGCAGTAAAATGTCAAAACAAATGGTGTTGTGAAGGCAAGCAATGGTGAATATATCGGTGGTGTTTTAAACTGCAGAAAGTAGAACAGGACGCTTCAGAGGTTAATTTTTATAAATGTCTAATATTCTTGAAATAATTTTTGGTGTTATGAAAAGAACTTTTATGCAAATTGGAAAAGAAAGATGTTTTCGTGAAATTGGATTAATAGGTTTACAGCGAAGAGCTACTGCAAATTGTTATTGTTTTATTGAGTTCTGTATACTATTCAATTTATTTTACATTTTAATGATGTTATACAAAGTTTCTTAATCAGTTAAATAATCGATTATAACATAACAAAAAATGTAATACAAATTTTTGATCAAAATAATGTAGGACGATCTAACACAATAGGAATCTCTACACATTTTGTAATATTTCTTCATTGTTTTCTCCTTTTTTTAACAAACTCACGTCGCTTAAAAGAATATTTAACACCTCATTTGAGAACGAATTAGGTGAACGAATCAATAACAAACTCTCTTCTTATCACTCTAGAAACGCTTTGATCTTGCCGTTTGCGGAGAAGATACGGTAAATATTTCAAGTTCAATGATTAATATTTTAGTCGTTTGTCAAACTCTTTGAATGTCGTAACGGATAACGGAAAGGGTTATAATTCATATATTGAGATCGTTTGGTATTGCGAGCGTATTGTTTGGTCCATTGATTTATAAATTGATGTTAAGAAAAGTGAATGTTATTGTTAATCACAGATTAAATGAAGTAAAGGCTGTGGTAAGATGATGAACAACGTACTACGGAAAGCAGTTCAAGAAGTGAAGAAGCAATACGTTAGATTATAGAAATTTAAAAATTTGGAAGATCAATAAATCTTTTTTAAAAAAATTAAATATTTTTATAGTATTTTTTCACTAAATGTTGCTTTTATAACATTTCCATTAATGCAATGGGAAAAGTTGAACAAGAAACTAAACAAAAAATTAAAAAAAAACTGTTATAAAAACACATTAGTTCCGGTAATAGATTGGTAGACTTAAGAGCGGTAAAAAGAGGTAAAACATACAATAGAGAAACAATAAAATGCAGTTAATTGTTTGAAATTTCTTTTATTCGAATACAAGCATTAATTTTATATAAAATAATAATAATAATATTATAATATTATACAAAATCTTTATTAAATTTTTATATAAATTTCGTTTTTTAAATTTTTTTATGATTTTGATATTGACAAAACAAAAATTTTTATATCAATTTCTTTCTGTTTATTTTTATATAAAACTCTTTATTTAGTTTTTAAGTAAATTTCTTGATTAAATTTTTAAATAGCTTTTTATTTAATTTTTGTACAGATTTCTTCAGTAACCTTTTTTATACAATAGATATAATTTATGTATAACTTTTATTATCTAATATTTATAACTACAAAATTTCATATTAATCAATTTTTATATTTACAAAAAAGTAATTTATATATTTTTTATGAATTCGCTTTTAAAATTTTATACATTTTTTCTGTTTAGCTTTTATATAAATTTCTTGCTTTAGCTTTAATGTTAATTTCTTTATTTAATTTTTGTGTAACATTTATCATTTCCTTTTTTGTATAAATTTCTCTAAAAAATTTTTATTTTATAAAATTTTTTTTATGTTTAAATAAAATTCTTTATTAACTTTTTTATAAGTTTCTTTTTATAATTTATATATAAATATAGTCATTTATGGTTGACATAAATTTAATTTAATTAATTTTTATTTAAACTTTTTTGTAAAAGTTGTAATCCTTTATTTGATTTTTATATAATTTTTTTATATACATTTTTTAGATTTATATATAAATTTCTTCTTTTAATTTTTATACAAATTTCTTCTTCTATATAAATTTTTATTTTATATTTTTATATAAATTACGTTCCCTAATTTTTTCATTAATTAATGTCAGTTTTAACACGATCGAAACAAATTCCAATATAAATAACGTTAATGTCATCGATAACTGTTTATAAATGTTAATTCGTGTCATTAAGGAAGTTTTAATTATTTTTTTTTTGCTTTCAAGCAAAATAAACTTAAAAACAAAAGCTTAAAACCTTTAAATTATCTTGGAAAACCTTGAATACTTTATTTATTAAACAAAATTCTACGTTTTTATAAATCGTAAAAAAAGCTTTTTTCAAAAAAAAAAAAAAAAAAAAAAACAGATTCAAGACCTTAGGTAATAATTCAAGGTCGGCTCTCACGCAATAATGTCATGGTTTGTTACTAAAAATAAATTATTGTATTTCTGTTTTGATAAGGAGATCATATTGTAAAAGAGCGTCTAATATTAATATGTAACTTTTTGATTTTGAAATTTTGAAAAAACAAATCTAATTTTTTAGTATTTTTTAAAAATAAAAGCAAAGGATGGTCCTCAACTTTTTATTTTTAATTTATCATTTTTATTTCTATATAAAAAACTTCGTTTGATACCCTACAACCTAAAGAACACTTTTATTTTTGGTGACGTTCTAAAAGAGGCGTGGAAGGTATGGGAAAATGCATACATGTATTGGCTTAGAATCAACTTAGTATATTGATTTAGCCACGAATTGACCCGCAAATATTAAATTATATTGTGAAATGTGGGCGTAGTCCGTCTACCGGAACCACACTTGCAAAGAAGACGTCGTGACAGAAGAACGAGTGGAATTGTTGTTATGAAATATGGCATGAATATTTTCAGTTATATTAAATTGTTTCATACTAAAAATAGACGATATTGAAAAACGTGGGGGGAGTCACGTCCATTTCTGACACATAATATGAATAAATCTGTACTCAAAACCATTTAGTTTGCGATGATACTACATACTACATTTTCATACATCATACTACATTTAAAAAGCTCTATTCGTTCTCGTTCGTTCAGGCAAACAGACAGACAAACAGACAATCACAAAGTGATTTTGAGCAAGAATATATATACTTTTCTACACTTGCCACGCTCCCTTTAATGCGTGACAAACAGAAGAACAAAGTTAATATACCCTTATCACTTCATGTGTAGGGTATAAAAAATTGAAACCCCAAAAAAATGATATAATTATTAACCAAATAAAAGTAGTTATTAAATAATAGAAACATCTTTAATAAATGAGAAATACTTAAAATTAAAAAAAAAATAAGCTTAGAAAAGGTAGAAAATTTTGAAACTCTTAGACAGAAAGCAATCATATATTTAAAGAAATAATTTTAGAAGAATATAAAAGTTTTGAAAAAGCACAAAACAGTCTGAAAGTAAACAAAGACATTTAAAATAATTTTCATCGAAATTAATAATATTGAAATTAAAAAATTAAAACAGATATTATTTTCATAAACAATTGTCACTACGAACACTATTAATTTCTTATTTATACAAATTGTTTTCGGTTTTATTTTATTTTGCGTACGTGTGGAAATATTAGAACATGCTTTCGTTAAAACATTAGTATGGAATCAAGGTCTGCCCACTTTCAATTTTCTTGGTTTTCAAAAAAAAAAGGAAAAAAAAGAAAAAACAGCAGCAGAAGAATAAACATAAACAGCGAAGTGAGCAAAAGAATAATTAACAATAAATTATTAAAGAACACCTTTTCCATATAATCGCGCCATTAAAACGCAATATCGTTTAAGAGAGCTTTTGGGGGACTCTGTGACTAAACTTGAATATAATAAATATTTCATAAAACTAACTTGCGAATTTGGTTGAAGTTAAAAATTATACGAGTATAAGAAGCTGTATCTCATCCGGGCTTTAAAGATTTCCATATGAAGGCTCATACGATCTTTTCAGAAATTCTAATTCGGTTTGGTGGGCTTGGCATTTACCCTACTAATGTAGTATAAATTCTTGTCACGCCCTTTTCTCATAATAGTTTCCACTAATCCCTTAAACTTTGTGAAGTTTTTCGATTGTGAAATTACGACTGCTCGTTTGAGGAATTCCGTTTTCACACCGCATACACTAATGTGCACTTAAAAAGGGGGTAGGAGGCGTGGCAGTTGGTTGATTTTCACTTTAAATTGGTTACGTGAGTGATGGTGATTCTACTTGCTGTCGTATAATTGCGGTTATGGACGTCAGTAGGTGCACCATGCCCATTTTTAAAAGTGAATTTTAGCCTATGTAGCGAATTCGGGAATAAAATGTTTGCTTCATAGACACAAGTTAAGGAATATGGCTATGTCAATGATGTGGCATTTGTTACATAGTGTAGGCGTATTACTATCACGACCTTGATAATTTTCAGTGTTGTTTCGTTTCCTATAACAAAATATATTTACATTTGCCATTTACATTTACGGCTATTTGACTTAAGCAAGCTATAGGCGGATTTCTCGCTTCTCGAAGCGTTATATATTTTTAAGATTTATATATATTTTTCCATAACTGTGGTTACCTCGAAGAAGTCGTTTTCATATAATTATTAAACATTTGATACAATTACAGTCGTCCATTTCCATGTCGATTGCAAAAAAATCATATTCAAAAATTCCCATCCGTAACATATTTTTTGGCCAAGATATTTCTATTTTGAACCACCATGCGACGCCTCCCGTTGCAAACAGGAGGACAAAGTCATTGTAATTTTAACTTTGAGGGTAGTGTGTATCTAAAATGGTGCGGATTCGGAAGATCGAATACATAGAATATATGGAATAATAAAATCAAAATAAATAATAAATCCATTAATTGTTAATAAAATCATTAATTGTTATTAATTTCGTTTAATTCGAAACAAGTTTTTTTAGTTTTGCATAATTTTTCTCAAAAAATGTTTTCTTAAGGTATTAATTTTTTGATATTCAATATTATAAAAATGTTTAACTGTTTCTTCTATATTTTCCATATTATCATAATTACATATATTACATTTTGTCGCGATCTTTAGGGCTGGTTATGTTTCCCTCTCTCTCCCCCTCTCTGTCGCTATCTTTCTCTCTTTACTCCTGCCTGTCGCATCGCATAGTTGACATGTTGTTTCTTTCTTTGAATATTTTGTTTTGACATTCATTTTCTATTTTTGTTTTCTATTTTTTTTTATATTTCCTAATTTTAGTTTTCTAGTTGTTTTTTGGGCTTTTTTTTGCTTTTTTGATCTTTATTGTTTGTTAATTGTTGTTTTATTTTTGAAAATATTTTTTTTTTGATTTTTGAAAAAGTAAAAAAATATTTATAAAAAATATCTTGTAATTTATTGATTTGGCTTTTGAATAAACGGTTTACTTATCTATTTCCTATTTACGCGCTTTGGCCTTCAAGGTCACGGAGTTTTTTGTATTATTTATTCAATAATAATTTTTTCGATTGAAAATCGTAATGTTTTTGCTCAGACTTTGTTTTTATACCCTACACCCGAAAGGATAAGGTATATTCACTTTAAACACACAGATGTAAACACACACAAATCCACAATAAATTTGAAAGGTAGGCATGTCGTCAATAAAAAAACAGCCAAGAAAGCAGACAATATTTTCGCCAAACATCATGGGAATACCTCTATTAGTTCCCTTGTAGCCGAACATTTTCATTGTGAGTGGGGCGTGCCTGCTTTTAGGAATATGTTTTTCTTGTATTTTATGTATTTCCATCTTCAGATTTGCGCTCAGTTCTGAGAAAGTGAAGACGAACGAACGAAACGCGAATTAATTTAGATTTATTATAAAAAGAGGGCGTGTCTTACATTCGAATTTTCATTCCATTTTCAATCCCGTATAATTTGTTATGATGAAGAACGTTCGTACCAAATTTCGTGTCGATATCTCTTTCCGTTCCGTTGTAAACATAATTTTCACAGACAGAGAGACAGACAAAGAGACAGACAGACAGATAGACCGACAGACAGACAGATAGACCGACTGACAGACAGACAGCATAGCTAAATTGAAGGTAATTTCGAGCAAGAATATTTTTACTTTTCTATACCTACCATGCCTTCTCTAATGCCTTGCCAGTATGTAAGTGAATACGTTCTACCTCTTCGACTGTAGGGTATAAAAATACAACAAAAATCGCAGTCAATTCATACAAAGAAGAGCGGCTTACCAATGTGTTTCTTCATACAACAATTAATTGCTGATGACATGCATTTTTAAAAGAAATCTCTTTGAATTCTTTTACACTTTAGTCCCTCGAGAATTTTTGTTGTTGCTTGGCCGGTTGTTGCTTACATTCTGGCTGGTGTGGATGTTATTCATATTGTTGCTGTGGTTGTTGTTGTTTTTCCTGTTGCATTCCTAAGCCTCTTAAATTTCGTTGCTCTCTTAGATAATTATTAAATTTCTTTTGCATGGTTTTATCAAAACTTCGTTATCAGATTTCAAATTCGACTTGATGAAAACGAAAATGCTTGTTGACTCTTTCCTCCTCCTTCCTTCTTTCTCGTCGGCTGTTTTGAAAACGTTTCATAACTGTTTATATCAGAATTAGTTTTTGTTTTTGCGTCTATCATTTATTGCATTTTAAAAAATGTGCAGTGGAAAGAGAATTTCATAATGAGATTTTAAATTAAATCGGTCTCGAGAAATCGGTTGAGAAAAAGTAGTGGACTATAAGAGTCTGGTTTTTCGAAGTTCTCGTGATTTTCGGGATTTTAAAAAATTTTAAAGCATTAAACAGAGACTAAACAGCGAGATGCAATTTCAAGTCAGGGCAATGAGAAAAAGTTTGGCATTCAACCAATACAGTCGAGCGGCGTTTTCCATCAGTAATTCAATTAATATGTAAAAAACAACAACAAATGTATAAGCAAACATATCAAAGAAGAACAAGAACAGTTTTACCTTTAATAAAATTGGAGTTAGCGCGTTAGGGGGAAGTAATTTTGGGCAGCAAGTTCGGGCAGCAAAATAGAAAGCAAAATTTTTCCTCGATCTCCATAAGTCCATGAATTCATATTCATGTCTCGTTGTCTCACAGCCTCTGTTTAAAGCTGAAGCAATTATTGTAAATTAACCTGGATAGCAATGAATATCCTAACTGAATCATTGATTGTAATTTGAAATTAAATGGAAACTTTAATGTGAATACATCTCGTATCAATAAATTAAAAAAACAATTTTTGTTATTTATCAAAATCATTTACTAAACAATTGTATTTAAGTAATTCTCGAAATTGCGCTCTTTCGTTTTGGTAAATATTCTTCTAAATTTACCCCGAGATATCTAATTGATTGCCCCGACTTACCTCGAGAAGGTAATCCATAAATAATAAGCTTTATCGTTGTTTTGCACCAAAAATTATCTTGATATCAGTATCACGATTTGGTTAGTATCATTATTTTGCAATCTGTATTTTATTGGTATCAATATTTTGCAACCATAAAATTCTTTTAAATTATTTTTAGCAGTAAAATATTTTTGAACGTTATCGTTTTTATTTAATTAATTTTTTTTATAAGATTGAGAAAGATAAATTAAAAATGTTTTACTCAGTTTTTATCAAAGTGTTTAACAGTCAATATGCCATTAAAACATCAAAGTATTATTAAGTATTATTCAGTCAGTATATTAGTCAATATATAATTGCCAAAATTATTCCAAATGCTGTCTTTTGCTTAAATGTTTTAAAGGTAAACAATTTTTTCTAAACGAGAGAAAATAATCTTGTTCTGTAAAGAGAAGAATTGAAATATGCTCACGGATAGAGAGAGAGAAAGCGTAAGAAAGAGAGGGAGTTAGAGACAAGGAGATAGATAGATGTGAGCTGATCATGTACAACGGCTAACGATCATAGGATAAAATATTCATTCAAGTTCATTCATATTCATTTTCATACTCACTATCATTCATATTCAATTATATTACTACGATTTATTTGTCTTATATATTCGTTTGACCTGTACATTTCGTATACATTCGTGTGCATTTATTTACTCATTTAGTTTGTTATTTATATTTACTCTTATTCATTCATTTATAACCATTATATATATATATATATATATATATATATATATATATATATATATATATATATATATATATATATATATATATATATATATATATATATATATATATATATATATATATATATATATATATATATATATATATATATATATATATATATATATATATATATATATATATATATATATATATATATATATATATATATATATATATATATATATATATATATATATATATATATATATATATATATATATATATATATATATATATATATATATATATATATATATATATATATATATATATATATATATATATATATATATATATATATATATATATATATATATATATATATATATATATATATATATATATATATATATATATATATATATATATATATATATATATATATATATATATATATATATATATATATATATATATATATATATATATATATATATATATATATATATATATATATATATATATATATATATATATATATATATATATATATATATATATATATATATATATATATATATATATATATATATATATATATATATATATATATATATATATATATATATATATATATATATATATATATATATATATATATATATATATATATATATATATATATATATATATATATATATATATATATATATATATATATATATATATATATATATATATATATATATATATATATATATATATATATATATATATATATATATATATATATATATATATATATATATATATATATATATATATATATATATATATATATATATATATATATATATATATATATATATATATATATATATATATATATATATATATATATATATATATATATATATATATATATATATATATATATATATATATATATATATATATATATATATATATATATATATATATATATATATATATATATATATATATATATATATATATATATATATATATATATATATATATATATATATATATATATATATATATATATATATATATATATATATATATATATATATATATATATATATATATATATATATATATATATATATATATATATATATATATATATATATATATATATATATATATATATATATATATATATATATATATATATATATATATATATATATATATATATATATATATATATATATATATATATATATATATATATATATATATATATATATATATATATATATATATATATATATATATATATATATATATATATATATATATATATATATATATATATATATATATATATATATATATATATATATATATATATATATATATATATATATATATATATATATATATATATATATATATATATATATATATATATATATATATATATATATATATATATATATATATATATATATATATATATATATATATATATATATATATATATATATATATATATATATATATATATATATATATATATATATATATATATATATATATATATATATATATATATATATATATATATATATATATATATATATATATATATATATATATATATATATATATATATATATATATATATATATATATATATATATATATATATATATATATATTCATAAGTTTTATTTCATATTATTTTATTATTATTTCAGATATCTAAAGTCATTCATATTCATTCGATTCAAATCTTATCCTTTCACACTCGGTCAAATTCACCAACATTCAGCCATATAAATGATTTTATTTAAATTAAGCAAATAATGTACACTTATGTATATATGAGATTAGAATATTCATTTACGTCCATTCATTCATTCATCCAATAGTATTCATTTGTATCCATACATATCAGTACTAATTTGTCTGTTATTCATTCATTTTATACTCATACATATGCTTTAACATGCATTTAAATATATTGCTTGGGACTCATTATAAATTGTTTCATACAAATGCATTAATATTCATCCAAACAGATTTAGTGTTTCTTTTTATTAATTTATAATTCTTCAATTTTTTCATTTATAGTATTCAGTCGTTTAGTAATATCCATTATTATTTAACCGTTTTCAATGACATCCAATTTATTAACTTCTTTCAAATGTGCCCGAATCGATATTAAATATATTCATTAACTCATAATCAAATATGTTTGAATGGACTCATTAATGATAAACAAGATTCACATTCTATTCGTAATATATTCATTCATATAGATGTAACTTCTATATTCATCAGTATTCATTTTTACATTCATTCATCTCTACATTCATTAATATTTATCTATATTCATTCATAATATCAGAGATTTCTTTATTTTATATAAGTTGTAGTTATTTATTTATGTAATATTCACTCGTAACCATTCATTGAATGAATACTATATAAATAAATAACATTTCTAAAGTTTCATTCACATTAATTCAAAGCCACTCATATATATTTATATAGTATTATATTTAATTTCTCTTAAATGTTAGTAAACTTTTAGTACAGTTTAGCACAAATAAAGACAGCTTTCTTTCAAATTTAAAATTGAATTGAATTTTATTGAATCGAAATAGATTTATGAATTTTTTATGAATTTTTTTCTTATTGTATTCAAGTGTCTCTAGCTCTTCTTGTGTGTTTTTTTATTTATTGCTTAAAAGTAATTCTGTGTCAAATGACAAAAGACTATTTTGACTCTTTATGGACAAAACAAAAGAAGAAAACGAATTTTGTTTTTATTTTTGGTGTCCGTTTGTTTTGCTTTTTAGTTTTAGTTTTCAGTTCTACTTTAAAATTTTGTGCTTTAGTTTAATATTTTAGTTTTGCTTTTTAGCTTTCTGTTCGGTAATTTTTGTTTTTTGTTTTTGTCTTTGAATTTTTTTTGTAGAATTTCTAAATGCGCCAACGAAAACGCAGTTAAACTGAATTGAAATGAGAGGAATGTTCTTTTGAAAGTAATAAATATTTAAATGCGCAGTTTAAATGAGGAAATTTGTTGACTGGTCATTTTTTTTTTGAAAAATTGAAATTGTAAATTTATTTATTTGTTAATATTATTGTTATTGTTGTTATTGTTGTTGCGAAACATATCCAAGGGCTAAAAATTTTAATGATCAAAAATTATGAACGGCTATCGAACCAGTAATATTTTTTTTATTATATAGAAAAAGAAATATTTCGAATGAAAGAGAATGCAAAAGGAAGAGGAACAAAACGTAGTTAAGAAGACGAAGAAGCAGCAGCAATACTTACAATTGCATATATAAATAAAAATAATTATTTCCTTTTGAATATCATTTTAGTTGAGGCGCACAAGGAAAGCTAACGATTTGCGGAGGAAAATCGTTGACAAAAGTATTTTTTAAACAACTGATTTCATCCAAAGAGAAATTTGATAAGAAAATTCTTTAGGTCTTTAAATGATTGGGCGGCACTTGTTCGGGCTTTAGTGATCATCGTTATAATTATCTGTATTGACGCAACCAAACGTCATCACCACCACTTTCATGTAGTTCAGATGGTTTTATGAAAAAATTAAGAGATTAAGAATAACGAATTACAAATGAAAATAATAAAAAAATTGTAAAAAGGCGTAAAAAATGTTAAAAAATACAGTTGTTGGTGGTTTTCGACAAATTCTAAAATTTTTTGAATTGCCAGTTAAGAAAAAAATATAAAAGGCAGTAATGGCCAATAACGATAATAGCCAAAAACATATATGCAAAAGAGAAATAGATTAAGCAAAAAAAAATAGATATAAATAAATAAATAAATAAATAAATAAATAAATAAATAAATAAAAGGACAGAAAAACTGCACAGTTTAAGTTAAACTGTTGTTCGATGCCACCGATTGCGGTCAATATTTGTGATATATATTAGGCCGAGCCACAGATTTGGCTGACCTTTATTGTATTTAGAAAAACAGATATAGAAGAGCTAAAAAACCTAAAGAGCAATTAAAATAAAGTTACTAGCTGTTAAATTTTATCACCGGTTCAAACTCCTTCTTGTTAAATAACATTCAAAATAGAAATAAAGAATATGAAAAATTTTATATTTGTAAAAAATACATATAAAATATAAAATCGACTAGAATGTAAAGATATCAAAAATTTCATAACCACAAAAAAATAAATAAAAAAGCAAAAATTAAAAATTAGAAAAGAACAGTAAAATTTATAAGAACGAAAACACACGAAAATCCTAAAAGACTGAAGTATATAAAAAAATAATATTAAAAACATAAAAAGCGGAAGAGTGTAAAATATACAAACTGCAAAACATAAGTTTAAAAACCGTGAATTATATCAAAAGAGAAGTAAATATGGGAAATTTAGAAAATATAAAATAAAAAAAAATTGTGAAAAATGTGAATAAAAAAATTAAAAGACTTAAATAAATATTAAAAAACTTAAAGAAATTAGAGTAAAATATACAATAAATATATGAAATTAAAAAAAATATAAGAAAATATATAAAAAAGGGATCCAAATACTAAGAGAGTAAAAAATATAAGACTTTAAAAATATATAAAATAATAAGAAATAAAAAGAACTTTAAAGCTACTAAATATATAAAAATTGTTCCAACATAAAAAAATATAAAATAGCATAAAAATTTATAATGACTTGAAAATATAAAAAATTCTTAAATTCACAAAATATATAAAAACTGTAAACAAAATTAAAAAAATATAAAAAAATATAAAAATGATAAAAAGTGGAAAGGATTACAAAATAGAAATATATTGTATAAATATATAAAATATATTGTAATGAAATGAAATATATTGTATAAATAAATAAACAAACAAATATTTGAAAACCATTAAATATCAAAAAATTATTCAAAGAAAAAATTGAACTATGTAAATAATTGGAAATATAATAATATATAACAAATTATATATTGCATATAAAATTCTGCAACCATAAAGAAAATATAAATAGAAAAAAAACAACAACTATTGATAAAAAACTCCAGTGTCACATTTCGTGCTCTTCGAAAAATGACAACCGGCATGAAATACTCAATGGCGTCGGCTTCGTTGACCACATTGCTGGCTGTTTTTGTCATTTGCATCGTTACCGTTAACGACAGTGGTGTCGATGCTAGCGAGACAAATCAACTGCAGCAGATTGAGGAGGCTTATCCATATGAATTTCAATGTTTTCATGATAAAGGTATGTGGGGAAGGAGTGTGAAAAGGAGGCGGGTTGTTGAAAGAAAGGCTGTTTTAAAAAATGATTAGGGGAAAATAGTAATGTTGGGAATTATGGAATAAAAACTATTGAATTACACAATAGTTATACATTACTCATTTATTCGATAGTTTTCGTAATTTAGATATAAATCAACGAGTGTTTTGTGATTTCTTGATATAATAAACGATTTTTACTCGCAGAATTTTTTTTAATAGAAACTATTTATTACTAGAAACTAACGAATAATTCAATCATTACATTTATTTGATAGACTTTAGTAATCAAGAAATCATTCAGCGAATAAAGGCCGATATCGAATCCATGAATTAATAACAACGAGTTAGTTAATTATGCTGTAGACGCATAAATTGAACTTTCACCGTGTTCAAATGCCTGACGAATATGCATAAAAATATAATTAAAATTTTTGGAAAGAAAAAATTTGTATGTTAGGATTTCATTAGCCAAAATGCTCATAACGAGTTTAACGCTTCATTGAAAATTATTTTATTGAGTGAAAGACCAATTAACTGTCAATGCTTGAAGTAACTTTATAGTTCCCAACACTAAAAAAATATACCTAATAACGTCTTACAAGTTAAGAGTATTGGGTGACTGACTATCATGAAGGGAGTATTTAATTGACCAGTTGTCACTCGTTATGAATTGAAACTATTTTGAATCTACCTGAAATTTTGATGCAGCTGTTTTAAAAAGAAGCGTAAGCGTAAGCGTAATCGCTACTCGCTTCAATGGCAATTCGAACATTGGCTTACAAGAATTCGTTGACTGAATGCTAGAATGATTACTGCATTCATTTCGTTTGAATAAAAGTGGAATTAACTTTAATTGGGGATTCAAAATTAACTATCTCGTAGTAATAGAAGTGATTGAAGCTTTCGTTGAATGAGTTTAATGACCTTCAAAGTCACTAGTTTATTAATTACGATTATATAGTTTTATTAATGTTTCCTTTTCAGTTGCTGTCAATAATTCCTTGTCGTTGAAACAATTACCGGTGGGTTTGTTGGTAACGAACCGTGTTACTCATCAGTTATTGACAAGACTTTTTGCAATCTTTTCACGAGAAATACTTGATTTTCCAAATATCTGGCTGATACCATTTAGTCACAGCGGTAACCTAAGCAGTCCTCATTACGAGAAGGTCAACATGATTAAAATGCTTAAGGCGAACAGGTTTGTTAATCATGCTAAAATTAAGAAACCAAATGAAATTATATCTAATAGTACAATAGACATTAATGACTTCGGAGACGTTTAGAGTCATGGCTCTAACAAATTACCGTGACTAGCGGGTACCGACTGAACGATATTGAGAAAGTCTTGAGTATATTTTTTGTAGGATTATTTGTAGATGAGACTCCAAACGTGACAGACGAGGTTTTCTCTAATACTGTTTTTTCGAGATTCTATCGAAAAACCAGCCAGATCTTGATTTGTGGTAAGGCTTAAATTAAAAAGGTTCATTTTATTAAACCAAAATTAGACCGACTAATGAAACATATAAGGTTTATTTACTGAGATAATGCCCGAAAACTGAGAAGAACTGAGAATACTTCTTAGTCAAGATAAGGTCAAAATATGTCTTAGAAAGTCTTTTAATCAAAAAAAAAAAAAAAAAAAAAAAAAAAACAGAAAGCTGGAACGGTAACAGATATCTCGATTATGAAAGGTATGACCAAAAGAAAATGATATCTTAAGGTTCGCGAATGAATGAGACAGTGGAACCGGTGGGCAATATGAGAAAACTTGAGACAAAACGAGACCGCAGTACGAGACTCGTCTCATATCATATGAAATATATCTCGACTGATCAATAGGATGGATAAGTTCTTGGCAAAATTGAGGGATTGAGAGGAATTTTGATAGAGATGAATAGAATTTCAGTACTTTCTCTTTTTGCTTAACCACAGTTTTTATTATAATGACGTTGATATGTCGCTGATAAACCTCGAAGTGTGGATGTCACCCGATGTATACAAGTATATACCGTCGGCAATACATGAAGCCGGTTCGTCAATATCACCGGGTCGTTTTGGTTGGTTTGTTCCTGAATCATTAGTACAACTGGAGTTTAATACTTGGTCTGCGAGCTTGCACTATAGCGTATTCTTTAATACAACGAATCTTTATTATTCGCAATATATAATAAATGAAGATATTCTGGATTATCTACGCAATGGATCTGAGTAAGTAGGATTCATTGAGAGTTAGAGGAAAATTCTTTTAAGAAACTTTTAAGTGAGAGCGTGTTCTCTGCTACTTTTTTTGTAGTTTCGAACAATACCAAAATCCTCGCTGTCTTGGGCTACAGTGTGTCACTTTGTTAGCGGAATATAAACGAGATACTGGTTTTCTGATATCACAAATTCTAGAAACTAAAAGCTTTCTAAATATTTTATGGCTGGGGAAACAATTTCGTGAGAAAATTCGAAATCTCGAACGTGAATACGTTGGCAAATATCGTTTCAAAAGATTTATCGTAGTCCATTGGACACCTTCAGATTTTATAAATGTTGAAATGAAATTTCAAATGATAAGCATGCCTCTGTGCGAGGAATGGGAGTCATTGCAATTATCGAATTGCAAGTATGAGCTCACGCCGATACTTAAATTCTATTCCAAAGATTTGGAGGAAAAGAATGAAATTCTTCTAAAGGCAGTAAAAAAATTCAGTCTGAATGATAGTGAACTTAAAGAGCTTCTCGAGGATTTATATAAAATGCGTGAAGGTTCAAAGAATAGAATGCATTACGAGGATTTATACAATGAAGTCGCCTGCAATTGGCTTAAACGTCATAAACAACTCTCGCGCGATCTCTGGTTTAGTAAAACGAATATGATACAATTATTAATCGGTGGCATATTTCCCATTTCGGATCCAAGTCGTGGCCATCAGAATTTATCGCTCGTTGTCGATCTTGCAGAAGGAGTTATTAATGCCCATCCAGTGATACTCAAGGATTATGACTTAATTGTACAAAAGAATGACGGGCAGTGTAAGGCAGATGTCGTTATGAAAGCTTTCATACACTATTTCAATACACCTCGTATGTTGGGGGTGTTGGGTCCTGCTTGTAGCGATACAGTCGAACCAATAGCTGGTATATCGAAACATACAAATATGGCGGTTATTTCGTATTCGGCTGAGGGCGCTTCGTTTATCGATCGTCAAACGTATCCGTACTTTTTTCGTACCATCGGTTCGAATCGTCAGTATGAGGACGTTTATATACGTTTGATGCAACATTTCGGTTGGCGACGTATAGCGTCTCTTACGGAAGATGGACAAAAGTACACCGAATATATTTCGCATATGGAGGCAAATATGAAACAGACAAGTTTGGAATTTGTATTGAGCAAAAAGTACTTGCATGATGCCAGCGATATTGAAATGAATAAAGTAAGCAAGATCGTTGGGTAACGATTCGTAGCGACTACTATTTCTTTAAAGTCTCTTTCAGTATTTAAACGATTTGAAGAAGAAGCATGCGAAAATCATTATCGCTGATATACATAATAAAAATGCTGAGATGATTTTGTGCGAAGCGTATAAATTGAAGGTAAGTAAGAAATGATCTCGAGACTCCTTGATGCCCCAAGAAGCTTGAAGTTCTCAAGGGTCCCTAGCGATCATTAACAAACCTTAACTTTTCACGAGCTTCAGTGAACCGTATTGGAATTTAATGATCTGTATGCAAGTTTAATTAATCTCAACTGATTCTCCTACCCTCAGATGACCGCATATTATGGTTATGTTTGGTTTCTGCCGGTATGGCTTTCTAAGAATTGGACAACCTCACAGGAAGCTGAGAATGGATCTTGTACAAATGAAGAATTACAAATAGTAAGTGAGATATATCGATTGACAATCACTACATTTTGTTTTTTCATTGCAAAATTTTTCTTACTTTCAGGCCATTGATGGCCATTTCAGCATCGAGCATCGCCCTTTTGGACCCCCAGATGCATTAATGCAAGAGAATATTACGATCGCTGAATGGCTTGCTAAATATCAGCCATACTTCCCCTCAAAATATGTCGGTTTCGCTTATGATGCCGTTTGGACATACGCTTTGGCGGCGGATAAATTGATACGCGAAAATCGTGATGCCATTAATAGTATGCGTTCGAATAGTGTAGTTCGTCGCTTTGTGGAACTGATTTGGCAGACCGATTTTAATGGACTCTCTGGTAGAGTTCGTTTTGGTAGGGGTGGTTCTCGTATAACCGATCTCAATATCCTGCAATGGCGTGACTTTCAGTATCATAAAGTGGGTCACTTCGAACCGAAAATTGTAGGTTCGGGCATTGATTTGCACACCGATGGTGGTCGCTTGACTTTAGACAATGCGGCAATCGTGTGGCTGTCGCCGGAGCAGCCACCCGGTGATGGCACTTATGACTGTAGCTTCTCCGTTCTGGCTGAGACTCTAGAGACCGATTGTGAGAATGCTGTGGTTATATTTTCGGGCCTGATGTGTTTGTTGGTGGTAGTAATTATCTCATTGATATCATTCTTTTTCTGGAAGAAACGTTATGATCGAAAAATTAAACGTTCCGCGAAAATCATGAAAACGTTTGGCATCGATTTGCTCTCACCGTCGCGTAGTAAATTCAATACCCTCGATAAATGGGAGATACCAAAGGAAAATGTGGTTGTGAATCGTCGGCTCGGTGAAGGAGCTTTCGGTACAGTTTATGGCGGTGAAGCTCAGTTGGGGGAGAGAGGTTGGACTGCGGTGGCTGTGAAGACATTGAAGGCAGGTGCCTCCACGGAGGATCGCTTAGATTTCCTTTCCGAAGCTGAAGCCATGAAGAGGTTCGATAATAAGAATATCGTAAAACTTCTGGGAGTGTGTTTACAGTCGGAACCGATATATACGATAATGGAGTTTATGTTATACGGTGATCTGAAGACCTACCTGCTGGCACGACGGCATATGGTAAATGATAGGATTGGTGATGAGTCTGATATTTCGCCAAAGCGCTTGACTGGTTACGCCATGGACATTGCGAGTGGTTTGGAATATCTGGAGCAGCAGAAATATGTGCATCGGGATATTGCGTGTCGCAACTGTTTGGTCAATGCGAAGCGCGTTGTCAAGTTGGGAGATTTTGGTATGGCCCGTTCAATTTTCGATAGCGATTATTATCGTTTCAATCGCAAGGGAATGTTGCCAGTACGTTGGATGGCTCCGGAATCACTAGCTCTTGGCATGTTTACGCCCTCTTCTGATGTCTGGGCTTACGGTGTGGTTCTCTTCGAAATCATTACATTCGGCTCATTTCCTTTTCAGGGATTGACAAATAATCAAGTTTTGGAATTTGTTAAAGCGGGCAACACTCTGCAAATACCCGTTGGCGTTAAACCACAACTCGAAGGTTTACTCAAAGCCTGCTGGAATCAAGAGGCTAAAAAACGTCCAACCGCAGCAGAAATTGTTGACTATATATCAAATTATCCACGCCTACTAACGCCCTGCCTTGACTTTCCTGGTGCTTCGGTGCAGATGCCGGAGACCGAAAGTGATGAGTTGGAACTATTGCCAAAAGTACGAAGGCCGTTGGAAAGCAAAAGGAATTCCACTTTGAATGCGACATTAAGCCGATCCGCGTCCTCGGAAGAATTTAAATGTGATCCAGAAACATCTACAAAATCTACAAGTGTGGATTTAACAATTTTGGGCACCAGTGGCCCGAAAGATATTGCCAAAACTTCTGCGACAGCCGAAGAATTTATAGCCATTACACCCGATGGTTACAGCGTTATGTCGCCGCTTTTAAGGCATCAGACGGGTGAAAGTTCAGAAGGTTCGCATCAAGGATTTTCGGAAGTCCACCAGCAGACAACTTTTTAGAGGTGAAGTAATTTCCGTTGTGGGAAAATTGATAATTTCGGTGCCTTTCTTTGTGTGATTAATTTAATTAAGTTATTTTCTATAGTAATAGTGATGACTTTAAAACTAAGACTGCAAATTATTTATTAATAAGAAAAAATATTAGAAATATTAGAAATAATTTAAAAAAAAGTTATATTTGTATAAAAAAACGTTGTATACTAAAGATAAAGTATTTTAGAGCAAATTAGTGTCCTCAGGAAGTACAAATATTGTAAAAAAATATTGTGAAAAAAATATTGTTCATAATAAATATTAAGTAAATAAATACTTATTGAAAGCAATTTTTAATAAAGCAAATAATTTGAAATGATTAAATTTGAATTTTGGTTAAAGTAATAATTATTTTTACGCGTTTTAGAATTTTTACGCTATTTTTAAATTATTTCGCATGGAAACTAATCTTCAAAATTCTTCGTAATATTGTGAACATCCCACAAATCTGCTCCTTTCTTTTAAATGTCAATTCGCATATTTAAATCAGCTGATTTGACTGAAAATACATCTGTGCCCCACCACCTCAAATCAGCTGATTTATAGGAAAATACAGCTGATTTTAGAGTAAATACGCTCGTTGTCCCATTACATAAAATGTGATCCACCACATCGGTCCACATCCCATCGTCCGTACCTCCGAGATTATATTATTGTTATAAAACCTGTTCACTTCTAGAGGTCTGGTTAGTCGTACGTTTTCGGATTTCTTCACTTTTTCGAAACTTTTCGGGTTGCAGGGGGTTCAATTGCTTATGATGCTGCCAATCTCGTCGAACCATGTTCAAAAGTGGGTATTTTGTGGGCATTTTTGATGAACTTTATATTTAAAAATTTTTTAGGATTTCTTTAACTCAAATATTATTAAATAATATAAGTAATTACAGAAAATAAAGTATTATTATTAATTATTATTAATAATTATGTACTGTTTCTTCGGATTTTAATGGGAAATTCATAATTCATTCAAATTTAATGGCATTCATAGAAATTTTACACTTTTTGACAGCGGTGCTCATTGGTTTGATTAACAGTTCCAACAATTATTTGTAAATTCCAAAAAAGTTAAGGGATTACCAAAGTGATTTAGAGATCTTAAATAATATTAGACTCTACTTTGAATGGAAGAATTCGAGGCAAACTAGGCGTTGGCGTGTTTGTCCTATAAACAGCGACCGAGTGAGACATGGTTACTTTTTTCTGTTCAATTTGGTCGGCTTCCATTTAGAAAACCCACTACTATAAGCCGCTGCAAAAATGCCATAGCGTCGTATAGCGTCCATATTGGCGTATGGTTGGCTCCGCTACCCGAGGGAGCTTCGAGACGCTTCCGTTCTCTATGGTAGCGCTCCCTTAAAGCCGACCAGCGCTTGCTACAATTTTCACCTATATTTAATTAACCACAGTTTAATATAACTATATTTAAATTTAAATTGGACTTACCCGAGGTTCCTAGTGTGCCTCCAATTTCCTTCCACACTCTCTTCTTCATACCTGAAAGCTTATAGCTGGCTTTGAATTTGTTGTACAATAATTCATTTAACCGAACAAGCTCGATCAGTCTCTCGTCGTCCATTTCTTGGTAAATATACATTGAAGTGAAAGCTTTATGTGGCCACTCACTTTTAGTTGTGACTTTGTTCGAATTTGAGAGAATTTTTCGAAACATAACAAAATATCAAAATGATTTTGATATTGCGGGGGGAAATTCTTACAACCACACGAACTGCATACAACATATGGGTTTTGACAAGTCGTGTTTCATGTTCGAAAAAGAACGAACGTACGACTAATCAGGCCTTAAGAACAAATTTTCGTGGTTTCATTTTGAAGCACGTGCCACCAATTCATATAAATAAAAAACCAGCGAAATTTTTTATTATATTGAATATGGCTTGGTGTGGCGTTGGGTACATTTAAATTCACATACACACAAACTTTCGGGTATCTGCAATCCATTTCGTACTTCTCCAATCCCACAAAAAAGAATCTGTTTTTCGTGACAAAACGCACACACGCATTCATGCCTGTTAGGCAAATTCCTTTGGGGGGGGGGTTGACTTCGGCGGTTGCGAAAATCTAATATGAGTATTAGTGTTACGCGAAAATCAGCTGCTACGTGTCGTGAATGCAAGCCGCGCGTTTGTTAATCGGAGTGAAGAAGAGATCGATATTTGAAATATTATAGTGAGATTTTTTGCAGGAATTTTATGCGTTTTTGAAAAACTGCAAGACATTTTTATTAACTACGTGCACTCAATAATTTTTTAAAAAAATGTGATTTATCATATTAAATTATGAACTTTGGAAGGTTAGAGCATTGCCAGGTAAATCTATAAAATCGACTACCATAAATAGTAACAGTTTTTTTATGATGATTTTCTTATTTCTCGTCCGTATAAATTTTTACGATTTAAACAAACAAAAATCCAGCAAATGAAAGGCTCAAGTAAACAGCTTATGAAACTTAATGGCTTTAAAAAACCAACCGGTACATTGCACTCTCTGATTCTTTACCTAGAACGCAATGCGAGCTATACCGTATCAATCAATCTCATTCTACTGCCGTCATTTCTTCAATAATAACAAATTGATTTATTTCTTTTGTGTCGTTCTGCAGTTGGTCAGTTTGTTAAGCAGTCTTATTCTTGCTGGATAACTAACCTCTCATTCCCTCCTCCCTTGGATGGGGTTTTGTTATACGTTTCCGATTCGGAATGCTAGCCATTGGGTGACGATATCCTTGCGCATAAGTGTTGCCCCTTTGGGCTTTATTTCATATTCTTCAGTTTCCATTTTCCACATCATTTGACACATTTTCGTTCAAAATGTCTCGTAGTTTTATAAATTTATGATCAAGCAGAAATTTGTTCTGGGAAATGTTTTTGACAGCTTTGCAAATTTGTGTTTCAGCGTTGACCGAAAATAATGACCGCAATCAAGCCATTGGGGAGAATTGATTTTAATAACAGGAATATTATGCTATAACATGCTATACCAGACGTATATTCAATAAAGATGTTTCCTTAATTCTAAGTAAGACCCTCAGGATTGACAGGGTCTTAATTAAAGTTGTTAATAAATATGCTATAGGTCATTTAGTATGAAATATTGTTGCACATTGCATTTTCCAATTGGCGAAAAACAAATTCATTTTTTAATACAGACCCAGAAGTGAATGCTTTGGGCGAGCCGGCTACGCTAAGACGACAAGCACTGTTAGCCGTTTTCGATATATATATATATATATATATATATATATATATATATATATATATATATATATATAAATCTTTTATAAAAGTTCTGAACCTGTTGCAGTAAGTTTCCTTTAGTTTACTATCGCGAAAATATTGCTGTACCAGAGAGATGGCATCCTGATCCATGTGTGGAGTCCAGAGTGGGTAAAAATTCTTTCCTTAAAGTCGTTTTTAAAAACGGGACCAACTTCGGTCCTAGAGAATGAAGTTGTGTTATATCTTGAGTATTTTAGGTGTTTGCCACTTGGAGACTTTTACGATTTATCCACAAGTTTATGTGTTGTTTGGACAAAGTGTTCAAGAGTATGCAATGTAGCGACACTTAGAAGTAGTAAGGGATCATACGGGGTCGATGTAGGATTGTATATAGGCATCATAATGTACTCCGGTGATTTACATGATGAGTATACATGATTTACGATATACTCATGTAAAATGACTTTGAGTAATCTAAGGCTGTTACAGAAGTCGTTTAGAGTCTACTGAAAGTAATCGGCAATAGAGGACAACTAGACCGAGGTGAAGTCACGCGGAATAATTTAGCGCAATATAGAATTATTTAGGCCAATTATGTCCTATTAATTCCATCAAGATTCCATAACCTAGACCTATTGTACGGACACGCCTTGTACATGAATCCATTTAATGGAATCTAAAACGATCTACTGCAAATTGAAGTATGGTGGTCTGAAAGCATCAAGAACTGAATTCTAGTTTGAATAATTCGCCACAATTCGATAACTTTTGCACGGATATGAATTTTTAATACGTTTTATGCGCTTTATGTCCTTGGGCGTTAGAGTTCTTTGAAAGAATCAAAGTCGATTTTTATAAGGCTGAAGTACCCTAAAATTGGCACCAACACAAAACAAAATAAATTATATTTTCTTTATATGCCCTGAATATGACTTTACGCGCAAACTACGCGGTTTAACATCACAGACAGTACAGACAGTGTTAGACGTTAAGACGTCAGGTTTATCCTAAATGGTGACTTTTCTCAAACAGAACTCATTTGTTTATTTTGCCCAATGTATTTCTGTTTCACACCACTATGCGGTGCAAAGAGATTTATTCAGATCTGAAGAGATCTTGGGAGCATCTTCTACATTCTATGATGATATAGAACCACGAGAGACCTCAAGTAGAGGGCCATTTCTTATAATACTTTCCAGACAACGAAAAATTTATTAAAAACTGCGACGCATTCTTCTTCCCTTCAACACTTTTATTTTTCCGTTTTTTAAAAAATTAATTATTTCTTTTAGACGGCGAGTTAAAAAGCGTATAGTGATTTTTAAATCCAATATAAAAATACTTGATTTATCATCCTCCTCATTAGTCGGTCTTTTTTAATTCGGTTACTCGTTAATTGTAATTAATATCTTCTTGATGTCTGAACAATGAATGAATATCGTTTTAATTTACTGCATACATTTAATGATTAAAGTAATTAAACAATTACTTGTAAATACAAATTATATTACGCACGAATATTTTATAACAATACCCACAAGCATTTTATCATTATTTTTACAGCAATTTATTTAAATTGTTTAACAATGTTTGTGATGCTGCTGGCTTTTTTATGGAACGTTGAAAGAGGATGATGACCAAGGCTCATGAATTGCGGATGTTTGGAGGTTTTAGGAGAGATCGCGATACATATTCCTCAGCTTTAAATAAATTAATTTTAATGTAAATTCTAGAAATTATTTCTATAATTTTTGCCTAGAGGTGAGAAATATTGGCGGTAATTATAAATGGGTGGCAGTGGCTCGTTGAAATGACACCATTAAACCGAGGTGCCAACTGGTGGTTAACAAAAAACGTCGATGTGGGCTTACGATATAGAATTTTATGGCGTATCGCAGGAATGTCTGGCGTATTGTCACCGACATTATGGCGCTGTAGCAGCGCGTACATGCGAAACATGTTTAAAATGCCAAAAGCAACAGACCAGAAAAAGGTTAAAATATAATTTATTCGCAATTGAAAAGATATTATTATAATTATTCTAATAGATTTTGGTTTTTTTGTGGTTTGTGCTTATTTATATTCGCTTCGGTTTCAATTTCAATTTTTGCTTTTGTGGTTATTAGTGTGGTTAATGTCGTTGTTGCTGTTGTTGTTGACCTGGAATTAGAATTTTCCATTCGAAACGTTGTACTTTTATTGATAGTATCCTTTGTGATGGTGGTGATGGTTGCTATAATGATAAGATTTCAATAATATGGTTGTAATAAGGTTTTTCAATAAGAAATAAATAAATAAATAAATAAATAAATAACATAATTGCAATGAAGTCCAAGCGAACAAATTTTGTGGAGCATAGTTTCTCGGAAAGATTGTGAGGCTTCATTTCTGGAAGTAATTTGGGTTTGCGAAGACGATAGCCAAGACCTTATAGATCTTATAGACCGTAAGAAAGCCCAGATTAAAGTAAACTTTGCCACTGAATACTGAATGAGTTCGTAGGAGCAGTTTAATGTTGAGTGATTCGATTAATTACGTATACTGGCTGCGATATTGTCCATACGAAAACTGATGTGTTACCACTTCTGGAGAGGATTATTTAATACTGAACATTTTGTCTCAAATACATTTAGAGGAGGGTGCACAAACTGACTGAAGGGACAAATATGTCCAAGAATTGAGGAAACGGTGCCAGAAAGAACTGAGTGTTATATCGATAATTTTCGACGGATTCCATCCATTATCTACACATTTAAAATAGTTGCCTTGGCTAATTTCCTGATGATATTGCATTGCAAATAACCTCCAGGGATCCGCCCGTATTAAATTGTAAAATTGTTAAGTGATTATTGGAAAACCTGATGCAATTTTTAATTAATTGAATTCATAGGAATTAAAAACAAATCCGCCGTTGTCCCAAACTTTATTTCGAATTAATTTATTAATTTTTGTATTATAAAATCCATTAATTGTAAATATATCATAAATATCATTAATTGTCATTTAAATGGAAAATTAATCGAAACCTCAAAAAAATTATATGGGATTTGATGTCCCTGAAGCGTCACCTCTTCTAACAAATTTTTGTTGTTCTTGTGAAATATATATATGCATCTGTTAAATGTAACACATACGTGCATATCTTTGACCGACGTAGTTATTGTTTGCATCATTGCGTTGATCTGCCCAATCCAAATTTCTCTTGCAATTCCACACCAAATGCGATTAACGTAGGGTCATACTCACGCGTGGGTTGTCGGAAGGTTTTTCGGGGGAAGGTTTTTGACCGGGTTGCTAGAGCAACATGCTCATAAATCAGTTGCAGACTATTGCAGTTGCCGTTGTTGTTGCTGCGACTGAAAATGCCATCGACAGACATTGAGTTTTCGAAATTTCAACTTTATTGATGGCTTGACCGTTAACACCGTCGGAGTTTATATAATCTGACGATGTGATATTGCATTGACGCACTTCATGTCCAGTGGCATGATTTGTTGGTTAGCGACTATTTGCCGCTGTGTTCTCTGTTCGCAAAATAATGGCAATTAGGGAGCGTTTAACCTAGTAGTGTCCCTCGGTTGAAGTCACATTATTGAATGCACATAAGGGACTCATTAGTCCATCTGTTAAATGAAAGAAACACACATAATTTCCCAAAGATCGGGGCAATGCGCGATAACGACAATTTATCGAAAGGGTTCTTTTGGGGGAAATCTGGGTATATGCGTTTGTATAAGAATTTTTAGGGGATTTTTGAACACACTAATGGTGTGTCTAATCTGATTATGGACACAAATTGAGTTAATTCTTACGTTAAACTTGTTTTCATTAATTTTCTTTTAATAATTTTTTTATATTCCTACAATTTTTTATACCGTTAAACATAATTTTTTAGGGTTTTCCTTTAGAAAATATATTCTTGTTAAAATTGTTTTTGTTTATTTCTTTCTTTTCTGATACAGTCTTTTCACTAAATATTTTTCATTAAATTCTTCGTGTATTTTTTCTTTCTTATCTGTTTCCATAATATTTTTTATTGAATTATTTTCTAATAAATTTGTTTTATAAAATTATTTTTCATAAAATTATTTTAAAGACATTTTTTATTAAGCTTTTTCAAAAAATTGTTATTAATTTTTGTCATTAAAATTGCATTAATTTATAATTTTCATTAATTTCTAAATATAATTAATTTCTTTCTTAAAATTATGCTTTTATGTCCTTTTACGTTTGAGCGAAAATCAAAATTTTGAATTATTTTTTTAAAATCCAAGCTTCTATCGATTTTTGGTAAATTGCGTTAAATGTTCTGGACTTTGCCTTTTGTCATTTTACCTCCTGTTCTTTAACTGGTGACACACCCCCAAGCCAAAGGTTGAGAGACACCATTTGTTTTTGAGCGAAATGACCTCAGCGAAGGTAATTCCCGGATTTGATTCTTATTCGCTTTTTGGTCACTTTAGCATAAAGTATTGCCTACAGCCTGAGTGGATGACCTACAGATTGAGCTGGATAGTCGGTAGAAAGAAGAAAATAAGAGAGAAAAGGAATTGGGACCAATACATTGAAATTTATGAACCAGCAATCCATCGAAAATGCGATGAGATCGCGCTGAATACGCTTTGTATCAAAAGCCCATACGACGAATAAGCGGATGGTAGAGGGAGGAAGAGGGATAGAGGTGTTTGAGTAGGTGAATGACATTGGAAAGCGCATTCATTCATGCATGACCGGAGGATATAAATAATTGTTATCAATAAAGGCCGTCAGAAAACATTTTAGTAAATTTTTTCCCGATTTTAAGCGGCTTAAAAGCGTCGCGCCCTTTATGCGGTCTAAAAGTAAGCAACGTTCATGCATATATGGGCGCGAATATATTTATATATACATATAAATGCATTTAAAATGTGGTTGTGGTAGTTAATTATTTAGGGCATTCCTTGTTTTCAATTAACCTGCAATTACGCTGACACCGAAGTGATTTGCTTTTCAGTTTCGAATTTAAAATTTAAATTTGTCGCATTTAAGCAGATCGACGATGGTGATGATGATGATATGGGGGATGATGTCTATTGCAGACCATTTATAGACGATAAAAAAATTAAACTGAAATTTGTTCTCAAGACGACCTAAATGCAAGCAATGTGTTTTTGCTATAAATCGTCAATTGTTCTTGAATGACAGGTTGTGACAATGAAATATAATTTTTAATTAGACATATTTGCGAAGAAGCATTTTATTTGGGCCTTAAGGAACATTAAAGAACCAGCATTGAAAGGTTATGTGCATTTCGAATTATAAAAGTCTCGGTTTTTAATTTTTGAGAGGTGGTCATAAATGTCCTAACCAACTATAGACTCACCCACAGTGTATTCATGTATTATTGGTATAATTATCACTACTACCAAGGTAGTCTCTTAGTTGTTAACAACCAGTCGTTAACGAGCCAAGTAAAGCTATAAACAGATAAAAAGTCCCTCGGGATATTGGTCAAAGGCAGTGCAGTTTTTAGAGTCTGGACAGAGATGGTAATTTTGTTTGTGAAGTGTTAAGTATGATACTAATTACAAAAGAGAAGAAGAACAAGACCGGCGAAATTATCGGAATTTTTGTTAGTAGTCCATTTCGTAGAATCATAAGCCTCAACCTGTCGCAAATATGAATTGCCTAATTAGTGCAATGAGTTCGACAACGCATCCGCCAAAATTAAAGTCGAGAGTTTTGGAAGTTTTAAAGTTTTAGACGTCAACTTTGAGATATTGAAGTATGGAGCCAAGGGTATGATTTTTTTATATCAAAATGAAATTTGAAAGTTGTTGAGTTTTCAAAAACTTTAAGTCTTGAATATCAAAAGCGATTTCACTTTATGATCTTTTACATGCTGTAAACATCATGCAACGCACTCAACGCATTCACTGTAAACGCAGTTAAGCAATTAATTTTTAATTTTCTAATGTTAGTTTATTTGACAGATGTCAAAAACAGAAGCCAAAATTAAGAGATGGCTACGAATCCGAGCCTCAAAATCGTACAGATTTTTCTAAAATAATCGAATTTTCTTAAATCCTTTCCAGCTCATTCAGTTTTTTAAACTCATATTTCGCCTTTTTGCTGCATTTAATGGACTCCAACAATTTTACTGAAGCAATACCATCATCGTCATAAGTCTCTCACTCCATTAGCCAGCAGTAGCTAGGACGAACGTTTGGGCTGTATCCTTAATTCCTAGCATTTAATTTACACTCGCTATTGTTTTCGTTTATAATTTTTAATTTGTTTCTAAAACATTTCAACTCCATAAGGCTTTCCCTTCTTCCTCTGGCCCTATGCCTTCTCTATACTCTATTTCTCTCTTTCTCCATAATTTTTACTTTATAATACTCGATTGCCAGTGACAGTCGGTGCATTCTATTTTGTTTTGTTATTGCGAAACCACTGCATTAATGGAATGAGCAGGATGATGCGACACGCTACGCTACCGTCGAATCCTTTTAGAAATCTGGCCAGTCTGTACAAGAGTTGTGAAAGCTAGACTCGGCTCGTTGAAATGTGCAATTCGACATTTTACGATGCAGTGAAGGAAAGCGGGAGGATGGCGAAGAGGAAGAAGAAGAAGAGGAGGAGAGAGGTGGTAGTTCGTTTGGTTGGTAAGTATGATATTGGCTAAATGTCCTCGTCATGAGCACTAACTAATCTCTGTTGTATTCGGTCTGTTCGCTACCTCTCTTTTTTATAATTCTTCTTCTTCTTCATATTAAGCACATCATAATGCAGTGTTAGGCAATGATATCATATTAAGTGTGAGTAGGAGGTCCTTCATATGCAGGCCGTTCATACATTGAACGAAGTGCCAAAGTGTTGTCGTTTTCGAATGCGTTTAGTGCGGTTGAATGCGATAAAACAGTCTCGCATTCTTGTGTGGAAAAATGTAACAAATGCAATTCAGTTTATGACTGTATCATCCTAGCGACAATGCGACATTGTGTGTGTAACAATGCTACGCTTGTGGTGTTGTATCTTCATAATTACGTACTAACAATAAGACAATGATAATGATTATTTTATAATTTATAGCTAAAGACTGTGAAATGAACAATGTCGGGCCGTATGGAATAAATGATCGGCAGGGTTCTTTAGGAATATTTAGATGGCATTATCACTCGAATACAGGGTGGACCACTAGATGGCTTCTTTTGAAAAATGCTCGATAATTTAAATGCATTAATATTTTCAAGTATTTCTTATTTTATATAAAAACAATTATTTTATTTAAAAAGCGTCTTAGCGAGTTTAGCAGTCGTCACAACATCGAGCCTCAACGAAATTCGAGCAAAAAATCCTTTAGAGCCAATCCTTCAAAGCCAATCACCAAAGACGACTAATTAAAACGATCCTCTACTTTTGATGAGATTCCCTTTTGTAACTATTTCTTTTATCAAAAAGTGAATGCTAATTTTTTCAGGTGCATTTTATAAAAGCTTAAAATTAATTCTCAATGAAAGGTTTTTTCTTGGTTTAACCAACATTGATTTGTGACATTTCAGTGGTTTTCATTAAAACCTGAGAATGAAGAAAGATCAACCTCGCAGGTGGTTGAAAAATTCAAATCGATTTAGCATTACGGTCTGTTATCAAAAAATGCAACTGTAATTAAACCAATGTGATGATTGCGTGTGAAATCAGCTTTTTATTGCAGATGCACAAATGACAGCTCGTAATTCAGTCCATTTCGAATTTGCTATTATACGTCAAAGAATTCTTGTTAGAATGTTCTATTAGTTCTCTTCTTGAAAAAACCACAAATGGTGTGATTAAGGTTGATAACCAAAATTCAATTTTACGGGGCTTAAATTGCCGGCGAAATTTAATTTGATTTGATGTTGTTGGTGAGAATGCCTGAACAGCTTTTGTTGGTCTAGAAATCAAACTGTTAACGTTACAAAAACGACCAAAAGTGATCATAGAAGAGCCAACGCGGCAAAAACCCATGTCGTGACAATGCGCGTAAAACGTGATGTATTTCTGGAGCTATAGGGAGTTTTTGTTATAGGAGCGCTTTGAGTCTGTAAGTATTTCTTCTTTTAATTTCATATTTACTTTTAAAAAACATTTTTTGGGAAATCGTTTTGAGGGGAAGTTCACTTTCAGAAGTTTCTCTAAAAATCGGTCATTTCTTAAACTAACCATTACTTTCAAACCGTTCATCTAACGGGCCTGCTCTTATTGCTTTTGACGTCAGCACTTTCACTAACGTTCGTTTATAGTTAGAAATCGCCAGCATTTTCGAAATTTCCGTTTTGCAAGCGGGGCAGTGGATGCCAGGATGCCTCGAGGAGAAGGATGTTAGTTTTAAATCAAATGCACCGAAAAACGACTCTTAAATAATTAACGCCAGGCAGGACCTATTTAAATGTGAAACAAATGAAAGTCAGAGAATAATTAAATTTTTATATTTTTTCGAATGAATGAAGAATGAACGAGAAGTAAAAGTAGAAGAAGAAAACTGGCGCTGGTGAGCGAGCATGAGAATATGAAGGCAAACGAGATTTCTGTAACGTGTCGAGCTGGAAATAATAAATATTCCGGTTGAAATTGCTAAATGACGCTGACGGCCGTCGGCACATCAGCTTCCGTTGGGCCCATTTCGTAAATAGACAATTCCCGTCAGAAGTCACAACGTCAGGCCAGTCAGTCAAACATTGCGTCAGCTAGTCATTTAGACATGCCATTCGAACTAAGAGCAGCGTAATCCTTGCGATGATGTCCGCATCGCATATACCGCCTTCTACCCTACAATCAAGCTGGCATTTTTCGCCGCGGCGCATTTTCATTG
Source organism: Physocephala rufipes (assembly GCA_963966595.1). NCBI lineage: Eukaryota > Metazoa > Arthropoda > Insecta > Diptera > Conopidae > Physocephala > Physocephala rufipes. The sequence continues at coordinate 3,641,144 of OZ016502.1, forward strand.
CGCAATTATAATTGCAATTTTTTCTTAAAATTGCTTTTAACTCAGTTGCGTGGTTGAAACAATTTCAATGAAATAAATTCCGTCAATTGTTGGGCAGGTTAGGCGTGGTGGCAACACTGCTACACTAATAGTAAAAAAAGGCAGTAAGGCGAACAGCAAAATGTTTATGAACAAATGGTCCTTTCGACTGCCTGTAATCTTCTTTATTTTACATTTAATTTCTGCAACGCTGTGTCGTTTACGTTTCTTCTTTCTACGTGCTTTCTAAGGCATTAATATTCCAAAAAAAATGCACTTTGTTAGAAGTAATTATGTATTATCGCAATTATAACATTAATCTTCTAAAGTCTCTGTTAAATCCTTTCTATCGCTTCAATCCTTTTCAATGAACAATCCGATTGAATTTCTTTGGGAAATTTTTTTGGAAATTTGTTTCAATTAATTTTAGTTAAAACAACTTTAATTTAAGGTAAGGTTGAGAAAAATTCAGAAATCATGTAAACGTGTATTAATCGATGCATTTCAATGAAATAAAAATAAAAAGGGTTTTAAGAAAATTAATTTAAATAGAAAATATCGAGAGCCATTCTACGGGTTTTAATATATTGAAAAGCAGTTTCTTAGTGATTCCATTATTGAAATGGCATTACTTATGTACAAGTGGATTGGTTTAGTTTTCTAAACGCTTTGAATTCGTTTGTATAATTTTCAATAATTTTTAACTCTAAGACTACGATTTCGCTTTCAAAATTCTCCCTTTCATGATTTCTTCCTTTCTAAGGAATCCAAAAAATTTGCTGCACATTTCTGAATGTTTGTTGACATAGAAAATAATGATAGTCTGCATACTATTGTATTTTATTAGCATAACCTCTAAAAAATTTCAACACTGTCAAAAATCTAATTATAAAAATCGTGCTGATTTAAAAAGGAAAAAGGAAGCGGACTTTTTATATTTACTCATAGTTATTTCTGCATATTTTTCATATTTTTTTGGTAAAATTTAATAATATTTAATTTGATTATTATTATTACTCCTGCTGAAGAATCCTCCTCCTTGGAAGGTTTAAGGTTATGCAAAACACACACAAATTTCCACTTGCTTTTTTTCCCGCTTAATTTTTTCTTTTTTCTATTTTTTTATAACAAAACTTTTTTCGCAAATCAATAGCTAACGGAACAGCTGTTGCTCCCGTATAGTTAGCAAGTTATAACGTCTCTCTATTGCTTCAATATTCAACTTCACACGTACGTGTAATACATATGAATCCTGCCTCGCAAAGACACGTACATCCACGCAAACGCACATGTAGACAAGTATATATTACACTTGCACATACATGATTACACACATATATCCCTACAACCCCATTCACTTTCAAAGGCTAAAAACATAATGTAATATTTGCAAATCCATATAAAAAATCGGAATGCTTTCACTTCTAACATTCATCTCGTCACCGGATGTCCATCGCAGTTTTTGCTTGCGTTGCGTTACTGCGCCGCTATCGAATGGCTACGCAAAATGAATGAGATGAACGAGATGAATGAGAAGAAAAACAATATGTGGGTGTATTTTTATTAAGTATAAAATAAATTACATGCAAACACATGCATTAACATTTAATGCACACACCTAGTTACACACATAAGCACACACGGACACATATGTATACAAACATAAAACTACCATGAAATATTTAATTTGGTTGAAATATCGGAAAAGTAAAATTTACGGTCGTCGCTTTTATCTTACTAAAGAGATAAAACATATTACAAAAGGAAAGAGTAAACATAGAAAAGAGTCATGTGGAAAAGAAATGAATCGTGGCCTCATTTAGTCACCCTTTAGTACTTTGTTGCCTTCGATTAGCATTGCATTCTTTTTGGCTCACAAGCCAAGGTCAGCTATTTTGGACATCGTTAGATCTTTTAGGCAACATAACATTGCCTTAAGCAGAGTGCAATAGGTAAAGCTTCCGTCGCTGCAAGAGGCCAACGGATTTCAGATCTAGAGTCAATTGTATGGATGTATGGATGGATCCTTGCAAAGTCCTTGTAAAATTTCTTTAGAGGGAAGGAATGTAATAAAAAATGTCGTCAAGAAATGCCCTAATTTATGAAATATTTCTTCAATTCAACTATTGTAAAGTGTTTCTGGGTTCCTGCTTCCTTCAGGAGTAAAACGTCAATCATAGCTAACGTTTTGACGTTGCCACATATCCGCACACTGTTAAGAGTCTGCCTATATTGTCGACCGAATATGTTATGCTCTTGCTGGAAAATGGCACATATATTTATTTTGAGTTTTTGTAAAACGAAATCAGATAAGGGTCCAACCGTGTTTTCCTTAAATTTCCCCGAATTTCCTTAAATTAATTTATACCGAAGCCATGTTTTCAATATTTATGCAGTGGTATGCTACCAGAGGGTTGAATTTCCATCCTCCCCTTCCCAGGACTTTGCAACTGATTTCAGGGTTTTTTACGAATACCTTTTTTAATAAAATGTATTTTACCATAGATAGATTTTCCCATAGATCCATTTGTTCTAATATATAGAACGATTGGTAATGAATACAGTCTGTTCGATGCAAACCACAACTAATGGTCAAGGACAGAAATATCATAAAGTTTTGATAAAGGGAATACAGAGGGTGGCTAGAGAATGTAAGGGGGACAGATAGCAAGTAGCGAATATATTTGCTAAGCTTAGCAAATCATGTAAATGACAATAATGGCTACCATAATGACCAGCGCCCACGCTTGTCGTAATATATTACGAAAGTAGGGGAGAGGACAAAAGGAGAGACATGATATGAAATACGATTGTTTTGATGGACTGATGATGGTTTGTGTTAGTTGGTTGAAGAGCTGCTTGGGTTGACATGCATGATATAGCACTGTTTTGCATTGCATTATGGCGTTAGGTTGCCGTACATTACGTTGCGTTACGCTTGTGTGTATTTAACGCATTTTCATTTAATATGAAAATCTCTCTTGGGTGTCCATTAAGGACTAATACTTAGCACACAGCTCAAGGACAGATAATCATACAGATTTCAGTTGAAGGATGCAGCTGCAGGATATTGCTGTTTGCGGCAAAATGCCGCTGTTCAGTCATACTAATCTTGGGTGGTTGCGCGTGGGTGGGAGTGTTATCCCTTTTAGGCTTTTCAAAAAAAGGATTAATTTATATATACGCGTATGTGTGTGTGTGTGTGTGTGTTTTCGTCTGCATAAATAAAACAAAAGAGAGAGCATGTTCTTTGTTATTATTTACGCATTTAATTTGTTGTCATAGCAGTTTCTTTTTTATTTTTGTTTTAATCACTTTCTGAGGAATAATAAAAAACAATGAAAAAGAGATATATAAAAAACTGGTAGAGTAAAAAGTTTTCACAGCTTTCGTGATCAGTAAATAACGGTAATGGTGGGGAGGAAGTGGGTGTTGGGGATGGTAAATAGTGTTGGAGGTAATAACATGCGGATTCAGTTTGCAGATATTTATATTTGTAGGTGCATGTGTGTGAGCATGGTATGCGCGTGAGATTGCACTCACAAACGTACTCATCAAACTGACAACGATGATTATGATGATGATGATTGGCAATAATGCCTATAATAAATATAACCGTGTAATGCATCTCGTCGTCATAACGATGCTAACAATGTTTTTAATGACGACGGTGCTGATAATGGTCAGAGATGACGGTGGTGGTAATAACAATAATGATAAAATTTCCCTTCGTGGAATATTGGCAAGTGGACGGTTTATTCTTTATCCTTTCATTTTTTTTGCTCTGTTAATTTAATTGCATGTACCTCGGTCTCTTTTTCACCCACTTACTAACTTCACCCTGCTCCCTCCAACCAAATTACACAATCCTCCGTCTTTCGCTGGTTAAGCCATTTCAAGGCTACGCACGCGTCCTACTTGAATGCATCGCTGGCTGGGTCTTGTTCTTGCCATTGTTCTCCTTTTTCTTACTCTTATTAATTTTGTTGTTGTTGTTTTTATTGTTGTTGTTGTAACAACCTTCGACTGTCATGCATTTCCATTAAACGAGATGCGTTAGTCGTTTTTCTTCTGTTGTGCGAACAATTAAAAAAACAAACAAATTGCGAAAATTAAATAAATATAAAATTAAAATTACAAAAAAAAATTCACTGCAACACAATTGAATTTTTGTTCAATTAAAAAACCAAAAAAAGAGTGATAAACATTGAAAACAAAATACCCGAGGGTTAAACTATAAACGCTGTCTTTTGGGCTTGTACACTGCACAAAAATTAAGTTTTTGTAAAAAAGAAAAAAATTAAAAGAATCGAAATATTCAAAAAAAAAAAAAAAAAAAAAAAAAACTATGGAACTAATGAAATTTATTGAAATATATTGAATAATTTTTTTAATCTTCAAAAAATTAATTAAAATTTGGTTTTTCGTAATGCGAAATTTAGAAATTTAGACTGTGAGAATAACTCAAAAATTTTATGTCTGAAGAAAACTTGACCATTTTTTTGTCTACAACTATTTCGAAAACTAATTTTAAGATGAAAAAAAACTTATTTTTTAAAATAAAACTTATTTCTTTGGATTTGTGAAGTTAATATTTTAGCAGCAGTTTTAACTATTTAAGACACAAAATTTGAAAAAGGGAAAAATTAAAATTAATTAAAAATGCTTAAATTAAAAACTGATACTTTACCAAATATAGTCATTTGTCTAAATTTTTATTTTTTTATGCTTAAGAAGTATTTAATATATTTGCACTAAAAATTTTGAAACGTGTACAGGATCAAAATTGACAATGAAATTTAAATAAAGCAATTACTTTCTTGCGGCGCGAAACAAGTTTTCATTATCGTCGTACATTTAACAAAGTAAAGTAAAAGAATAAACAAAAATCAGATTAAAAATGTAAACAAATAATAATAAAAAAAGTCAAAAAGAAGGCTTTCAATGCCTTTTACTGGCCTTTCTCCGTTGATTATCCCTACCATGCTTCGAATCCTTGTAATGATTACCATTCCATTCGATTGGATTGGGGCATTAAAACAATTTTCTCACCTTTCAAAAATATTTGTGAATTCCCACCCCTCTCCCTTCGATCTTTCTCTCATCCACCCTATGAATTTTTCAGCGTGTTTTACTTTATTGTTGTTTTAAGCAGCAATTAAATTATTAATTTTATGAGAAATCTTTAATGTTAATTGCCATTAATAAATATAAACCGGGTTAAAATGCGGAACTATAAATAAATTTTCAATTAAAGCATTGTTAGCTCTTTTCTCTCTCCCTTGGTCACTTGATAACTCAGTAGCTCCACTTGTTCTATCCATCCTTATTTCCATCCATCTTGCTTGCATCATTTGCTCTACCTCTTCTCCTTTCGTGTTACGGTTTTCTTCATTTCTCCCTTCCTTTGGGAAGAATTTCATGAGATTATTGTCAATATTTGTCATATTATTTGTCATGTCTCTCTCTCTCTCTCATCTACTGCTTACTTTTGATGGCAATGATGAGCTAAGAGGGTTGAGGAGTCTTCCACCCCGCAACTGAAGTAAAACTGGCGTAAAAGATAAATTTTCCAGTCGCCTGCATTCATTGATTATTGAACATTTTGAATTGTCGAAGTAGCTTGTGGCAATTATAAAATTGCTTGGAGATAACAAAGATATTTGTTGTCGTTATTGCTGTTACTGCCAATGATGATGATGTTGTTGTTGTTTTTTTGTTTCAATTTTATCAAGCATTTGATTTCATACATAAATATTTTGTAACCAATTTTGAGCTTTTTGATTCTGCAGAATAAACTGTGAGGTCATATCTATCAAAAGGTCATATTGACAAAATTTATAAAATCAACAAAATTTACAAAAGCACCAATCCTTGGGTCTTCGTTAGAGATTGAGAAATGGTTGAAAATTTGGAGAATTCATTTTGATGGCTTCAACTTTCAAAATTAAATTGTCGAGGCTGAAATGGTGTTGAAATGATATTGTAATGGTATTGCCACATTCGAACAATATTAAAAGGATACTGAAGCGATATTGAGTTGATACAAGAATGATATTTAGTCGATGTATACACTTCGTATACGGAAACGGTAGTATGACTATGACGAAACAATACTAAAAGAGCAACGAAACAACTACTGAACGGATATTGAATTATCAATGAAGCATTACTGAATCAATGACACTGAAACAGCACTGAAAGGATACTAAAATAATACAGGAACAATACTGAAATGGTACAATATGGAACAATACTGAATAGTAAACGTTCGATCAATGCTGAAATGAGGCTGAAACTGAAATGTTACTAAAATGGTATTGAAATGGTACTAAACAGATGTAATCTCTATTTACTGAAATGATAGTACTTCGATTATAAAGCTGTAATAAAGTAACAATGAAATGGCACTAAAAAGAAAAAACTTAAGGAATCTTGAAATGATTGCTGAAATAATATCAGTATTATTCATTACTACTGAAGTGATTAAAGGAACGAAACTGAGGGCATGTTGGAATGACATGGAAGTATCATTCTATGACGATACTGCATTGATACAGAAATGACATTCGGAAAATATTGAGAGGAAATAGAACCGTACAAAGATGTCACTGAAATGACACGGACACATTGCTGAAACAACACTGAAACGCTGTGAAATGGAGCTTATAGGAATGTTGATTAGGACATGTTCATTACGAGTTTCACTTAAGTATCGAATTTTTCCTCTTATTGCCAGAAAAAGATCTCGAGGGAAATTATTGCGCAATATATTTCTTCAATTATTTTTGTTATTACTTTTTTTTGTTCTACGGCTAAGGCCGTGTAAATTGAATATTGATGACTTTCAACAAAAACTTGCTTAATAATTATTCTTAGGTTTGAAGATTTTTTAAAGTGGCTCCCAAACTTTTCGTGGGATTGTGATGGATTACCGAAGTGAATACAATTTTAAAAATCCTTAAACAATTCTAATAAATTTGCATAAATAAGAAATACTTTAGGATAATTGAGCTGGGGTAGGGTTTCAGTTTTTATCTGGCTCAAATTTGAGATTGATTTTGAGATTTTATCAATCTTTCTCAAATTTGCTTTCTCAAATCAAATCAAATCCAAAGAATATATAAAACCACTACGCTTATTTCTTCTGACTTAAAAGATAATTTTTTCTAGATCCTTTTGTTTCTCTCTCCCAATCCAAGCTTCTTCAAATTGTCCCTTCAAATTGTTCTTCATTCATTCCAAAGAGTTTTATTATCTCTTTGCTTTCCTTCATTTGTGTCGAAAAATTACTTACCTTTCGATTAGTTCCGTTTTTTTTAGCCTTTTTCAGTAATTCGTTTTTCTTTTTGTTGATTCATTTAGGCCTTTTATTATTATTTTGTCATTATTCTTTAGTTAGACTTTGAGGCTTACTTTTTTTTGTTCGGTTTTATTTGCGTTTTTCGAACGGATTGCCTTACGGTGTTGTCTCGTGTGACGAAAACAGTCCATTCGATAAATGTAAATAGCCCGATATGCACAGGAAGTATAACAAAAAAGGAAACGGGGGTGGGTGGGTGTTGAAAACACACAGAGCAAGCATCAAACGTTTCATTCAAAACCGATTGGGCCACAAAGAACAAAATGCATTTTTTTCGCGAGCGAATTGTGTCGTTTTTTGTAAACAGATTATCCATTCTTTCGGCTTTATTTTGTACTCAAATAACACTCGTGCATACCCAAATATGTGCGCACATTACACTGCTAGATTTACTCACATTTGGCGCCAACCGTTAAACGACTCCAGCAGCAGCAACAACAACAACATCAGCAACATCGGGACTAACTGCGAGATAACGAAAACTGACAATTTGGTTGTGCAATTTTCCGTCTGAGCGCGCCTGCTCGATTGTTTATTGTTGGTTTGTTTTGCATTTTTTTGGTGATTGACGATATTGATTGTATTGCTCTTTGTTGTTTGTGTGTGTGTGTGTTTGTTTGTGCGTGTTTGTGCAAACTTGTTTGTATTTTAATGTATTTCGTTTTGCCTCAGCTTTTGTTTGCATATTCTGTCGACATTACTTTGGTTTATCAATCAAAACAAACGTTTTGAAAAGGAGCAGAGTTATGGCTTTCCATGCCTTAAAGTTAGTGTTGTTTTAGCATTTGTTGTGGTAGATCCTGTCGTTTTTTTTGGCTATTGTTCTATTATCAAATTTTTTCTCGCATTGCGTTCCTTTTTTGTCTAAAGTTACTTAAAATTCTTAAAGGAAATAATTCAATTTCAATTGGTTTTTAGCCGGATTTGTTAGCCCAGGCTGTTTTCACAATCACCAGTCGTTATAGTTATTGTTGTTCCTATCTGTGATTTGTTGTAATCTGTGGATAATCCTTTGCATATGGTTTTTGTTGGATGCGTTATTGTGGGGTCAAATTAATGGCGAATTGATGATTAGTCGCAGCCGCAGAAATCGTCGAGCGAAAAACTGGTGAAAAAGTTAAAAAAACAATGAAAACATCAACAGAAACCACAATTGATAAAACCGTATTTTGAAATAGGCTGCTTTAAATGAATTGTGATAGCGGAAAATAATGTCTAAAAAATTTACAAATAAAATAATTTTATTGCGCAGTTATTTGTCAAATTAATTGTTACAACGATTTATCCAAACAATTATAGAATATTTTATTGAAACAACTGAACAATTATCTTCTAGAATTGAATTCGAGTAAAATAATATATTCTTAAAACAATTGTGCAACATTTTCTGAAGTTAATTGTGCAATATTTTCTTACAAAAACATTGTAACCTTGTTTTAAATTAGCATTTTGTTAAAACAATTGTATAATGCTTTCTTAAAAATTTGCATAATTTTTTCTTGGATTAATTTCACAGTATTTTATTAAATCTATTGCACAATGTTTTCCTAAGTTAATTGTATAATATTTTGTTAAAACAATTGTATAATACGTTTTTAAATCAATTGTAAAATATTGCAGTCAGTGGTCCAGAAATATGTTAAACATTTTTGAAAAAGGCTAGGTTTTCTTCTATTAAGTTCCTTCTTAAAAAAGTTTAGTTCCTTCTATTAAGTGTGCAATTTATGATTAAGTACTTTGGACAATTATGAAACAGTGGGTTCTTAAGCAATTGTACGATATCTCCTTATGTAATTTGTGTGGTATTTTCTAAAGTTAATTGCACAATATTTTATTAAATTTATTGTACAATGTTTTCTTAAGTTAATTGATTAATATTTTGTTAAAACAATTGTATAATACGTTTTTAAGTCAACTGTAAATTACTTATTGTAATCAGTGGCGCAAATAAATGGTCAACATTTTTGAAAAACACGATATTTTCCTAGGTGACTTGTGCAGTATTTTCTAAAGTTGATTGCACAATATTTTCTTAAATCGATTGTGAAATATTTTTTAAAAATAAGTGAACTAAATTTTCCTAAGTCAAAATTAAGTGGCTGCCTCCCCTTGACCTCACAAGATTAGAAGTGCGTAATAAATATAAATTTAAATTCAAATTTAATTTCTTTGTGTTTAAGAAATTGAACCGTAGTTCGCATTTCTGTATTAGTGCCTCTTTTTAATACCAAAATATTTCATTTTGTTATTAAAGTGCTGTACCGAAATAGTTGAATATTTAAAACGAAATCTGTAGTATGGCCCACTCCTTAATAGAGTAATGGAATCGACAATTCATCATCAGGCCAGCCGACATCTTGAAACACCTTTAGAGAGAAGATTATTAAGTAACTTATTGTTACGTAAATGTGTGTATGTCGGATGACTTGTGATAACTGTATCCATGCAAACGTATTCCATATTACGTCTTCAGAGTAATTTATTATTAATTACGTTCACCTGGCATCTTCTGTCTTCTGCTTTTACCTTCCCAATCTTTATCTTTCTTGCTTCGTGTGCAAAGCTTCGCCTGTACACACGAGCAAATCTACGCCTGTACACCTACGAACACACGCACCCACGAACACGCACACGCGGTCACGTACAAGAAAGCAATCATGTTTTAGAAGAAATTTCCGCATCATCAGGAATAAAGGAATTAGAAATTGAATAAATGAACAGAAGTAATTCCGCAAATACTGCATAGAAATATATGTAAATGCATGAGTGTTTGAATGGGTGTGAGAGGATGTGCTTGTGTGTAAGTAATAGGACTCAATTAATAAATAGATGCTGTTTGTTAGTTCGTTTCAGAACATACAAATGTCCGCACTAAATCAAGAATTCTATTCGATTTCATTCGATTCAATTCCAATCCGATTTCGATTTTGTTAGAGAATCACGGTAAATTCATGTAGCTTCTCTTATTCCTTACAAAAGACTCACTCATGTGCATAATTGATTCACACACTTTTGTTGTGTTCTGGTTGACAATTAAAGGAGCTGCACAAGACATCTTAAATTGTTAAAGTGTTTAACCGACTTTATTTTACGAGAGCGAATTTTTCGGAAAAAATAAACGATGTGGCCCAACAATGCGCGACGCTTATCCAAAAATGTAGTGCCGTTTTATTTGCTAGTTGTGCCATTTTCCAGTGGGATGATAACGGTTATTTAACTACTTCTGGGAGAATAATTGTATCTTAAAGGGTGAACTCGAATGTAAAATATTATCATGCAATCTTTTCTTCAAGCTGAGTTATCGTGCTATTATTACTGATAAATACATATTAACCTTAAATAGTATGCGCGGGGCAGGTTAGATTTCGTCAACATTAAATGAAAACAAGCTGGGGAGGGGTAGAGGATTACACAATTACTTAATTACACTTACTCAATCTCAAAAAATATCTATTCGTTTTCTAGTCGTCTTCCAGTAATAAAAAAGATACAAAGAATGAAATTTTCTAAAGGAGTATATAAATTTAACATCTTACGCGCTCTGTTCGTATACTCATCCGTAGGGCCTTCGTATATTACTTGGTTTTAGTGACGTATTCCGTATTACGTGACGTATATTATGTGTCATATATGCATCTGACAGCGTGGAAGCACATTCATGAAGTCCTATGCAGCCCTTTAGCCAACAACAAGAACAATGGCATTCTTACGCATACAGATTAATTAAGCAATCTTGTAGTCTTGAAATCACATGAATTTCTTAAAATTTATGAGAATTCCTGAATGAGTCATTAACGAAGAATCGATTCCGAAGTAGTTTTAGACTGAGCTACATTCAAATAATTCCTGCAATATGTTTTCGTGCTATCGATATAATTTATATGATGGTGAACAAGTTAACCCAGACCCACCCTGGCCCGTTTAAAGTTAATGGAAAATTTTGCTTTTTCGAAAATTTTCCTTTTAATTTATTTGTGTATTGATTTCTATTTGGATTTTTTTTTCTTATATTGATTTCATTATGAATTTTGAACTTCTAAGGGTAAACACTACGATAAATACGTATTAAAAACGGAATTAATCTTCACAATATTGACAACATTAGTTGTTGACAACACAAGGTTGAAATGTCCTCAATGATTTGTATGCCTTACAGGACAGTTTTCGTGCACGGTCTTAAAATGTCATGCTTGATTCGTCTAGCATTTGCGAGGGAGATGTCTACCAATCCATTTGCTGAAAATCTGCAATATGCTTGAACCGCATAAAATCCAATTTAAATCTAACTAGAAATTCTTAATGACATTAAACTAATTATGGATAATAATAATAATAAAAGAGCATTAACTATTAATTGACTGCAGTGAAGAATTATTAAAGGTGGAGTTTTTGGTATAAAGATCGAAGATGATCTCATTAATTTCATTGCGATTTCAATGCGGCAGAAGATTCCAAAAAGAAAATGGAAGATAGGGCGGTAAATAATTGCCTTACCAATGAGATTACAATGGTTAAGGAGGTATAAACGGTTTAGTGGTTATATGCGCTGCAATTGGAAATAGAGGTTAAATATAATTGCTAAACCCGGTGACTCTAATTTGTATTCGTTATGATATTTCAAATGACAACAGATTGAAAATAACGCGTATGGTGCCTCAATAACATTACATAGAAACAAATGCTTAGGAAAAAATAAAGGATGCTTTAGAATTTTCTAATTTTTAGCATTTCTGCTAAGAATCCAACGTAACGATCACACGGTGTTTCACGTCGTATAGGCTCATAGCAGTCACGCTATTACAGTAAATAGAAATGTTGGAAATTTCTTTGAAAGTATTGTTTTTTATTTAATTTAAAATGATACTGCTTAAAGAAATATGATCTACTGTATGAGTTTTAAACATCAAGGTAATTGTAAGAAATATACAGAATAATGTATCTGTTAAAATCCATTTTAAAGGCAATTCCAATGTAGGGAGTATAGGTCACGAATGAATCATCACCAATTACATAATACTCCCACCAATGCCCATACAAAGATATAGAAATAATTTTGGTGATGAAGAGGCGATAAATTATATACAAATTTCCTTCACAAAAAGTTTAACATTATAGTCATTTCACCTTTTTCTAACCTCCATCATCAACACCATCATCATAACTATCTCCCACATCATTGACAACACGTTCGTCAAACGATATCATGCGGGCGATGAGCTTTGAATGGTTGATAATGAACTGGCAAAATTTATTGTTACGCATCATCACCACCGCTGCCACCATCACCATTATCGAAACATCATCTACACCATCACTGTGAACAATAGCAATGAGCGACCAAGCATTGATATAGTCGCACAGATTCCTGATTCGTTTTCGTTAAGGTTTTGTAACAATGCGTTAATTAATTGGCTGAAATGATGAAGAGCAATATTGAACCATCAACTGACCAACCGGTCGACCAACTGATCAATTAAATCCACCATTAAAATTTATGAAATTTGTTATTCATTGTGAGCGTCAATTGTAGTCTTTTGATGCGCCTTTTTATTGAATTGAACATTAAGGGCTACACAGGATTTCATAGGAAGGAAAAATTTAACAAACTGAGTAGACGAATGTCACGAATGTCGTTTTGAAACTGCAGTATCAATTTCAAGTAATCCTCGACATTGTTTCTTCGATGTGTGTAGAGGGATAAAAATGCCTGTCTTATCCGAGTGTTCGACACTAACACGACATAAAAACCGCTCATGAATATGTTCTGCTTGTAATAAAGAAATTGTTATGCGCCTATTGGAAAATTCGATCTTAATAGAAAAATACGTTTTTTGCAATTTTTCAATATTTGATATTTATTCGCAACTTCATTCGTTTCTTATTAACTCTTAATATAATTAATGATGAATATTTATTGTCCTGTATTTCCTTTTCAAGTAAACTATTAATGATTTTCTTGTCTGTATAGTTTTCTGTTCTTCGCCTTTTTGGGTTTGTTTTAATTTATGCTGATGTTTTTGTTGGTTTCTTATTAATAAATTGATATTAAATACAATAATAAACACGCCCATTGTTCTTATTTGATTATTTTGATGTTGTCTTAAGGTATTTTAAATGGTTTGACAACTCCTGTGATTTGATTTTGTATTTGTTTTTGTTTTTGCTTTGTGTTTTTTTTATTTATTTTCTTACGCATTTGTTGAACTTTTGTGTTTGTTTGGATTTTGATATTCTTTAAGGTTTTTAAATCTACGTTTATAATTGATATCATAAAGTTTCTTTTCCTTTTCAATTAACTTCATTCAAATACAAAATTTAATTCAAAAAAGTTGCCTTTCTTTTTTCAAAAAACAGTTTACCTTAAATTGAAATATTATATATTTATATTTATATATGCTTGTGTGTAAATTTTTACACGCAGATAACATTATACTATGCATAATATACACAAAGAACATTCATTCAAGTCTGTGGAGCCTGGTATGTGTCTGTGTCTGTATGGGTGACTTTGTGGGTCTGTGTGTGCGTTTTAATAACTACATCTTATTTTCTGTATGTTTAATATAATTATATATTATTTTATTATTTTACAGAAGTCTATCTTAATATTTTAATTAATAAAACTGCTCCTTCTGGTTTTTAAATATTTTCTTTTTTATTCGGTTTTGAAATGTAATTAATATTCTTTTATTTTTTGCTTTAATTTTGTTATTATTACAAAGACTGTTGTGTATATACGAGTCTGTGTTTTATTTTATTTTCAAAGCTTATTTTACTCGTATAGTAGTTAGTACCTTTTCGGAGTTAACTATTTATAATTAATTTTTATTTATTATATTTATGTATATTATGTAATTGAATATATTTATCTAATTAATTATTGGTGATGATGTTTCAGTAATATAGTTTTACTTAAATTTATTAATTAGGGTAAAAACATCTCGCTCTTTAAATTTTGAAGTTTAAATTTTGAAAAAAAGGTTTTGAATTTTGTAAAATTATTTTAATACTATTTTAATTTTTTAATTTTTAATACCTAATTGTTCATGGTTAAATTTTTTAATTAATTTTCATTAACTAATTTTATGAAATTATTCATATTAATTATAACCCAATATTTATTACCAATATTTATTTAATTTTATTAATTTAATTTAATAAACCAAAAATCTCTCAATACTGGGAATATCTCATTAATTAATTAAATCAATAATTAATTAATGAATTCCAATGAATAACTTGCGTTGCTTTTTAAATTTGCGACTTAGGAAACTTGAAATATTAAAAAAATAAATAAATAAAAGACGAAGTAAAAAACTCAAGATTAAAATATATATAAATAAATAATTTTTATTAATTATTCATTTTTTACTAAAAAATTTGATTTTGAGAAATTAATTTTACTAATTAATTCCATTTTATAAATTAAAAATATTTAATTTTTACTGAAAAAGTTTTTAATAATTAATTTATAATAATTTAAAGTATTTACCAGTAACTAATTAGTTTTAATATTAGAATTAATTAATTTTTATTAGTTAATTGCGTTAAAATTGAAAAAATCATTTTTTGGCATTATTTCCTTTATAAATATAATATACATGTTTATACAGTTGTTAAATTTAAAATGTTAGTAATTATGTTAAATGTTAGTTGTTAGTAGATTTAACAATTTATTATCCAGTAATAAATTCCTTTAACTAAGTTCCATTATTAATATTAATTAATAAATACCAGTAATTATGAACTTTCTTTGTTTATTTAAATTAGTAACTTTTAGTAATTAATTTCGTAATTTTTAATAATTAATGTTTTATAATTGAATTTAAAAAATATGTCGTATTTTTAGTTGTTATAAAGTTATTCTTTTGGTCAGTTTATTTAATTCGTTTTTAGTAACTATAAAATATTAAATATTTATTAACTAACTGTCAATTAATTTTAATAGTTAACACTCTTTAATTAATTTCAGTGAAGGTTAATTTTTCGAATTTTAAAATTTATATAAAAATGAAGTTATCTAAAATCGTGATTTTTAATAAAAATTTGGTAATAAATTAATTTTTTCAGTAAATTTAAATTAATGTTTATTTGTTAACTTGCTAATAAGTAGCTGTGTCCGTGAGCCCTTTTTAATGTCAAAATATTGAATTATATTAATTAATTACGTCGTTTTTTAGTAAATATTTAAAAATGCCGAAATATTCTCGTATCTAGTTTTTTTCTAATTTAAATCGACTTTGACAATTAAGGTGAATTTAAAATTGCTTAGTTTTATTTACAGTTAAATGAAATGAAAAATTCAGAGAGTGATTTATCATAGTAATGCATTTAATTTATTAATAATAATTTATTTAATAATACATTAACGATTTATTGGTAGCGATTTAATTTTTACAGTTTGCTTATTGTACAATTAATTATTTTTGTTTTTGTAAAAGTAATTTTTGTCTTAGTACGATATAATCTAATATTGTCAATCTTTATGCGCTTTTGATATTTAGAATGAATTTGGAATTTATTTGCTTAGGACTAGAATAATTTTTTAAATTTACATTTTTGTTTTTAAATATTTCTATATTAATATAAATATTTCTAAATATTTCTATCAATCTATCAATAATTTCTATCAATAATAGAAGATAAAATATAAAATTCAAAAAAAAAATCATATATACAATATTCTTACATTCTAAGCAATTAGTAAATTCCAAAAGGTATTAAACAGTTTTATTATAATTAAAAGTAGAGCAAAATTTTTGTTTTAATTTAAAGCAGACCATCATAAGAGAAAAATTTGTAATTTCTTTAACTAGAATACTTTAGTTATAAAACCAAATCAAAGATTATGAACATATTCGTAATATATATTTTGTAGAAATAAAAAGTTAGAATTATGAAATTAAAAGTTCATGGAATCAAGAATCAAACATATCAAAATTATAAAATTTAGAATATCAAAATGAAAAAATAATAAATTAATAATTTCACTGATATATCGTTAATTTAATAGATGAGGATATTAAGGTAGGAAGATATTGGGGAACAATATCTGTAGACGGGAAAGTGTATGCGTAAGAGTTTAAAGTATGGGAGGTGGGCGTTGACATAGTTACCTACATTAATTATTGCTTCTCAAGAAGCAAGAAAAAAATCAAAGCCCGCATTTAATTGGCAGGTAGTTAACAACAGTTATTGCTGTTGACTTTGCTGGTTTTGTTGTTTTTGCCGGCACATCTGTCATATCTCCATATATACATACATATATCTGTATGTATTAAAATTTTTTTATTTTGTATTAAAATAAATAGTTTATTGACATTTTGGCGGCCAAGAAAAAAAAGGGAATGGAAAGGAGCGTGACAGAGACAAAAAGAGAGGAATAGAGACGGATCATATCACACTGCTTAACCGCAACGATACGGGTGTCTCTTTTCATAGAACTTTTCCCCTTCCTGTCCTCCGTACTTTTATAGATGTTGGCAATAAAATGAAACTAATCTTTCAGTTAATATTTTTATAATACTATATAATTGACCCAATTTTGTAATAATCTCTCATAATTATTTTGAAGGTTAAATTTAATTGCAGTAATGTACAGAGTTAACGAAAGAGACGGAAGGACAATTGGACGAAAAATAAGACGTAGTCGTGGAACTAAATCTATTTATTTACGGTTTTGGCTTTATTTCGCTTCGTTAATAATGAAAAATTTTCCTTAGTTTGTCCTTAGTTTGAAAGAACATTTTCTTATGAAATTTATGTGAAAAAACATATAATATCCTTAAGGATCTTCTTTATAAAAAGTAGTGAATATAATTAGCTTTTAGTCTTAGGATATTCCACGGAAGATTTTCTTTGGTATCGTAAAACGAACGAGAAGGTTTTGAAATTTAAAGCAATTTGGATCGATTTTGAATTTAGTAAGAACACAAACTATTTTATAGTCCGCAGCAGAACCTGAGAGGGAAATTTAGGAGTTCTGATTTAGAAATTTTGGGAGACACCGATTGAAATTTAAATTAAGGACGTAATTGTTAAGAAAAGTGCTAAACCAAAGACGTGCGTTATCACGTATAGAGATCGTTCACAAATCACGAATCTGAGACTGAAAATCCATTGATTGTGGAATAATGAAAATATTAACAACTCTTCAATAACAAAACAAATCTGTTATTTTGGATGAGGCTTTGTGAGGGTATAAGGAGTGGAAGCGTGAGAGGGGGAGGGCCTAGCCTGTACCGATGTTCAGCCTTAATCTCATAATGCATTCCGGCTGGTCTGCATTATAATGCATTTTAACGCACTGCACTGGATATTCGTTGCATTGGATCTGCCATCAATATCAATCCTGCACCACAGACTCAACCACAGAAACTAAGTGGCGCATATAACATCTGTGTGTGCTTTCCAACACGCCCTCAATATCACGCCGTTGCTTCAGACGTCGACGTCGATACCAGAATTGCATTTGCAAACATGGGCCAGCCTAAAATATGTATGTAAGGCTTTGTATATGTGTGTGCGTGTGTGAATATATACGGATGTAAGCAAAACTGTGTGCCTAAGTAGTTGAATGTATAAATGCATGTGATTGCGTGTCCGTTTGTGTTTTGTAAACTTGTCTCTGCGAGCGTACAAGCTCTGTTCCTGACTCTTCTTCGTTTTGTTCATGTTTTGCTTTGTGAGTTGTGTTTATGTTTGTGTGTTAGCGTTGATTTTTGTGTTGCTGGCTGGTTGGTGTCAGAGTTTCGTGTTGCTGACGTTGTTGCCTTTACTGATGCTGCTGCTGCAGCGCTTGTTGGTCTTATTGCTGTTTCTCTTGTTGGCCTTGTTGTTGTTGCTGCTGCCTCTAGTTGGTAGTGCAGTTTTTCGTTATTTTTGCTATTGTTTTTGTTGTCGTTATTGCTCGGTGTTTGTGTTATTGTGTCAGCAGCAGCATCAGCGGTAAACGAGTACATGCCAAATGATTAAAGGACATAAGAAGAGGCAATTAATAGACCAAAAAGGATATTTATTATAACTGCAACAAGCTACGCAGCAGACTAGGAGTAGCAAAAGCAACAAGAGCGGCAACAACAGAATCAGAAGTGGAATCAACAGAAATGGCGGTATCAAAAATTCTGTAACTAAAACATGAAATGGACAAACACACACGCACATACACATACACACACAATATTATTATTATTATTAAAATATTCTGCTGATGGTCTTACTGTGGTCATTCTGGATCTCGTTCTCGTCATGAGTGTTTTAATTGTTTTTGTTATCGTTGATGCAGCACTTGT
The DNA here is from genome assembly GCA_963966595.1 of Physocephala rufipes. Lineage (NCBI taxonomy): Eukaryota > Metazoa > Arthropoda > Insecta > Diptera > Conopidae > Physocephala > Physocephala rufipes. The sequence continues at coordinate 3,659,816 of OZ016502.1, forward strand.
TGTTGTTGATAGCAGACCAATTTATACAAATACGTTTTGTTGCGACAATATTAAAAAAATATGTAACCAAAAAATATATATTTCGAGTATTAAATTTTAATTTAATCAGTTTTTACAAAATGGACAAGCGGAAAACAGATGAAAGTGGCAAACAATCAATGGTAAACAGAACGCCCACTTTATGGTTGAGATACTTGAATTCAGTTCTTTTTCAGTTTTCTTGAAGTTTGTACAGTACGTTAGCTTAGCTGGTTTTTGGTCGTTGTAGAGTCATGAAAGGATCATTCACGAAATTTAATCATTGTGTGCGAAAACTACTGACCTTCGTAATAAAACCATGGCGTCGGTTTTAATCGTTGCCGTCGCGCCGATGAGAATTGTTTTTAAAAAATCAAAAATTACAAAACAGAATGAATAATTGCTAAAATTCAGGTAGAAGGAAGTAATAAAATATGAAAGATATGAACGAAATTAGGAAGAATGAATAAAATTAAAAGAATGTAGAATCATTGAAAATCGAAGGATTAATACGAAGGACATACCTCGATTCTTTTCACTATCTGTTAAATTTCTTATCAATCAGAAAGTTTCACTCCGTCGATTGAGTATTGAGTGTATTGGATGTAAACATTGGCGAATACGCGGTGTAAATTAAATGGAAATTAAAAATTAAAAATACATTACATTAAATTACATTGTGGATTTCTTAAAATCACATGCAAGAATTTTCGTTAATGATTCATGGGAGAATTTCAGAGTCGTTGGAATCAAATATTTCTTAATAGAATACCAAGAGCAGCAATAGAGCAATGAAAGATCAAAAGCAGAAGCTACAAAAGTAATCAAAAAACACTGAAGTGCAGTTGCTTTTGGTGTTGTTGTTGTTGCTGTTGTTGTTAGCGGTGGTCATGTTGTTGGTGGTAATGTTGTTTAGTGTTATGGCCAGTCTCGATGCATCGAGAAAATTTGTTTATTTGTACATTTGAAACTAACGAATTTCATTACAAGCTAGCACACTTTATTCCCCTCCTTTTTCCCCTCTTCCCGCCTCTACTCATATTGTCTATTACAAATTTCATATTTAGTTGTTGGGTTGATTGCAAATTGTAAAGCAACCAAATCTTCCGCTTGAATTGTTGCATATTAATTATTATTCTCAAGGAATGAAGGGATGCAATGAACGTATGCGAGTGTGTATGTATGCGTGTACGTACCTACGTGCGTACGCTTTGTTTCCTAAACTCGCGCTGCAACAAAACAACGATGGTACCTTGAAAAGGAGTCGCATTTCGCAATAAATAATAATTCATTCAACCGGAAACTTGAATTAATTAACGTAAATCAAGAGTTAATAAATCTTTGAGTCCAAAAATTCCTTCTTAATTTTCCCACATTTCATCGTATCGGGGAAGTTAATAAATGTTTCAGGTAGAGGAGTTTAAATCGAGAATCAATTGGTTGGTTCGTTGAGGATATTGCAATTAATTTTAATGAAGTTAGCAGTTATAACATCCGGTAAACCGGAAATCAGATGGGAGGAAGAGAGAGAGAGAAAGAGCAACAGGGATAAACGGAGAAAGTGAGTGAGTTGGGGAGGGGGAGAGCTCATTATGAATCTTTTGTTTCAAAGTTCTTGAAAGACTGCCTCGTTTAAAGCGAGCTCATTCTAATGAGCTTTAAAGTTACTTTGCTTTCGAGGATTTAGTGGGTTATTGTTTCGAACGTAATAAAAATTTTTAATGACGAAAATGTAAATAAAAGAATTTAGTAAAAAGTGTAGAATTTAAGGAATCAAAGTGACAGAAGAAAGAAAGGAAAGAAGGGCGGAAATAAACTAGAAATAATTGAATTTGGGTTTAAGGGAAGGAAGCCCAAAAGCTATAAATATAAAAGTAACGACAATGATATAAAAACAACAAAATCAACAACATCCAAGCCACCAACAATACTATAAAGTGACCTTGTTCAAGGCAAAAGCATCAAGAGCGGCGACAATCTTTAAGTCTGATATGACAAGTAAGTTCGTTCAGTTTAGTGTTTAATATAAATTTGCTTCTGATGGTATAGGTTTCCTTTTAAAAGCGTTTTAAAAATTGTCATTCAATATTTTCAAATTTTCGATGTCGTGAGAAGAGAATGGCATATATTATATCAACAACAACAACAACAACATAATTTACATTATTATCTTGCAAGAGCAAGGAAATCACTTCGTACCTCAGACCTATCAAACACTTTTCTCATAATCGCTAACATACCGCACATGCTTTAATGGAAACAAAATCTGTTACAACAACAACAGCAAAAGTATCAATAATACTAACAACAATTACAATAACATCATCAGTATGAACCTCCTTATAAGTATTATTTCATACTAGATTTTCGAGCCACTTGAAAATAATGTAAACGACATATGACCCCGTCACTACGACCCTTTTAAAAATACGAACCCCTTTCTAGACAAACGTGTTGAAATTTTATTGCCGAATTTTTTGTTGCCGGGAGGGGTGGATGGAAGGAGAGTTGTCAGGATAGTGTACTTACATAACTCATGGTCATATTTTCAGGTGTCAAAAGCAAAACAAAAGAAAAACAGCCAAAACGACAACTTTTGAGGTTTTCGAGATAGAAATTTTGAAGCTTCCGCAAAAACAACCACCGGGAAACTTGAAAAATCTTCACAAACCATAAATTTTGAACTTTATCGCACGGTAAAGAATTTTTTTTGTTGGTGCTTGACGTTAGAATTCTCAAGACTTTTTGTTTAATTCTTTAGAAGGAGAAAGATTTAAAATAATTTTGTTCTAAATATATTTGACATCTCCGGTAGTAATAGAGATTATTGATTACTTTAGAGGGGAAATAAAATCTTAAAGGAATAACGACTAAAATAGCACACAATCATGAGGTAAAATAAGCCCTTAGGAGCAAAAGGTAGAAACTAAAATAAACTCTTAAAAGAAAATGGCAAGCCCTTTTAAAATTTACAAAATATCCTTAGAAGAAAGATAGTCAAACCCTATAAAATGAAACCATATAAAATTAAACAGTTTGAAAAAAGAAAAAATAAAAACTTGATAGAAAAAACCAAGCCCTTTGTAGGTGAAAGAAAATTGCTTCGTCTTTTAGAAATTAGTTACCGTAGAAGAAAATTAATTAGCCCTTAAATAAATTTGAAATTAAGAAACTTTATCATAAAATTAAACAAATGTTGAATGACAAAAACAAACCAATAGCACATAATTTTTTTAATTTAAAAAGAATTGAAATACAATTTTAAAACAAAATCAAACCGAAAGAATATTGAATAAATTCTCTTAATTTTTATATTTTATCATAACTTTAAATTATTTATTAGTGATATAATTTTTCATATTCTAATAATTTTGCATTAATTTAATTTGTTCATTTAAAAATTTTTTGCGTTTTTTTTGAAAATCGGAAGACGTTATTATTATGTGTTTGTATTACATATATTTTTTCTTTGTTCGTATTTCTGTGTGTATGTGTGTGTCGGAGTGTGTGTGAGTGGTCACTGTTTGTTATTAATAACTACTGAAATCCTTAATATATCTTAATTAAGTTTTAATAATCAACTTTTACGAACATTATTTTAATTCAACTGCGGTTTTTCATTTTTCTTTCATTTTATAAGATAATTTGTATAATTTTATACAAATAAATCTTAGTCTTAATACAAGCAAAAATATTCCTTATACAAATTTATTAGTAATCAATATCTTATTATTATTACCGTTGTATTACCTTTATTATTATTTAAATTTTTTTATTATTTTGTTCTATTATTTTGTTATTATTTGTTATTTTATTATTATTTATTATTTTTATTATTATTATTTCATTATTGTGTTCATTGATATTTCCTGCAACAATTAGTTACAACTCGTAAATAATTTACAATAATTTTTAAAATAATTTTTGTTAGAAAATGTACATTTTTCTTACCTTCAAAATTGTTCCACGTGAAGAAATATCTCTTTGTAAAATATTATTCGAAGAAATAAAAATTCGGATATAAAAATAAATCTCCTTTGATGAAAGTATCGACTTTACAAAGGTCTTACAAACATCCTTGTCCTTGTGAATGAAATTTGTATAAAAAGGTATAAATTATTGAATATTTTTACATTCGAATGATTTTCTTCTTTCTTTAGTCGCAAACTGGATTTTTGTAAGCTTTCTTCTTCTTTGTATCCTTTTCTTCTTTTGTATAATTTTGCTTTGAAAATAGTATAAATGCTTTGTGAAATCTTTAGAAATGGCAGAGGATTTTCAAGGACACAATGTCATAAGAATTAACATTTAATCTTACTAAATTTAATAAAATATAACTCTTAACGAAGGACAATTTTTTTGAAGATATTGCTTACAGAAATTGTTAGAGTAGGATAGAGAATATATAATCTCCTTAGTTTCCGTAAACAGAGTTTCTCAATAAGAGGTGTGTATATTAACCTTTAATACTTAATGAGTGAAATCTGTGCATTTTTATGAATTTTACTTCCATTTTTAAAAAATTATGTGTTCGAAGTTTATTAATATTTAAATTAAGAGATAATTACAAGTAGTTTAACCTCAAAAGAATACCCGTAGAAAAATTATTAAATTTTTGGTTTAAATTTTAAATAAATTTAAATTAAAAACGTTTTATATAAAAACGCTTTTCCTACTTTTTTGAAAAAATTAAATTTATATAACACATTTATAATTTAAAATTTTAATTAAAAATTAAAAATTAAAAATTAAATTATAATTAGGATTTGAGTTAATTTAGAATTTATTTTAAATAATAATAATTGAATAATAATTTTTTTAATATTTAAACAAAATAAATTTCAGAATTCAAAGGATTCCAGAATTTTCGTGACATTTATTTAAAATCTTTTGAAAATTTCACATTTTCATTCGTCGGAATTTTTATTAATTTATTTTAAACTCCAGAGAGAGAGAGAAAGAGCTACCACTTCCTCTCTCACTCACTTTCTCTCCCACTTATAACCACATTTGTATCTGCTACCAAAATCTTATAAAAATGCTTCAGAAAACGTTCCTTAGCTTAGGGATCAACCGAATTCTTTCCCCAAGGATTTGAACGAATATTCTCAAATCGTTCATTTCAAGAATTGAAATTCCGTTTAAAATATTTCCGAAAATGTTTCCACACGACGATGCCACGTCGCTACTCTAGCTACGAAATGCTTTGGTATTTGTAACCCATTCGTTTAAAAAGAAGTCCTTGCAATTACAAGAATAAATGTAAGGATTATGCATAGAATGCAATCATTCAAGAGTTACACGCAAAGTTTCGCAGAAACAACGAACGGTCGGCGGGATGGTGAGAAAGCTCAGAAGGGGGGGCGGGGGGTGGTAACCAAAGAAAAAGATAGCAATAAATGTGTACAAAATCACGAAATTGCAAAATTGTAAAATGACAGTTTGACAGAATGACGAAACAGCAGACACATAAACAAAGAACGTTGCCAACATTATGAAGGTTTAAATGCATTTCACCAGCGCTTTTTCTTGTTTCTTGTTACATTCTATGAAAAATTGTTAAATATTTTATTCATTGTTTTTTGTGTTTCGTTTTGGGTTTTGTGACTCGCTTGCGACATTTCTGAAGAATAGTTTTATTGGTAGCCAAAAAGGGTAAGAAAAAAAATTAAGAAAGGCACGAAAACAACAACATATGGAGGTTAAAGAGCAAATGTTAGAATAGGCGTGTGGGAATGACTAAAGATTAAAACCGCAATGGGTTAAGCGGCGTAAAAAAGTGTGAGAAGGAGACAATCTTCGACTTATTTTTATAACCAGCAGAATATATATTTGTATGGGTGTACGTGTGTGTGTGAGAGAGAGAGAGGGGGAAATATATATACTTAACTTTTACAAGGATTTAGATGAGCGCACTCTTTCTCGTGGTTGGAGCCTTGCAATAAACTTAATGTTTTTACGCGGAATGAAATTAACCAGAAAGTGTTCTTTCTGACCGCTCTGAATTTTTTGTCGTCGTCATACCCTTCATACCTTCCACCTTATTCTGTGTTCGCTCCTGTCACCGTAGCCTGCTGATCCTTCTGCTTATCCTTCTGCTGCTTCCTTTTCTGCTTCTTCTGCTCATTGTTCTGTTGCCTTCTTTTTATCACCTCCTTTCTTCTTGTCACATCACTTCTTCTTCTTCTTCTTCTTCTTCTTCTTCGTCGTCGTCTTCTTCTTCTTTTCCTTTTTACCACATTCGATAAGCAATGAAGTGAGTTGGAAATATTTTACTTGATATGAATTGAATCAGTAAAACGAACAACAAAAAGATCATTGCCGAAAATTTGCTAGCGTTCTTCCATCTGTTCGCTGTCGGGCAACAACAACAAAATTGTTGCATCCATTGAAGCGACGATTGTAACGGCAACGACAATAACGATGACGCTCCGTTGGTATAAATCCATGGTGATTGCGGCGAGGGTGCAGCGGCGCCGGGTGATTCCGGCGAATTGTTGTTGTTGTTGTTATTGTTGTTGCGATTCTTCTCGTAACCGTTGCGCGTTGGCAGCTGCGTGTAAACTGGAAAAAGAAGAAAGTGTTGAGAAAGAAAAATAGAAAAGGACGAAGTTTACAAAATAAAACGAAATGAAAGGAATAGAGAAATCAGTTAAAATAAGAAGAAGAAGAAGAGGAGAAAAAAGGAGGAGAAATGTAAGGAAAGAAGAAGCAAGTAAAAACGGAAATCGAGAAGAAGAAGAAGAACAACATTGGAAAATTAATAGAGACGGATGGATGGTTGATGCCACGACCAAAGCGTGTCATTTGGTCCCTGACGGTATTCGTGCATTTTTTTTGTCGCATGCTTTCACACCAAAGGACAGAGGAATGAATGAATGAAGGATGGAGGGAAGGGTGGTGTAAGTAAGGGACGTGTGTATGAATGGTGACTAAAGAGCTTCAATAACGAAAAAAATTGCTATTTTCTTTTTATCTTCTTCTATTGCTTTTTCTGTAAAATGGTGAAAAACTTACTGTCAAGTGTATGTAATTTGGTCTATACATGTATGCGTATGTGTGTGTATGTATGTGTGTGCGCGTGTATGTGAAGTACTTTTTCTTTTAACGTGTAACTGAAGTGTCAGCAAAAATCGAGCTGGCAGGACTTCTCGAAAACTCAATACTTAGGGCATCGGTCATCGCTTATCTTTCACCTCGCCCCATCATCCTTCCTAACCAAACGATGCTGAAGCAACAAAAAAGAATCACGTCTTTAATCAACTCTAGTGACAATTTGACGACTGATGTAAAAAATGTAATCAGGGAAAAAAATCGATATAAATAAAATGATTTTAAAAAAGACAAAAAAAAAAAAGAAAGAAATATTCAGAGGTGACCTTTTTGCGGTTTCTGTTCATTCATATGCTTGACCGCAATAACGATTATTGTGGTATCGATGATGCGAAATCGAAATTTTCTAGGAGAAACTCCTAGAAACATGACTTCTAGGAGAACACTTTGGGGGAGTTTCTTGGGGAACGAAATGGTATAATTTTTAAGGTCCTTAGAGAAGATTTGTTTCAGTGGAAAAACAACCCAAGCGATAAATTTGGAGATTGATAAAAAATATATTAATTTTCGTAGAGAGAACGATTTTATAATACAGAGAAAAATTAATGTAAATGAAAGTAAGATTTATTATTTTTTTACGAAAAACTTCTATTAATTCCGATACACTTTGAAGCATTATAATATAAGTCCCCTTTCGTAAAAAGCAAGGGACCTAAGGAACCTCTATAGTCTCAACAAACTGGGTGTTGTAACATCAATAGCTGTGAATGGGAACCAGACCCCCTCAGATATTAAGTCATTCACATCCCGAAAGGAACCTTAAAGCCTTACAAATCATTGAGAGCGCATTAAAAAAGATTTTTTATCATTAAAATGCTGAGCCTGGTACTGTTTTGTGTACTAAAAAATAATACTTTCGTCTTCATGGAAATACTCCTGCCAGATAACATTCATAAGCCTACCTTAGGATGTCCCAAAAATAAATATTTTAAATCAATAAATAATAAATATTATTATAAATATTTTCAAAATCAGAAATAAATTATTAATAAATATTTATGAAGCACAAAAAAGCATCAAGAGCTCGACCTGATCATTTCTCTTCTCTACCATAAATTATCCTGAATCCCGAAATATATCCAGAAAAATAAGTAATGAAAATATCACAAAGGTTTCACCTAAACGATCCTTACACTGTTAGCTATCGTTGGCAATGCTTTTAACAGGTTTTTAATGAAGACTTTGATTCACGAAAAAATCGAACGGAGTTAGAATGTCCGTAAAAATCCGAAGACGCCTGCGAAACCGCTAAAGTGATTTAATAAATTTCAAAATTTTTGTAGACAGGAAAATATATGACAGCCTTTTATTTCATGTATTTATTTCATGTATTTATTTTTATTCACCTCCTTTTCTTCTCTCATTTATAATTTTTCTTATGTTCATACATCATCGTAGTGGGGCAGTGTGTCACCGAATTTTTGGGTACTTATTTCGATTTCTTATATTCAAGTTCAATCCAGCTCTTTCATCAAAATTTTTTATCATCTTTTTATACCCCCATTTTATACCCATACCCTGTTGGTGGTGTCTCCTCTCACTCTACTTTCATCGCATTAGGATACGAATTCATTTACGTCGTCGTTTGATCAAATTGAAATTGACTGCTGGAAGATTAACTCCTACAGAATAATTTTGGGTTACAGTCGCACGCTGGGATGGTATTCTTTTCAGCTTCAGTAAATAGCACAAACGCGAATACACTCCTTGCATACTTACAAATACACTCACAATCGCAAGCATCTACCGCTTACTCTTAATATATTAACACATCGACGAATTCACGTCTTCATCACAATTCGGGTATTCTGAGTCCTAAGTCACGAGTTTCGTGTCCTGCTTCTTGACAAGAAGACTCTGGAAGCTAAGGAAAGAGCTCTGAGACCTGTGTGCTGGTGATTGCATTTGTGAGTGAGGGTGATGCTTCTGTTGAGACCAAGAAGTTTCTCTACTTGTGGTGCCTTCACTATTTTAAGAAGCCATTCAGGGAATCGGTATTGTCTGAGTTTATATAGGCGTGTGCATATAGGTGTGTGTATTTGTAAGCGGTGTATGTGTGTGTATTGGGTAAGCGAGTGTGTTTGGTGTATGTGTGTGTATTGGGTAAACGGTGTCGTTGATTCCAGCACTTTAAGTTGCCTGAATTTTGTTGATTGTTACTTACCTTCCGCTCCGTTGGACACACCATTCGGCCTGTTAGAACCAAAGCCTGTGGCGCCAACAACACTACCAATACCAAATCCAAGTCCGACCCCAATTCCAAATCCACTCGCAGCACCGCTACCATTGTTGCCACCTCCACTGCCACCGCCAATCCCGAAGCCGTTGGCGACATTTCCTGCCTGCTGCTGGCCACCGCGTATATCATTTCCCGGCATTAGATTTGTGAAGAACGTTTCTTTGGCGCGAACGACTTCGTTGAGTCCTTTATTATGGTTTAACGGTTGCTTCCGGCGTGCCTTCGGTGTGGTATAAATGTAAGGTGTGGGCGTTGTTGTGGATTTCGGGGGTAAGCGCAACTCTGTAATAAATTGTACCAATTATGAACGATTTGTTGTTGTTGTTGTCGCTGTTGGGGAGCAGGTATTTTTGTGGAAGCAGTAGGGAGGTATTGCAAAAGCTATTGAAAATCTCCTTTCGAACGGTTTAATAACGGTTTGGTGTATTTTCTCCGCAATGGATGTATGTGTGTATGTGTGTTTGGTGCATGTGTTCGTGTGCGCGCATTTAGAAACAAGTACAGTCCGGGTAAGTTCATAATTTTCAAATCATTTCGAGTGTAAATGATGGCGCTTCTCTGGCTGGGAAATGATTTTCAGGCAAACAATTTTACGGTAAATTATTTTTAAGTTAAAGAATTTTTATATATTTTTTCCATTTTCTCTAAGTATCAATTTCGTGAAAAATCATTGACAAATTGTATTATTGACGTGAGTTAATAAATGAAGTTAATGAAGTTTGTGACAAAAGCTGGTAGGAAGGTCGTGAAAACCGAATAAAACGAAAGAGAGAGGGTGTGAAGAAAAATTATTTAGGAGGGAGGAATTCTTCAATTAAAATTCTTTCAATAAAAATGTTTTACAGAATTCTAACCAGCCGAAAATAATGAAGCGAGTTGACTTAGAAACATTCCGTAATTATCGTTTTTTCGGTTTTTTTATTATCCTGAGTCGGCATTATTTTTTAAAGGAAATTCATTTGAAATGTTATTTGTTTTCATGGCGGGTGACATTAAAAAAATCGTCATCATTCAATCAATTTGTCAAGCCGACAATTTAAAAGATTAATTTTAAATTTGGAAAGTAAAAGGTTTCTCTGTTTTGAATGGAGTCACCAGATGGAAAGATAACAAGAGGATGAATGTATAACCCGCAGTACTAACTTCTGTTTTTAATCTACAGTTAAAATATTTAAAAAAGTGGGATTAAAAGGTGGGAAGTTAAAGAATGAGGAATGATTGAAAGAGCGCTTTTCTGAAAAAGGTATGAAAGATGAAATTTTTGAAAGATGGCAATGCCTTTAGAATTATAATTAAAACTTTTATTGGGGGTGTATTGCCCCAAATAAGACGATTTCAAAAAGACTTACCTTGAGAGAGATGAAAATTTTGAGGAACATTTATCTGTCACTTCAGATGCTTTTTAAGGCACTTAAGGCACCCTTTATCGTAATATCACATTTATATAATTGAAAAAAGTTCCCTTCAACCCGAATTTAGGTATTGGTTGATATCGTAATTCCTCCTAGAGATGATATATTCTATAATGTGATATGTCTTTTGAGGCGAATGTAAATTTTTATGGGTTTTAAATATCTCTTTAATGTTGAGATTATTACGATTTTCAATATCATATTCATGTGAAGAGAAAACGTTCCTTTAAACACCAAACAGATATATAAAATATCTACTAAGGAAGTAATATACCCTGCAACCTCAACCTTTTTATGGTTGGATGGCTTTTCTGAGACTAAAAACCTTGGGTGGTTTTTCTGAGACTAAAAACCTTGGGTGGCTTTTCTGAGACTAAAGGATAATCAATTCTCTATTAAATAGAAGGAAAAAGAAGAAAGGAAGAAGGTCGTCAAAGAAGCCGGATGATAACCGGAAATAATCTGACCTTAAAGGAGAACTTCAAAATCAATAAAAAGTTCAAGGCGTCTAAATAAAATTGACATTTTCTTACTATTCCATCGAATCATTCAAAGAAAGACGAATCCATTCAATTTCGTCGGGATTAGAAACAGACTTCAACCAACCTAATGATTATCATCATCATCGTTCTATTAGATCTTTAAGGATTACCGTATATTTTATCATCCCCTAAACACGTTGTTTAAGCAAAACCAACAAACAATAAACTCAGAAAACGAACATATAACGATTTAGTACTACCTCAAATGCTTTTATTGATCATCTGTAAAGCCCGTCACAAAAAGTTTGAGAGACGATTCATATTCTCTGCCTTGGGATAGGCCTGAATTAGAGGAGTTTAAGTTAACGCTTTCAATTAAATTCAGTAAAATATTCCTTCTTCCTTTGATTCAATGGTGCCTGAATTTTTTTCGTTGTAAAAGGAGAAGAGTGTTGAAGTGGATTATTATTGAAATATAGCTTGTTTTGCTTTCGCCCCCTGCATTCTGTCTTTATTAGAAAATCCCGAGAAGAAGAAGATTTTCGAAATGAGGGAAGGAAAGTTTCAACAAATCGATAGAGTTTTCAATTTTTAGTTAAGAATTATTGGATATGGTAACGCCACAAGATGCGTTGATGCGTTCATTTATTCGTTCATTCGTTCGTTCCTCCTCAATGCAATCAATGAAAAGAGATAAAGATAAAGATAGAAAAAAAATCCGTTCGCCGCATTCGACACACTTAAATATATTACACCGATTACATTTCTTCATTTCGCGATGATGGTCGTCGGGAGGTGGGAAGACGGTTACGAATGCGACAAACAAGGGCATATTGTGGCAGAGAAGCAGTTGTTTGTTGCGTTGAGGGGGGTGGGGAATGGTGAAGTGACACAGTGGGGATGTTGGCCAAATTGTGTAATAATTCATTCGACGGATTGTTTTATTGGTTTCGCGTCTCGGCTCAAATCGAGGCCAATACGAGCAGATAAGACGATAAAATAAGGAAAATTTGGTTATCTATAAAACGATAAAGGAAGAGCCTGGGGGCCATTGTGACGGTGGCCACATAGTATGCGGTATGTACGTGTGTGTGTGTGTATTTGTGTGCCATTGCTTGTGGAGCAATTCACTATTTTATCGACTCTTTATCGAACTACCGAAGGATAGAAATATCCTACTTGATTTATGATCAAAGCGCAATATTACGTTACGTTCCGTTCCGTTACGTTGACTTATGTTAGATCATATTATCCGAAGTATTGTCAGCTGTTTCTATTGCCTACCTCTCACTACACATGTACTTACCCTGCAATCGTATCCTCGCCTCACTTTTACCCAAAGCATTAACGCTCGAGCAACTGTAGGCGCCAAAATCTGATTTCGTTAAATGCCGGATGGTGAGATTGAGATGCCACGTGTAAAGATTAATCACTGCTTCGGAAATGTTGTACTTGTTGCCGTTGTGCAATTTCATGTTTCCTACAAATTGGACAAATTTTTGACACGAACGTGAAAAACGAGTAAAAGGCGTTCTGGGGGGAAGAGCGTTTTTTCCCTACTACTATAACACTACTACTAGTATACGCCCTAAGTCTTCTCCAATACTCACCTTCGTTTCGATACCATCCATTCAATGGCTTTGGATAAACTTCAACGATGCATTCTAATGTTACTTCACGGTCTAGCGGTGCTCCGAGCAACTGGTTGACAGCTTTAATCGTTGGTGGGACTGAAAGGAGAGAGAAAGTCACAAGTGAAATGATTGATAAACTCAATTAAATTTAAGAAAAGTATGACTTTTAATATAGTCAGAGCATAAGTTAATTGTTTTTTATTTTATGATAATTTTTTTCTTTTTAAGGGATTTAACGATATAATTCACGAGGGGATTTTTGATGAGAAAAATTAAAGAGTAATTTAATATTAAGTGAGCAATAGGAAATGTTAGCAAAAGAGCTTAATTTTAGGTATCAAGGGTTTCCCTTTTTAAGAATCCCGCAATGGAAGCAACCTAAAAATGAGTTTTCAAATACGATTGAAATATTTTTCATGCTTCTTTTTCCCTTTCTATTTTTCTTTTAGTATTTCAAGATGCTGTAAAAATGTGTTGGTTTAAATCTAAGGTAGAGGAAAAATGCATACATATTGCCTACAGTTGTGTTTTGCGGAAATCCTTTGGGATATACACGTGCGTAGTTTTCGTGCTTTCCTTTTAAGAACTTCTTCTTGCGGTGAAGTAATTTATACGCATTAACAACATAATTTTCAGCTCAAATGATTTCTCTTGAGACGAGACGAGCTGGTAATATTAATCTCTGCTTATTTATGCCACATAAAAAGGCGGTATCGTTTCTACTCGCGGCTGAAATTCTTGTTAATGCCACTATACCTAAAATAGCATTGCGGAAGTCTTTTTGGTGACAATGTCCTTTAAGCCAGTATTACCAACTAGAGAATAATTAAACAGCATTCTAATAAAAAGGATTACTAACGTGCACATATGAAAGAAAACACTACCTGAAACTAAAATCTGAGGTTCATACACTGAAAAGAAAGGCACACAGAAATCAAGCATTGATTTATTAAATAAGTGTCTACGTGTCCTTCTTTTTAGAAGGAAAGGAAGGATTTTGCGACGAGAATTCCATTAGTTCTTTTTTGGGTTGAAAATTTTCGAAGTCTTTTATAAATTCTTTAAAGCATGAAGAGCTCTCCAATTATGACCTTTCATTATATGATGGTCTTCAACGCCTTTAAATCCTCCATTACGATATCTCCCGTTATGAAAACGGCAGTAACCTTCTTTCTCACTCTCGCCCCCTCGCCATCTGTCAGAGTAGATCACAGAGGATTTTACAGTGTGAGAAGAAATATATAACTTCTTTCTTTTTCTTGCCTTCAAACTTCTTTAAGGGTCAAAGGTCAATGATTAAATTTGATTGGTCTGGAGAATAGATATCTATGGATAGGTAGAAATTTATTTACTGCAGCTTCTGGATTAATCAAAATATATATTTTCGAAGAATCAGTAAGTAATCGTTTTTAATTAGAATCGTAGTTTTAGATTTGTATAGAATGTCCTAGAGAATGTCCAGCCTACTAAAAAAATATGTGCACATATGCATATTTTCAAAAAATTAAATTATTGACACACAAAACGTCATTTTTCAAATTAAATGCGTTTTGGGAGTGTTTTTTCTTTTTTATTCGGTCCACTTCCAAGTTGTTTGGTTAGTTTTAGTTTTATGTGCGCACATTTTGTCAATTACCCTGGCAGTGAGGAAGGTTATGCTCTGCCGAAGCATATGCTCACCCCTTCATTCCGTCATAGTTTCAAGAACGTTTTGTCGTGCGACCAATATGGACCAACTTTATGGTCAACTTCAAAGCAATGATTCGAGTCACATATATTCCAAATCTCTGACACTCCAACGTGATAAACTCTAGCCATCGTGATTTGTGTGCACGATCCTATTCTTTGGTCGCAGGGGGTTGTAGGGGAGAGGGTATGAAAGCGAAGTGGCTCATTGAAATTCATTCTGAAATAAAGTGTCCGTTGTGATGTCACGTGCATATTTTATGCATCTCTGATATTTCCGGCCAAGAAAAGTGTAAATCATTTTATTGAATGCAACGCCCAATAAGAAGAACAAGAAGACGCCTATCCCAAATGGATGACATACTGCAACGGTTGATGACAGTGACGTGCATCATTGGTCTTATGTCGTTCTTTACCATCATGGAATGATAGAGTTGCCACTGGCCGGTTGTTTGAAGTTTTATACCGGCCAACAGAAAAAAGTTCTTCTCATGATGCCTTGTCCCGTATGGTTAGTCACAGTGAGCTCATATGGAGAGAGTTAAAGGAGACTTTGTTAAAAGAGCATAGAATGAAGAACTATTTGTTAGAGAAACTATTTTGGGGAAGTGTTGAGATTTATATTCATTTGGGTGCAGTGCGTTGAG
The DNA here is from genome assembly GCA_963966595.1 of Physocephala rufipes. Classification (NCBI taxonomy): domain Eukaryota; kingdom Metazoa; phylum Arthropoda; class Insecta; order Diptera; family Conopidae; genus Physocephala; species Physocephala rufipes. The sequence continues at coordinate 3,675,047 of OZ016502.1, forward strand.
TTGGCTAAAATAAAACAAAATTAATGAAAAGGTAAAAGTTCGTAGTTGCGGCAGACCAGCTAAAGAGTGTTTGATTGTTGTGGGAGTTTAATTTTGTACCTGTACCCTCCACCCAGGAGGGTCGTGATTGTGGCCCTGAAGGGGTCGTTTCATCATTTGTTTAAAATGAGTATGATTTAATCGTGCGTTTAGTTTTAAAACAATTTTTGAACTCTTTAGTCTTCTCGATTTTATGTCTTTGACGAATTAGATCACATATTTTTACCGGTTTAGCTGTTTACTCTTTATGGCTTCAACATTTTACTGATCTCGAATTAAGCTATATGCTCATCTCTTTACTGACTACTTTACTGATGTCTTTTTCGACTTTAAGTTTTTATTGATCTCAAATATAGTTCTTTATTGGCTGGATTTCAACTTTTCACCGATCTCGTCTTTGATTTTATTTAATCTCGGCTTAAGCTTCTAACTGTTGTTAATTTTCTAATTGAGTTGAACTTTTTATTAATTCTGAATTTAAATTATTGTCGATCTCGACTTAACTTTCCATTAATTTCGACCTTAGTTCTATAGCGTTCTTGATTTTAACCTTTTACTGATATCGATTTCAAATTAATCTCCACTTAAGCTCTTCCATTAGATTTTGACTCATCTCGGCCTTAACTGTTCACTAATCTCGCTTTATGTTAATCCCATTTTTAACTCTTTATTAGCTTGGATTTAAGTCCTTAATTAAGCTTTAACATTTTAATGATCTCGACTTCAGCTCTTTATTGGCATAGACTTTAGTCTTTTGGTGGTCATATCCATTTCTTTGAAAATATACTTACAATTTACATGAACGTCAAAACGTTTGCTGACGGTCGGTGGTATACCATTCGATGCGATGCACAAATAGCCGCCCATATCCGTTCGTTGTATGTTGGTTAAAATAAGTCGTTGAGATTCAACACTTTTCACAACTAAAAATACAAAGAGTTTACAAATAAAAGATTGGCATTAGAATATTCTTTTTTGGAAGAAAAAGGTGCGTCTTTAGAATTCTCTTTAGTTAGACATAACTAATTGCTAACGGCTTTATTTGGTTTCGGCAACGGTCTTTCTGTATAATCGTATTTTATTTCTCAGACTTTCTCTCTTTCGTTTTATCTTTTTCCAAATTTTTTGTTTGTTCATCTTGCTTTTTTATGTGTTTCTCTTTACTACTTGTTATCCTGTCTTCTATTCAATTTCGAATTGAAATGAAACCGTGACCATCAAAATATCCAGGCCTTAATGCGGTCTGCCCAGACAAGGCTGGGACAAAATATACCAGACCATACTAGACAACACCATACCAGACGTAGGTTTCCTAATCATTAAATTTCAAGAGCTTTTAAGAGCAAACAATTCTTCTTTAAAGGACGAAACCGAACAAAGAATTACTTGAACGCTGAGCAAGGGCTTTCAGCAAATCCTTTTCAATGAAAGGGAAAAGAATTTATTTGTGGAAAACTTGAATATTAAATCTGAAAGACCAATTCAGGGTTATCGTATTGGTCAAGAGGAAGAAAAAGATAACGTTAGAGTATGAAAAGTAGTATGAGAATATTCTGATTTGAGTTGAAGGTAATGAGCTGGAAGGATAACTTGATAATGTTTACTTGACTGCTAACTGTTAGTCGAGATCGTCGGTCGTTGGCACGGTCGAAAGGCCGGTCGTTTGGATGTTCAGTCAGTCCGCGTGGTCGGTCAGTAAGTTAGGCATTGCCGAGTCCGTAGTGTTGGTCACGTGCCAGCTAATAAAGTTAAATATCTACAAACCTTGTTTCTCTCTCGTTTCACCGCGCAAAATTATATCCTTGCCACCCTCACGACGCCATTGTACGGTCGGTTCCGGAACACCAGTGGCGCTGCAGACCAATGTTACGGTACCACCTTCATTACAAACGCCTTCAGCCTGATTTTGTTCGGGATGATTTAATATATCCGGTGGCACAACAACATCCAGGTAGCCGGACTGTTTGAGAAGAATAAAAAATTGAAAAGTGGTGAAAAAAGAGGAAAAATATGATGGAAGGGTAGAAGGGAAGAAGAGGAAGAAGACATTAAGACGAGAAAAAGAGACGAAAAATAATAAAAAAATGGTAAAAAAAATTATATTAAGTGTTTGGTAGTTTCAGTTAAGAAAACCCTATTGGGTAAAGAAAAAGAATCGAAGCAAAAGGCTTATAAAGTTTTGAATAAAAGATATGCAGGATTGTTTCCGCAATAAAGTCGCTCAATTATTGCCGCAGCGTGTTTTTGCGAAGTTTAGATTGAATAGCATTGAATTTACTTATGAAATTAAATTGAAATTTATTTATGAAATTTCACGGGTTTGCGGATCTACCTGGCAACAACTCTTAACAGGAAAGTATAAAAAATAAACAAAAAGACTACAACTATCCTTCAGAAAATAATCCTTCAATAATAATACTTAAAAAATGGCTCGTTCTCCATTATTTCCATTGTGTAATTCTGGTATTGAAACTGCTGAAAGAATAACGTGAACAATTATGTAGACTGAATAAACTTCACTTACACCCGCTACGCCTAACAAGAACCAATTATTATTTTTTAGTCGAAATAAATAAAAAATAATTAGTCTTTAAAGAAAAACCAAAATTAAAAGCATTCCAAGAAGTTCGAAATCAGAAGGCTTTTGCTTCTTAAATTGTTAAAATTGCTTAATTTTTATTCAACTATGATCTTAATTTTTATTAATTTCTATTAATTTTTATTAATTTAAATTTATTAATTTCATTAATTTTTATTGATTTTTAATTATTTAATTTATTTTATTTTATTAATTTTTATTAATTAATTAATTAATTTTTATTCAATGAGGTATTTTTATTGACAATATTGACGTTTTAATTTCAGTAATTTTATCGTATCTCCAAAACCGTTCAAAATATTTCCTATTTTCCTTCAATTTGACCAAATATCGTCATTGTTTGTCGTTGAAAGAGGTGAAGGGGTGGTAATCATGTGTAAAAGTTGTAACAAAATTATTAAATAAATAAAAATCTCGCGACTTCCGTCTCTGCAAATAATGTTTTTTAACAAATTCCGAAATAGAATTTTCGAAATATTTGAAGATGAAATTTTAATGTAAACATTATTAGTCTGAATGTTTATACAGGCAATAATAATAACAACAACAATATAATATTGATCAAATATATACATTTCTCTTTTCCTTGTAGTCTTCTTCGCATCGTATTTCTTTAATTCTTTCGTTCACTCTCCATCCCTTTCGCCTTTCAGCTTTCCATCAAATTCTACCCCAGGCGTTATCTTTCGTCTTGCATCTTTCTGTTTCCTGTCTGTTTCCGAGCCTTTCTTCAAAACTTCAATTTTCTATTGTTATCTCGTTATTATCCTTTTGGATTATGATAAACATATCACACTAATGTATTTTCAAGGATTAGAAGCATCTGAGAACATCGAATGGAAGCAGATCGGACATCTGAGTTGGTTTCTTTTATTCCTCACTCTCTTGATATATCATCGGCCTTCTGGGTAAAATATTTGCTGGTGAAATATTTTTACTAGCCATCCTTCGACCGACCGACAGATTATCTGAGAGATCGAGACACTCTGACGAACATAAATGAAATCATAAACGAGCATATGGATCGGAAAAGGTTACCACCCCAAATATCCCGAGTTTATGTTTACTTGACGTGCATTTGTATGTGCGAGTGTATGGGAGACGTAATGGTGATGGGAATGATAATGTAGAGGTGGTCGTGATGATAGTCGTTTCATTAGTGTTATTGTTGTTGTGTTTGCTGCTTTTCGTGGTAGTGTCCATTCAGTTTATGTCAAAGGTATTTATATATAGATTAAGGTAAAAGAAAGGATATTTATGGACAATAACGGTGACAGTCGTGAAGATGTTCATGTCCTGTTTTTTTTGGGTTTCTTCTTCTTTACTTACCAGACTTTTCATTGGATCGGTATTCACTTGACACATGTAACTACCGGAATCGTTGAGCTGTACGTGTGATATGTGAAGTTTCCAGGTGTTATGACCATTATGTGTCACTGATAATCTAGGATTTAAGGATACCATATGGGTATGAATACCCAATATTGCCTTCGAATCGGACTTAATCCAGGCAACCTGAAAGCAAGAAAAAAAAGAGTGAATGATGTGGAAGAGAGTATGATGGGTGTGGCATATGTGATAGTGGCATATAATTCTCAATAGACATTGATTTTCTTAGTTGGTTTCATATCTTTCTTTTTAGTTAAATAAAAGATACAATAGCTATAAAAATAACAACAAAAATAAAATCAAAATAACAACAAAAACAATAATAGCACAACATAAAATCATTACATCAAGACCAACACACATCAATACAATACTCTGTTCATACCAATAAAAATATTCTAAGAAATTCCGAATTAATCCCAGCATTAAAATTTCATTGATACAATATTTGCATATTTCAATACTTACTTTAGTAAAAGATCAATATTTATAAATTTGTAACGACTATTTAATCCTTTTTTGATTGTGTACAAAAATTATTTGAAGACTTTGTGAACGTTCCGGAATGATTGCTTAGCTATTAAAGCCATTTCAATTGAAGGTGTCATTTTGTGTCTACTCACCAACTTCAATTATTTGATGAAATGTAATAAGAATTTTTTTCCAGATTAATCCACAAACCCTGAAGTTGGGAATAAGTTACAGCATTAGAGACATCGACCTCTCTATTCCTTCTCAAAATAGTTATTTATTTAAAAGTTGATTGGAAAAATGAAAGAGAATTGAAATGAACGTAAATATTGTCTAGCGATGGATCGATAAAACGGGAACCAATTCTGGAGATCCATTGGGGACAGATAATTTCAATAAAATTATATTCGATTAAACAGAAGGTTTATTCGAATGATTTGTTCTCTTTACTAAATGAAATATTATTGGAAATAATTGCACATAGCTTTTTGTATAAAATTTTTTAGAAAAAACCGGCACATGATTCAAACTATAAAAGGTTTCTGAATGCTTTGTGTGTAACTCTTTAAGAAGGATTTGTAATAAAGTCCTTATATTGGCTCATAAAAGCACACACACACAAACACAAGTACACGCAATCACCCGGAAACACACAAACACACACACATACATTAACCCACACAAATCTATCTGCAAGTAATTCTACAAAATGCACGAGCCTTGAGTACAGATAAATTTCAATCAGATTTAATATAAAAGCATTTTATATTCTCTTCTTCATCCTCATCTTCCTCCTCTTCATTTGGTTTTGCCCGCCTACATACCTTCTTCGCAATTTATTCTGACTCCATTCTCAAGCTCTATGCTCGTATTCCTCTCAATTCAAATGCGTGAGAGTGTGTCTAAGGACTGTAATCCTTATATTTTATGTTACTGAGTTTAGAAGGATGCGATGCATTTCAATTTGGTTTGTAAATGTCTTCGTTGGTTTGTCGTTCTAAACCATAAAATTAATTATTTAAGTATTTTGTATATATATGTAATACTACATATGCACATACAATCACAAGAGTATTAAACTTTCTAACACTAACACACACATACGGATACGTGCTAACATATATATATATCACTTACAAATCAAATCTTTTGACAAAAGTTTCATTTTGAGTTCTGACAAATTTATTATTACTCTGTCGAAATTATTTTGGAAATAATTCAATCTAAAACTAAATTTTAAATTAAATCAGAAAAATAAAACTCTGATCAGAAATATTCTCAAAGAATTAGTTGCGATTTAAAATATTTGAAAAATCCATAATATTTAAAAGATGGTAAAAAACAACGTCCTTCTGGACTTTAGAAACGTCTTTAGGAATGTCCTTCCGGTTACAGATATATCCACTAGCTTTTTGGTCGTAGGGAATACTTGCCTAATGAAAATGACAAGACCTCCTTCAGAATAAACACTTGTTAAAAAGAAAACCCAAGACGAAATCATTTTCGAGGATTATTTTATGAATTTTTATGAATCTAAATGTTAAATCGTTTGATAAAATAAATATTAAGACAAGTCGGAGCATCAAAACAGAATAAGTTTAAAAACTATTAATGCAAAATTAATACCAGCCTTCCATTTATATGAGATCTTCATTAAATTGAACTAACAATAATTATTCAATTGAACCTAAATTGAACCTAAATATAGTTGAACCTAAATATAGAAAAATAATGGTAGATTTAATATGAGATTAGGATTATAAATTAAATCACGGTTGAAGTAGGATTGATGCTTTAATGAATTAGTAATAGAATTTATTATTATGGGTCTATATTAATACTAGAGCGGATTAAGGGCCCAATAGCCCTTAAAAAAAAGAGATTTGATACCTGACTTAACCAGAGGGTAAAGCTATTATTGATATATTTACAATTTCTTTGAAGGCTACGCTTAGTAGATGACTTACATTAGAGTTAGAACTAGTAATATATTGTTAATTGTATCCATTAATGCCGTATTAATACTAGAATGAATACAGAGTTAAGTCTAGCATTAGTATCGAATTGGTACTAGAATCAAAGCGGGTTAAAATTAGAACTAACGTCAGCATTAATGCGAGGATAATAATATCAAATACGGATATGATACTTTAAGTAGTGAGCAACCAAGTCTAGAATTAGGACTTAGCTTTAGTGCCAAGTTAATACTAGAATTAAAGTGACGTAGGTAAGCCGATTATTATCAAGTACATGATTGATACCGCAAATATTGATCCAAGACTTAACACTGCAATTGACTCCAAACTAAGGCTACGCTTAATACGCGACATAAACTGCAACGGAGTAATAATTAGCATATCATAGATAAAGATAACACTGGCTTAAAACCAGAACTGATGTAAAATTAAGGGTAGAATTAATACCAGAATTAATAGAGAATTAAAGGCCCGAATTAATACAAGATTGATAACGGAAAGGAAGGTGTAAGTTTGAAATTAAGATTGATTTTATAATTAATCCGGGTCAATAGCAGATTTAAGGGGGAGAAGGGCCACGATTAATAGAGAATGGATTGTAATATCAGCGATTAATTAAAACTAGGATTAGTAATGTAATTAAAGCTGAGGTAAGAGCACAATTAGTTTACACAACCGATGTAGAATGATTGCTAAATTAAAAACATGTTAGTTAATGGCGGGATTAACAACATACATAATGAGGAATAAACACTATTATTAATACCTGATTGATAATAAAATTAGTGATGGATTAAGTCTAGCGTTAATACCAGATTAAGTGATAGATTAGATAGTGATTTATATATTACTACTACTAGGATCAATATGTATTCTAGGCAACATTTAAAATAAAAGGAATGCAGAACTAACTTATGGAAATTATTGCCACAATTAATAAAGGCATCAAATTGGAAATAGTGTAAGTTTAATGCTAGAAATAATACAGGGTCATGCTAGGATGTATAAAGGGTTTTAAAGTGTACACATTTTAGTTTAATTTATAATAGAACACAGTTTTAATGCTGAGAAAAATTAGGTTGAAAATTATTTTAACTTCAGATGTTATTCAAATGACATCGAAATGATAAACTAATTCGACAGTATTTTATTTTTAAAATGACAGTCATAAATAAAAGGATTTGTTTAGAATTAAGAGGAAATACTCACTCGATATTGTCCCAAATCGTTGACAACACACGTGAAGGATACATCACGTCCTTGTGGTACCGTAATATTTGTTAATTGAGCTAGAAATTTTGGCTCGGGCTCATCAACTTGATTATGACCTATAAGAAAACAAGAAGAAGAAAATTAAGAAGATAAAGAAGATCAAGAAAATCAAGAAGACAAAAAAAAAAAAAAGATGAAACAGGGGGGAAAAAGATAAGGCAGGAAAAGAAGAGGAAATACATGAAGGAAGCATTGAAGAAAAAAGGCAATGAGAAATAATGGTTACGGTAATGATCACTAAATGTGGAAAATATTTACAGATACGCGCGCAAAGTAAATTAACTTCTCACAGAAAAATGTTGCCCCTTGCATGTTTTATATAAATAAAACACACTTACACAAACACATGCACACATACATACGCACACAAATACACACACATCCACCTTCTCAGGCACATGTGCGCGTTCAACCATACAGACAAACATATGCATAATTATGAAATATAATAATTTGCTAAAAGTGTTTGAGAAGATTTTGCTGCGTGTGCATTAAAAACACAACAAAAAGGGACTCGGCGGTGAAAGGGATGAAAGAGCGAATTAAATAAAATGGTGTGAAAAGAAAATAGAAAGAAAGACACAAAAAAGGAGAAAGTGAAAGAATGTGCATTTTCAAATATTTCCACACACATTTTTAAATTAAAATTCAGCGAGTGTTGAAAATGGTTTCGCACAATCAGAAAAGTGTTGTCGGGAGGAGGGCGATGCCGGGGGTGGGGTATAAGTGCACTTGTGCACATTAGTAATAGCACGAATACAAACGTAAACAGACAAACAATTAAGCGCACGCCCAAATGCATTTAAACACAACTTTCACATCGTTGACGTGCATACAGGGTTCAACGTCTTTGTAATTTAAATTTTTTTTCAAAATGTAGAAGACGAAGAATTATATTGTTTACACTAATTTTTTTATTTATAAGAAAATATATTTTAAATAATTTATCTCCTCAAAAATGAAGAAGAAAATTGCAATAATATTTTAAAAGGAAAATATATAAAATTTTTTGTATGAAGAATTTTTTAAAATTGTTAAGAAAATATTAAAGGAAAATTTGGTTCTCCAAAAACTCAAAGGAAGGAGAACAAAATTTGATTTTCGAATTTTTATCGAATTTCAATTTATGCAAATTTTTTTCCCCACCATGTATGTCTAGGTGTAGACTCCCAAAATGCACCCCATTTGGGAGCCAAAGAGGTACATGCACACATACACGACTACACATATTTACTAAAAAAAAATTCTAAACTAAAACTTACCTTGTGCAAACACGGAACTACTGGGGCGACTTCGCGCGTTAAATAAAAACGTTGCGGCCAATAAAGCGCTTGCACAGCGTTTGATGGCCTGGTCCATTTTTGCAATCTTAATATTTGTGAATTCACCTGAGCGTCCGGAATTAGTTGGTTGCGAATTAGTTTCAATGGCTGTCGTTTCTGCTATTTTTTCCGCGCCCTCGAAGACGACTATCAACGCATAAACAGATGAAACGACCGACTACGGGGAGTCAGTTTAATAGAATTGACAGCACGTTGATGGTGATACGGTGAGGCAACATGCAAGATGGTCGTGATGCTTATGATAATGATCGTTGTGATGATTGTGGCGTTGGCGTCGGTGCTGAAGATAGTTATGATGTTAAAGTTGAAGTTGCTTTGACGCTTTTTTATTTTTTCGATTGCTGTTTTTGTTGTTGTTGTTGTTGTTGTTTGTGATGCGATTAATACTGCACTCGCAGTTTTTCCTTCAAAGAAGAATGAAACTGAAATTAGTTCTACAAAGAATTTCAAAAGCATACGAAAATACTTTTCTTTATTACTTTGCGATTATTTTGTTGTCTTTGTTGCAATCTTTTTCTACCTTACTTTTATATTTTCCTCTTTTCTACATCATTTAAAATTTTGTTCTGTCTCTTCAATTAAAATCTTCCCTTTTCTTCTCTATCTTGTTTCTTCTTCTTCATACTTCTTAAATGTATTCATTCGGCTCCTTATCTCTTTAAACGCTCCTTATCTCTTTTATCGTGGCAATTTCTTTGTATGAAAAAAATTATTTTTGAAAAAAATTAATTATGTTAGGAAAGTTAGTTTCTTCCATGCCACTCCATCTATCTCTTCATTTCCGAATTTCATTTTTTAGTAACTTCTTTGTCGTGGGTTTTTAGGGGAATTTTTTCGAATTTGATTTTCTTCTATTCTGTAATTTTACATAATATTTTTTAGTTTACATAACATTTCTCTGGTATTGAGTTTATAAAATTTCTTAACAAATAATGGTATTACAGCCCAGTTTTCTTTCTGTCAGCGAGTGAAAGTTTATGAAAAGCCTACATCAGGGCCTCAAACAGATTTTAAACACTCTTTCGTAATAAAGTTTTTTGCGGTTTATCATACCCATAAGGGAATGACAATAACTTTGTTATTCCGTTTATAATGCATTTAAGGAGGTGTATATGAATGCTGAAAATCATATAATATTTGTTCCAAAACATCTCCTAAGTTGAACCTGATGATTCAGAGTCACGGCCTGAGCCTTTCGTTCGTCGCTCTATCTGTACGTCAATGTTTTCTTCCTGAAAAAGATTTCTTAACATATTAATCGAAATTACTGAAATTAAATACAAAATCCATAAAATTGAGATTTTTAAAATCGTTAACGAAATCGATTGTATTGAGAATCGCAATTTATCGAAGCAATTAAACTAAAACTGCTAAAATCGGGACTAAAATTTGTAAAACTGTAAATCGAAATATTTAAAACTAAATTAAAACTACATAAAAACTAAATGAAATTGTTAAAATTGAAATGTTTTAAATGAGATTTGAAATAAATAATGCTGAAATTAATGATATAAAGTGTTAAAATTTCTAAAATTCGAGTTAAGACTTATTATTGAATTTAAAATAATTAAAATTGTATCCCAAATTGAGAAAATTTCAAATTTCAAGAAATGAACCAAAATTGAGTGCAATGAAATTCGAAGAAGTTTAGCGAGATTCGAAGAAATTCGAAAAATAAACCTGAATGAAGTCAAATAAAAACTGCTAAAACTGGAATTAAAATTGATAAATCGGGAATTGGAATATTTTAAAATGGATTCGAAAATTTTGCAACTAAAATATTTAAAAGGATTCCAATTCGAATTTGAAAAATGTTAAGACGAAAGTGGAATTAGTTGAAACAACCAAATTAAATTGTTAAAATTCAAATTCAAATTTACAGAAATGAAGTCGAAATTTTTAAAACAGAGCTTAAAATTGCTAACATTAAAACTTTCGAAATCGGAATTGGAACTAAAACTAAAATGATTAAGGACGAAATTTATTAAAGTTTATAGAACTGAAAATTATTAAAATTATTAAATTTGGGCTTAAAATATTTAAGTATTAATTTTTTGAAACCGAAATATAGATTGATGAATTTGAAGGCATAAAAATGAAATTGATAAGAATTAAATTAAGATTTACAAAATTGGAGGACTTATTAAAAATTACCAAGGTAAAAAATAACTACAATCATCAAACAATTTACTAACTCACTTTAATAAACTTTTAATTCATAATTTCTTCATGTCTTCAGCTTTCAATTCAATACTTAATTTTTAAATTCAGATTATGGTCATCCTTTCAATACCAAATGGTTTTTTATCATTTTTCTTTTTTTCTTACTTCGATTATTTTGTTCTTTTCGCAAAAAATTACCAGAAAATTATTGTTGTTTTCAGAATGTTGGTGGCTATGATTATTCCCTGAAATGTCTGTCGGGTTATCGCTGATATCTACTGATGTTTGAGTACCGAAGCATAGAGGATTCAAAAAAAAAAAAAAAAAAAAACAACAACTCAATGTATCGAACGACGCTGAATCCGTTATACCTTTCTTATCTCATTCTTCCTGTATTTTTTCCTTATTAATTTTTTTTTGTTCTCCGCCTTTGTTAAAACTATCTAAAGATAAATACTTTATGTCCTTCGGAACTTTTCCATATTCGAATGTATTTTATACGGTCTTCATCGTATCTTTGCCTGTGTCTTTTTCTTTGTCTTTGTTTTTGCCTCTGTTTTAATCTTTGCGTTTGTATTTATTGACGTGAGTCGGATACAGAACTTTATACAAGCCTTCAGTCCATTCCTGTTCCCTCAAAGCGATTGATTTTAATGCTTCGATAATTGAGATTAAACAATAATGAAAGAATCTCATTCATCTGCTTGTTCCTGCTCCGGTTAGAATGAATGATTTCATTTCCGGTCCACACGTATCGAAGCAATCTGCCAACCTATACATCAACCTATCTATTAACCTACTCATCAATCCACCCATCAGTCTGCCCGTCATCTGACAAAACCTTCAATCATTCAGTAGTCATGATTATTTCATTTGTGATTTCATCATTTTTGTGTGGGGCACAAGCCCATACACATACACACACATATATACACAAAGACCCCGATAAAAACGCAGCCCCACAATCACATGCATAAAATTAAGTACATCAATACACAAGCAGCTCTTCCACAATTCTATCATTTTTAACTTTCAAATTTTAACCCATTGTTATCTATTGGAACTATTGTGGGCGTGAAGAAGAGGAAGAATAAGAGGGTGTTAATAAGAGGCAGAGTTTTTGGAAACTTTGAAACTCGCTGCACAGAAATGCACAGATAGAAAGAAGAATACACACCCATATATGCATAAATGTATATAGACATAGATAGATTACACACACACATTCGCAAACCATTTCACAAAGGAATCCATGATTATCCATGAGTCCTTATGAATACATTCCATTTACTGCTTGTTATCTTCGGTTATACAGTCATCATAGTCCTCGCTATTGTTGCTCTGCTATTTCTTTTTATCCCCTCCTCCCTCTTTTACGGGCAACCACCTTGTTGCCGTAGGACCTCTCATCATTATTTCGTTCTTCTCTTCTATTTAGTTTCATGATTGTTTCATATTCACATGTGGCTCCTTATGAATTCGCTTCCTCCTTACCCCCCACACGCCTCCTCCTCACGCACGCTTGTTAACTTTTGTTGCAGCGTGCAGCAGTTGCCGTACCGCAGTACCATTTGGTACATTCCTTTGGGCATCTACTTTTGTCCAGTCAGCGTTCCGAGCGTTCGAACGTTTATACGAATGAACGGATTGAATTTGGAAAGTTTCCAATAAATTGATTTGTCGCCTGAAAAGTTTTTGCCGGAATCCAAAGGAATGAATTCGCTCGAGGCGTGAGTAAGAAAAAATTGCAGGTTAAAATCGGTTTGTCGTTTGAATGTCAGTAAAGTCAAATCATGTCATATAATGCTATCGTGATTTCATCTTTGTGATCATCATTGTCGAACAAGCAACAATTTATTGTAATGGGATTTTCACTAGATTCTTCGACAATAGAGGTGGTAGTAAAACTGCTCAGAAAGTTCGCTTGATGATGATGTGAAATCACAAAATAGGCTTTTTTTAGTTAACATTTCATTAAAAATCTGTTTAATGCGAATAATGATGTTTTGGAAAAAATCTAGTCGTTAAAGAGAAAACATTGACACTAAGAGAAAATATCTAGAAGGGTTAGAAAAGATACTTTGTGTGATCGCAAAGGGCCGACTTTTAGAATCCAGGATTGGTGTTATGAAGTTTATTATAGTTATATATCCTAACTTCGATTTATAGACGGCTAAAATATAACTTTTGGGGGCTTATGGTCGTTGAAATACATTATTGCTACAATTTACAAAAATATATCCTAAATGATATACGATTTTAATTGATGTATAATCAATTATAGGTTGTCTGTGTTAACCGACTTCAGATCTAGAAATGAGGGTTATGATGGCTTATGATTATATTTATAGTCTGTTAAATTTTTAAAGGTGATCGTGACCGACGTGATGACGACATTGTCGATAATTGATCGTATAGACAAGAATGCAGACAGGGTTTGATTTGCGATGCTAATTAACTTTAATATGATCCGTGTTAGTTAAACGTTAATTAATATTTAGTTTGTGAATCTGTGCATGTGTGTAGTTTTGTAGGGGGCGATTTATAGACGATTTTATCTATTACGAACGGAGTAAGATTTTTAAAGGATATGATGAATAAGGAATAATTAGTGTGGGCCCTTTTGGGGGTGTTGCATGGATATTTAATATTTAGTGTGGGCTCTTTAAAGAATTTAAATACCCATAAATTGGATTTTTATTGTGGAATTTTTAAGAATTTTGCCAATTATAAACGATGAGTGTGGGGTTTTTGGGGAATTTTTTGATCCGCAAATGATTAATGTGAGACTTTTGAATAATTTTATGAATCATATCCCTACCTTTGAGCTCTTTTTGTGTGACATTTTCAAATAATTCTCTTCATTATAAATAATCAGTGTGGGATTTTGGCGAATTTAGTGAGTTACAAATATTCAGTGTGGGAACATTCTAAAGAATTATTAGTTATTATTGGAATTATTAGAATATTAATTATAGATATTCGATGGGGAATTTTGTGAGATTTAGTGAGTGGGAAATCATTTTAGTTATCATTTCAAAGATTTTTAATGAATAATATTAATTGCAAATAATTATAAAATTGCAAAAAATATAAATTAAAGTAATTTGAATCAAAATTAAAGTAATTACCGAAAATACTACAACGTTAGTTTTAATAACGATAATATTTATAATACATAAAATAAGGTTCGCTCTACGTAAAGTCGAATTCATTCGTCTGGAAAGGAGTTTAAATTCAACTCAAGGCTTAGCATGTAATTAATTTAATTTAATTATTGTTAACAATGATATTATCTACTGAATTACAAATATTAAACCCTTAAAACGGTAACGCAATAGGCGGGCTTGGTGGCAGAGATAACCGGGCTAATTCTGTTATACATTATTTCATATAAATTTCAAATAATTCCGAATTTTCACTGGAATTTATCAGAGACTAATATTTATCCAATGAAAATTTGAATTATATTCAATAATATTCAATATATTTTAATGTAAAAAATCTCATTATAGTTTTATGTCGCCGGTGGGGTGACCCACGCTGCCTCGACACTACGTTGCGTTGGTGAATGATGCGATTAGGGAAAATCAGTAGATAAATATTTGCGGTTTGGATTTATGCTATTCGTGTATAATGCGCACGAATTGTTTGTATTTATTTGTAAAATAATGCGATTATCTGTTTTTCTGTTTGTTCTATTGATACCTAATTTTGTGTAATAGAGAAACCAATAGACACAAGGGATATATATTTATAAATGTATGTGTGTGGTTTTACGTGGTTTTAGTTTAAATGAAAAGGTTTTTTGCGCTAACGTGTTTATTAGCTATTTTTTTAACAAAACAAAGGTAGCTTTTTAAATTTTCGAATAAAAAACTTGCTGTTAAAACTTTCAGGCATTTCATATTGCCTACGTTTCTTGTTTCTCTTCATTCCTTCTATCTCTTTTTTTGCTATAAAATCCTCTAGCCAATTTTAAGTAAAAACAAATGAAAGCACGAAAACCAACACAAAAACACACAAATCTAACCACCTCAAGTTCGAATCAGATCGCAACTTCCATTTATAGCTCTTCTTCTTCTTCTTATCATTCTCTTTTTCTTCATTTCTAAAGTTTTTTCTTGCTTCCCTGTCATCGCTTGAACATGAACGATTTGACCGAAACGGTAAAGTTTACCACGAGAGAGTTTTCCCATTAATCTTGCATTGTTCGGAATTTTGCCAAAACTATTGAGATGAGAACGCTATTAATGCTGAACAAGTGTAAAATTTCTCTACCGTTTTAAAACAAATTACTTTAAATACATTAAGCCCTCAAGCTGGGAAAGAGAGAGAGAGAGAGAGAGAAAGCAAACTATTAAACCGATCACAAATTTCGTCTAGTATGAAAATGATTTGAAGAGTTGTGTTTGCTTTTGATTTTTGAATATACCGCTGCAATTGTTGTTGTTTCTGTTGAAGTTTTCACTGTTAGAAGAAATATGAGAAAGAGTCCAATCCAGGTGAAATTGCGTTGCCAACAACTGCAAGCACCTGCAAGAGAGCAGACTTGAATCAGTTTGAAATTGCGCGGGAAGAGCGAGTGTGTAGAAGTTAGAGTGTGCAGTTGGCGAAAAGTTGTGCGTGTACGAGAATGTTCCATGCCGGAAAATGTTTGTGAAATATTCAAAAGTAATGAATAAGAAAAATTCCAAAACTTGTTGAAAAGTGGACTTTGAGCAGAACTCAAACTGCTCCGTTAAAAATTAGTGAATTTTACTTTTATTTAAGTGTTTGTAAAGTGTAGCCTTGTGTTTTTTTTGGCGGTCTCGGAGGGCTTGGTTTACCCAATCGTGTGATTTAATATTTCCAAAAAAATGCAGCGAGACAATTTTCTTGTCCTGTTTAATTCATTCAGCATAGAAAGAACTTCAGAATGAAATTCCCCGCCTACTTCGGTAAATTGCCTGCAGTGGAGAAACAGTTAATTTGACTTGACCTTCATATAATGGCGTCCTTTTAAAACACCGCCATGAAAACGCAGGTAAGTACCGGGTTTCTACTTCTATTTCCTCTTACTTTTCTTGCTTCTTATCCGGCTGTTATTTATGGGAAAATGCTTTTGACAATGACGTTGTTGCAGTCGGGTACAATAGCACAAGCGAAAATATAAAAAATAAATGACATCAAGAAAGTAATCATTTTTAAAATTTATTTGTTTCCTTTATTTTAAATGAAAGGATGATTGTAAGTCCATCTCGAAACATCTCGAAATTTTATATGTCTGACAAAGTGGGAGATGACGTTTTTCATTCCGTGGAAACTTTAATAATGATTGACTACCAGAATTCCTTTTATTTACACACTTCCTCCCTGAAGAAAGTTGCCAAATAAGAATAATGTTGAAATGAATATTAGAACACTTGTACTGTCACGCTCAGACAGTGGCGCGTTGTCAAAGCAATCCACATCCGGCCAAAGGAATTCATTACCAAGAAATCCTTTTGTCTACCAACCAACGAAGTCTTTACGACCAAAGATCTATCGCCAAAAATTAAGAACGACAAAGCCATAGAAAAACAAGTGGTTATCTTCATTGTGAAAGAGCCATTGTGGCTATAGCGGAACAACTCGCTCAACCTTTTGTTTCTCTCTCTCTCTTTCTCTGCACGTTCCCGGAGAACAAATGATGAAGTCTTCATGATAAAGGCCTTAAGGAAAAGCAAAGTAAAGTAAATGCTAGAACTAAATTGGTTGAAGTTTACTAAAACCGATTTGACAGAAGTACTTGCGATAAGAGCGCCAAAAAAAAGACAAAGAGAAAATTAAAAGCAATTACAATAACTGAAAGGAGAGAAAAGACAATTACAAGTGTATATCTTTTTGCAAATGGAATTTTTGTTGAAAATAAGAAAGAGACTCCTTTGAATAGCAAAGGACATCAAGTAGACCACTAGAATAATATTTAATGCTGAAAAGGCGTTAAAGAGAGCTTGGAGTAAGAGAGGAGAATCTAACCGTTATGTGAAATTTTTTAATGGTATAAAGCACAATTTTAAATTCGAATAGGAAGGAATAAAATTATCCTTAATATCTATAATAGAGTCGCTTGAAACGATCTCGTAGAGCGTTTAAATGTGTTGGCGAATGTGTTCACATGGAGATGATGTGAGTTGTTATTTGTGTGCACGGCTGTGTGTGTGCTTAAGTGAATGTAGTGCGAAAGCACTTTTTAAAGCGTTGACATTGCAATCGCCAAATTTCTCCAGCAACAATCACCTATGCCGCCCCCACACCCCCACACCCACTTCTGTAATCGTGAATTCATTGTTGAAATTATTTCGAAAAATTTGTATAAAAAGAAAATTGCATCCTCATTTGCGCAGTTGAAAACACATTTCGGTTGATTTTAGTTCGGTTCGTGTGAATTTGAATGCGTGGTGGTGGAGATTTTAGTTTCCTTTCGGATAGTGCACTTAATGAGGTGACAATGCAAAAAAAAGATGAAGTAAAAATAACAAAAAATTTTAACAAAAATTCTGCAAATACTTTCTAAATAAATTGATAACAGCGAAGGAAGAATAACATAAAAATTTAAGCAGAAATCACAACAAGTGCTTTATTTATTTATTGCTTTAAAGCATTATTGATTTATTGCATTTTTGGGAGCAAGGTTTTGTATAAGGTGATTTTCGGCCCGTCAAGCAATGCCAGTCGTCAGTAAGCACAAATTTGGTTTCGTTTCTGATAATATTCTGTTATAAAAAGCCGTTGTTTGAAGCGGCTTTTGGCCGCGAATATTTTCTGCTAATTGTAGTCTTGCATGATATTTTTTTGCTTGTGGCGATTTTTGTCCTTGGCCAGAATCCTCAACCGAACTGATGGTTTCCATTCATGAATAACAAACTTTTGTATTATTGTAATAACTCTTGCAATATTAATAATGCAATTTTGCAATTATATTGGTATTATTTGCTCCGAAATATTATTGAGCAGTGTTGTAGCTCCGCGATTTTTTCGTCATTGATTTTATCGTAAGAAATTGTATTGGTTTGGGTTTTTAAAAACTGTGTGAGGATTTTATTGTTAGGAGTTTTGTCGTTTGTGATCTTACCAGTTTATCGGAAGAATTACACAGAATTTCCTTAACCGTTTAACTCATTAAGGACAAATCACTAAATCAGTTTTCGGTTAGGAATGAACGTCTTCTTGGGGTCAACTTTCGTGTCACTACTCGGATAGGTTCAGATTTTCTGGGCGTTTAAAACGATAGAATGAATTTTTGTCCAGATTGATATCGAGAAAAGTCGTTAAATCTTATTCATCAAGTAAATTTTGTAAGGCTTTCTCACATTTAAAACAATGCAATGCGCACTAAGAGCCCAAATAAATAGTATACATATATAAATGATATAATTTACCGAATAAAGGACCCGTATCTGAAGTACTTCGTTTTCTTTGGTTGGCTTTGTTGACAGCCGGACTGTTAAGTTGTCACGAACAGCAGTTGAACAGAAATAAAATGCTGGCTGGCGAGAAATTACTAAAAGCGTATAGGAGTGTTTGGGGTAGCTGAAAGCAGCCTGAAGGGTAGCTTGTAATATTTTTCAGCCACCAACCCACCAATTAAAGCGAAAATCATTCTAAAGGGGGAGAAATCATTTACAGTAAACCTCGTAAGTAATCGTTCGTTTGTTACAAATAAATGCGAGGAATGTCGCAGCAGCAGTGTCACTACCACCATCACCATCACCATAAGCCGGGAGGACACCAAAACCAGAAAAATCAGAAATCGGGCAAAAGTAGAAGAAAAAAAAAATGAATTGAGGATGTGAATTTCTTTGGTCCAGTGCACTTGTACTGTTGATGCTGTTAAGTTCTCGACCATGAATCGAAATTTGGGTCACACTTAATGAGATTTCAGTAAAATCCTTTTGGTGAAAACAATATCAGGATTTTCTATATTTAAATGAAAAGGATGTGTTTCCGGTTGAAGGAAGAGAAACAGAGAAAAGCAAAAATGAAGTTTCGGGTGTGATAATATGGCTACTATTACCACCCATTATCACCCATTATCATGCTGCATGACCGTTTCCATTTTGGCCGCTTATTCCATGACTATTTCCGGTTAAAGAGTCAGCGTACTCCGCGCCCATTTTCCCCCCACGACAAGGTCCTTTGCAAGCACTTAGCAAGCCACCTTTCCCTCCACAACGATTTTCTGTGAGGCCATGTAGTCCATGACCGTAAGGACGGTCTATGCCACCCCTGCTTATTTCACGATCACGTTTTCGATGATTGTGTCCTTCGTAATCAGTTACCGCACCTCGGCATACTCCATGAACTCTCCTTGAAACCATTTCCTCCACGATCCTCCTTGAGTGTTTCCTTTGTGACCATTTGCTCCATTACCGCGCCCCCCTTGACCATTTAGATGGTGTTCAAAGCCATTCGATGAATGCGTGAACGAAAATGTTCGATATTAATAAAAAAGAGCAAGAAGAAAAAAACAATGGCAGTAAACCAAAAGATTTATTCATTGTTTTTGAATTGAACCGAAACCAGTTGGACAATCGAGTTGTTCGATTCATGCGTACTTAAACAATTCATACGTTATAACTTTGTTTTAACCTCGGCTTTTTTGTAGTTTTCCATTTTCACTAGTTGCGAAACGAAGGGGTCGGGAGGGAGCAGCAATTACTATAACAATTTTCGCACCATCGTCGAATTGTTGTTTTCCGTTGAATTCGTTCAAAGTTCATCCATTCATTTAACAATTTATTCATCCAGTCAGCCATTCAATCAGTCAAGTCAGCACATGTGAAATATTTTCAACAAATTTCAATACAATTTATCCTGCCATTTATTCATCCATCCAACCGACCATCCATTCATGGTTTCAACCATTTCACAGCGTTGTTCCGGCCGTTGTTTGTTCGACCGTTGAGTAGTCCGTTCCAACGATTTTGGTATTAACATTTAATTCCATCGACTTTCTTCTCTTTCCCTCCATCATAGTTATTTCTCTTTTTGCTCATTTGTTTCAAATTAACAATATTTTGGTGGAAGTAATTCGCGTCGATTGCGGTTTCTGGTATACTCTTTTCGGCTTTTGGCGGTCTTTTGTTCTCTTTGAGTTTTATTGAAATTAAATCGGAATCTTTTCAAGTGCGTGCGTTACAGGAGAAACCAACAAAAACGACAACAACAACAACAACAGCAAAACAACAACAAAACAAAAACAACAATAGGGCAAACAATAATAACGAAAAGAGCGACCAATAAAAAACAACACCAACAAAGAAAATTTATCACCGTTGCAGAGGCTAGAGCTTCGAGAGCTAATTGGAAATGTAAACTTTAAACGGCCGACGGTTTTTACAGCCTCTTTATTCTCTTCTTGTATAATTGGATGGTCTATTATAACGACTTCCTTTTTATATTTTCCAGCAATTTTCACGAATATCTCAAAGGATTTTATTTAAATACCTTTGAGATAGAATATTTATATAAGTGTAAAGGTTAATAGAAATAAAATGTAATAATAATTAACTTAAAATAGTATATATAATAATAATTAACATAGCTCGATTTTTAATTTAATTAATTTATTGAAATTAAGGGAATGATAATAAAATTAGAAAAATTAAGGGAGGCTGAGCTGCAGAGATCAAAATCACGATGATATTGACAAGCAAGCAAGTCATTAATCGACACCAGATCTCAATATAAAGCAGAAAATTTCGACAAAGGCCCGAAAGCTTGAAAGAAAGGGAGTATTATGTCAGTTAGTTATTATTAGTTAGGGTTCTAACATGCGGTGCTAACTTGGTCGAAGTGAACCCCTTTCTGAGAGATTTTAGCTAGACGTCCTGACAAATGACTCTATACTCTTCTCATGATATAAAATTCCGAGACGAGAAAGAATATCACTCTCTAGAGGCGGGGATAATTGAAATTTTGGGAAGTAAAGAAATTCTTCTGCTTAGAGGAAATTTGCAGGTGGCAAGAGACAAAAGTTAGTCGGCAGTGACAAGAGTGAAGGAAACCCCCTTCGGGGAGAAGAGATCTTTTTATCGGAGATAAGGTTTTTAGTTAGGAAGAAAACCATAGGTAAAGAAAGGATTTTTCGCAGAGATCAAAGAAAGCTAGGAGGATCGATATTTTTAGGAAGAGTGACATCGAGTAACCAATGTATTGAGAAGACGTAAGGACGGGAGTGCAAGAAAACCTCAAGTAAAATACGATTTTTTAGCAGAGACAAGAACCTGAGGTGAGGAAAATCTGTCATTTAGATAAAGTTTCGGTGGAAAAAAGAACTTTATTTTCTATAATAACTGAAATATTTCGGTTTAGTTCGATTCTAAGCAATTGTGGTTAAAGTCATTTTAAAGGTTCTGGATTTTTTCCACTAATTTTCGCTTCTATATAATTACGGCATATATATAATTTGTTAAGAGACAAATGCTATCACATTGTCCTTTATAATTAAAAGCAACATTAAAAGTAGTACATAATGGTAAATACGGTCATGTAAACTTAATGACGGCAAATGTAGAGACAAACATGCGATCGATGTCCTCAGAACGCACACTCAAACACAAAAACCGTAAAACACACCACGGGAACAACACTTAGGTTTGATTACAATTAAAATTAGACATTATGCCATTTAGTCACTACGTCTATGCATCTTTTAAATAGGTTACAGGTGTGTCGTGGGGAGAGCTGCACAAGACATGACGTACTGCCATTGAGATGAGGTTAAAAGAGCTTTAAAAGAGTTAGTGTCTTCAAATCTGATTAAACTTTGATTATGTGATTCATAACATATTCATTGATATTTGTAGTTTTCTATTGTCACCAGTTTTTGACATTCAAGTTATTCGTGCTTGATTGTTTTTGTGATTCGTGATATTTATCGACATTTTTGTCGTATGTTATCATCAGTTTATGCCGTTTGATAACAGCAACGAATTCGCTGTATTTGGATGATATTAATATAGTTCGTTTGTGATTGCATGATGGGTGAAATTCATTGACATTTGTTGTTATCAGTTTTTGCCATTTGAAAACAGGAACAACTCTTCATACGAAAGCCGTTAATATGATACATTTTTCAATGTCTGATTTTTCAATGTGAGACAACTATTTGTTTTACTGCCATATCATGCCGAGTTTTCAAGAGCGCCAATGAAACGTTACCTTCTCTGCGTTCTAACATTTATTCATAAAATTAAATTAGTACAAACTTGATTTTGATCATTTTGGGTTTTGTCTTCATTTCTCTCGTTTTAATGTTGGCTCTTTTTGAATTATCATTCGTCTCTTTTCCTCTTTCATTATAACAAATTAAACACTAACTGAATTCAAACTTTATTTATTTTACCGCTATGCACCGCACTTCACCGCATAACAAACAACACATCCTGTCACACCAGCAGGCACACACATGCACATAGACATACACACACGGATGCGCCCACACACTCACAAATGCACATACACATGCAGACACACACTCAAACACGTGCATACGTATACGCATACACGCATATTCGTCTCTAGCGCACACACTGTGTAAAACATTACGCTTTGTCTTATCAAAAGTTAATGGCAGCGATGACGATAATGATGTTTATGATGACGGCGTTGATGTTGATAATGAGGAGTAGGTATCCCACTTTTGTGGTGATACGACCACTTCAGGGCGTCATTTATAAATAGTTTCTGCCTTAAAGTATTTTACTTTCCGTACTAGCGAGCAAAGAGTATTAAACAAATACAAATGCATACACGCATAGGCTCTCACAGAAACACAAACGCACAAGTAGATATACGCACATACACACGGGCACATACACACGCACATAACATACAAACGCATGCAATTTCAGTCATAAAACCAAAATGACAATGACGTTTATTATACCCTACACCCGAATAGTTAGGGTATATTACGTTTGCATCCCCGTTTGGAGATTATACATTAACCAAAAATGTACGCGATACGACCGTTATTAAATGCTCATACCACGTGTGGACTTTTTTTGGGAAGAGTTGTGTTGAAGATGAATGATTACATCTAAATTAACCCTGCATCGCCTATTGATTATCTGAACCAAATGCTAAACATATATTACGGGTGTAAGGTATCTAGGCTTCGTCCAGGCCGAAGCGTTCGTAGTTGTATTTTTTGTCTATTCTAACAAAAGTTTTAACAAATGTCGAAAGCTTCAACTTTTCTTCGTTTTCACAAAAGTATGCAAAAATTCTATTACCATCTCTTTCTCTCTGTTCCTTGTTAGTAGCACCGTATAAAAACTATGCCAGACAAAGTTTTGCTGCCAATCACCGCCTCTCTGATGGTGGCACCACTGGTGGCTCTACCCACACTCTCGGTGGTTCTTTGTCCTCTCTTTTGCTTATGCTTCTCCTATTACTTGGCGAGGTGTTGCATATCGGCGATCCGTCGTTGGGCAACAATTCGAAACTAGTTAGCACTTCAATACTATGCAACATTTTATCGAAACAGCGGGAAAGGAATAGAAAACGTGAAAGAAACTGTCAAGGATATTGAATTAATGTAACTAATTATGCCTCTAATTTACGAATAGTTGCGAAATAGTTTGGGCATGGTTTACCCTAACTCCCCTACCTCTCCTTGCAAGAATTGTAATCATATTATGAATACCCTTCAATACAAAGCTCTTACAGTTCAGTGTTTCCAAATTGTTCTAATTTAATTATTGGTGTCGAAGCAAAGAAGCTAGAATACTGCTAAACATTACAAAACTGTTTGTCTCTTACGTCTTGGCCAATAATTCCAAAAGAAATAATAAGTGCGTAAATTTGAGGTAGTCTTACGCCCAATAAAACGTGCGTTGCAGGAGGGTCGCTTTTTAAGTCAGCTGATTTGATGATTTAATAGATCAAAAACCGTTTCCGTAAGAGATTTCAAAATCATGTGCACAAAAGCTTGCCCACTGCAGCTACACTGATCCACAATTGATCTCAAAATGACATCTAATTAAAGTTTTTTTTCAAAAGCAAAAGTAAATTTTCAACACTTCTTGAAAGAAATATGCCATCGAGGCCCGATTTAAACTTGAGGTTAGAAAAGTCCTGGTGGTTATTGGTTGTAATTACAAAGCGGAGTTTTTTTTCTCAATTTTTATTTTTTCGTTTGTATGTACTTCGATACCTTGCCATAGTTTCTACTACTATTCCTTATATCTTGTGCAGCTCTTTAAAGTCTATGACAATTGAAGATGCTTTGTGCAGCTCTCTCTCGTCAACATCAATAAATGTCTCTTGTAATTTTGCTTTTAAGAAAATCAAAAAATCGACAAACGAATGAATGACAGAGAAAAGAATGGCAAACGAGGCAATGACAGACTTTTGGCTGAGAAATGCACACAAAGGGGAATGTAAATGATTCACACCAAGCCGGACCGATTATGATCAGAATATTCTTTGAAATGAAGAGATAGTTGACTCAGACTGTTACAACAAACGCCATACACATGCTGGTGACAATGTGACAATGACAACATTTGCTGGCTTTCGGTTTTGTGTTGACAATATTTTCGACGATTCTCAAGCACTCTTCAATTCTTGCATATCATTAAGTGACAAAAGTGAGCAAATATTATGCCAAAAGATGGCGAAGATGTGTAAAGGAGGGGAATAACTATACCTAAACGAGAATATTCCAATGCGTAAATGTGTAAATTCAAATGCTGCCAAATTGAAAATGTTTCCCGTCAGATTGTCAAGAAGTCGATCACATAGTTCTCTCCATCTTCAGTTTTCCTGTATCTACCCTTGATGTTCTTGTTGTTGTTCTATCTTTCAGTTGTTATTGTTCTGTGAAATTTTTGGTTGGCAATTTGTGGTTACGGGAGCAATGAAAGAAAACAATCAGCAACTGTCAACACTTTCAGACGCCTTGATTTTTGTTACATTCGTATGTGCGAGTGTGCTTTTACACCCCAGAGAGGTTCACATGGTTTTGAAGCGAGCCCCGAAAATATTTTCTATGGAATAATTTATGAAAAAGAAATTATTATTTTTGTAGCTCTTTAAAGATTACTTTTATATGTCCTTGACATGCGTTAATGGACCGTTTAAATCGAAGTGCACTCAAAAAAAGTTTTGCAAACGAATTCAATTTTTTATTTTAAAAAGTGTGACGATTATGATGAAATTGCTTGCTGAATTTAAATTAGATTTCGTTATTCCGTGCTTTTATAAGAATTTATTAATAAAATTATTAAAACGATTTATTTAAGCCGTTTTCGTTAAAAACCTCTTTCAGAGAGTATTTTTCTAGAAATATGCCCTTTTAAGATTTTTGAGTATAATAGGAAAATGTTTGTGTGTGAAGAATCCACGAGATCCTTTATAAATAACTAGAAAATTGCCAAATTGATTTTCAATTTTAAATTAATAGAATTTTGATAAATTAATATAACTTTAATTATATAATTTTATAAAAATTTACATAATTTTATTAAAAAATGGTTATATAAATCTATTTGACATTACTTCATTAGATCTCTTCAAAAATCTACCTAACACCTCTTCATTCAATCTTCATTAAATCTCAGGTTGATTGATCCTAAAAAAGGCGTAAGAAAGTAAGTCATAAACTGAACGAATACAATTAAAAAACATATTGCTTGACATATGGAGGACCGATGACTGCTTACGTCAAACGTAAGACCGTCGAAATGAAGTCAAAAGAAATACATTTAAAAATCTAGAAAATAAACTTTCCAGAACTTTAGAACTTGTAGTAAGAAGGAGTTATATCAACGACTCCCGTATTTTCCAGTAGGAACATAACACTTATGTATTTTAATACTAATGTGTTCCATATGGTTTTTCTACAACATGGATACTCTAAATGGTCGCGCAAAATTCGAGTATTAGAATAGTGAATCCCTTGCGTAGTTATCCCTTGAAGTGATTATGTGTTATGTTATATCCTTATTGAAAAATCCGAAGAAAGCAGCCGTACCATTTCATATCCCGATTTCTGTTCATTCTAATTTCCCATTAAGGATTCCCTTTCAAAATAAAGTAATAATCATTATCCGAGCGTTCAGTAATGAAAGCATTATTCCAGTATCCTTCTAGTCCATTTCAATTAGTTTCTTATTTCAATCTCTTTTACCCAAAGCGTCCAAGTTCAGCGTTTCAAAGACTTTTCTAATATTTGAAAAGGTTCCTTCCCAAAGAAACTTCGAAAATATTTCCGTTACAGAAGCTAAAATTGTCAATCTGGTTTCCGCAATGCTTCGGTTTCTTCCTTTCTTAGCAATTTCTTATTGTCTTTTCGACTTCTTGTCATCCTCATTCTTATCATATGTCGTCTATACTACGTCTGAATGCGTCTGGTGAGAAAAAGGGAGAGAGAGAGAGAGAGAGAGAAAGAGAGAGTGAGCGAAAGTAAAAGATGGGCTAATGCATCGCGTGTACCATATGCTTGTTCGGGTTTTACTATTTTAGATGCCGGTTCCGGTTTCTGAGTCCTTTGGTGAGGGTTTTTTTTGGTAATTTCGTGGTCCGTGCATCTATTTCTTTCTCTTTTCTTATTACATGTTGTAAGGAAAAATGAAGAAGAGCAAGAGGAATAAAATAATAAGAAGAAGCACCAACTTCATTCCGGAATTCAATTCACTTTATTGACATTTCTGAAGTTCTTTGATTCTTTTGACTTTGTCATTAGGCAGACTCGTCTCGGTACCACTGCTTTAATACCAATTCTCTTCTTCTTCATCGTAAACATTTTGTTCTCTTTCTATTTCTTCTTCTACTCTCTATTTTCTCCTCTTTTTCTTTTTCTTCATATTTAAAACCATGTGCATACATGCATGCCAGATCCTTGAATTATGTAAGAAACGATGAATACGAAGAAGAAGGTGAAGACCGTAGTCAAATGCGGTTATAAAAACCTTTCTCAATTGAATTGAATGCGCAAAGTTTGAATGCAAAAGAAGAATTTAAGTGCAAAGAAATGCCCTCAAGCAGTCCATAAATTTATGAAGGCTTTTGGAATTTATTTAGAAAGTGACAAAGAATTCGATGTGTGGTAGTTAAAGTTACGTTGAGAAATTTTGATGGCAACTTTAGTTGATAACTCCAGTCGGTTGATTTACTTTGTTTGACAATGAAAATAAATTTATTTGAAATAAAAGTAAAAATTTGATTTGAAATAAATTGATGTGACAAAGCTTCGATTTGAAAAAGAAAACTTTTGAGATGAAATAATTCAGATCGAAATTCTTTTTAGCGCAATAAATGATGAAAATTGAATTACTTTTAAGAAATGGAAATATTTATTCATTTAAAAAACTTTTTAACTTTCATGAAATTCTATAAGTGAGTTTGATTAATTTGATTCTTTTTTAAGTTCAAAATGTATCCAAATATATTTTCAGATTTTCGGTCACATTCACAAAAGATTTTTCAATTTTAACAAAATAAATAAAGTTTAGGTAATCAAAATAACTGAGAGGCTCTCACGGGGATAAAATTAGTTTAGAACGAAACGAACGAGTTTTGAAATCTGACCAAGTTTCTTTTCAGAAGAAATAATTTAATCATCGCGCGTTTTAATCATCACTATTCAGTTTAGCATAGAAAATGCTGAAAGATAATTAATAATTAAAAAAATTTGTAAGTCGAAGATAATTTTTCCTACAAGAAATTTCCAAATCTTCGCGCGTTTGATAAACTTTCATTGGTTTTTCAAGAAAAATATCATCGAAAAATGCAGTTTAGGTCATACGATATAAAATCGCGAAAGATACAACAAACTCTCTCAATTAACAATATCTTAATAGACTGCACTCATTAGTGCAAAAATAGTTGAAAATTAATTAGACTGGTAAAATTAATTTCAAGAAAAAGCGATAAAAACATTGTATTTTTAAAGATTAGAATGTTTTTGTATAAGGTGCTTTTCAATCTTTGTACACTCATAATTATTTTGTGGCTTTTGGAGATAAATAATTCTAGATAAATTTGTTTTACGAAAAAAATTGATCAGAAATAGTGAATTTTGAAAATTCTAGTAAAAATGTCTCAATTTCTAGTACGTTTATTAAATGTTCAAGGGCTTTTAAAGACCACGGATACAGGCTACGAATTATTGGAAAATATAATTCAGAATAGGAAGGCAATTCCCAAAACTAAGTACTTTTTAAAAATGGAATTATAATTTAATACGAAAATGTTTTCCAATCTATGACTTTAATGCTTCCTTGAGAGATTTTATGGATTTTGTGGGCTAGCTTTAACCGAAAAACTATCATAAATCTGTTAAATCTGTCATTATTTTCATTCATTCTCTAAGTCTTGCTTAGCATTTTGGGTTACGCGAGCCCGAAGCTAGTTAGACGAAGTAATTAATCGTTTAGGGAAATTAATGAAAGACTATTTCTGTACTTGTGTATCTAACAAATACTATCGTCCTTCGAGTTTTTACGCTCTTTCCAACTGAGGGTCGTTCCCCCTTTGTTTGCTTTAGGTAAAGTAATTTAATTAAATGATAAGCTTTTAAATCAAGAACACACTCCAACGGTATGATACTGATACTCTCTTTCATTTTTTCATACAATGCACAATTAGTTCCCACCCTTATATTCGTCACCCTCGATATGTATGCCATCCGCCCTAATCCCAATCATAACTTTGTCAGTGCTTTCCAGATCTTCCTTAAAACCAAAAGTGTTTATTAGAAAATTCAATTATGCAAAACATTTATAAATAATTTCTTTCAAAACGTGCCAGCAATAGGCGTGATGAAGAGGGTAGTAAAAACAGAGAAAAAAAGAACCAACCCGACCGCAGGCACAAATAAAATCGCCACCGCAATCAAACAGATTGCAATAAATGTTGATGGCAGAAATGTTGTTGATTTTGTGCTCAATTTTTTGTGGTAAAGGAGATATCTTTAATGAAGAATAAAAAAGCAGGGAAACGTTGAAAGATGTGGAAGAGGGAAAGAGGTGCTTACCACTAACCGCAAACGTTTGTTCGTCGACCAAAAGTATCTTAGCGCTCAGAGCAATATTTAACCAGTGGCACGTACAATTCGCCGAATGCGATAATGATCTATTCTGTGTCTATTCTGTATAAATATATCTATTTACATGCAAACCGACACGTTCGTTCGATGGATTCATCTGCCCGGAGCTTTGAATACGCAGGAAAACTACGAACTCGCCGAGTATCAGAAAACAGGCGAGAGCATAAAAAGGACAACAGCAAATAAAAATTGAAAAAAATGAGAGAGAGAGAGAAAGAGAGTGAGATTGAGAGATGGGTGAAAGAGAAAAGGATATAGAGTACGTACGTGCCACTCCTGTTGCGCCTTCATATCTATCAACAAGTCGCCACTTAATTCAATTGAAATATTATGAAGAGCATACTTCAAATTGTGCCAGCACAAGAAAGCAAGCAAGGAAAGAGAAGCAAAAATGTGGTGTGGTAATAAAGACGGAGAAAAAATTGAGTAGGCGAAGTGATGTGAGGGCTGTCCTATGATTTGGCTACTAGATGTTTTTAATCTTAAGTAAAGCATTTTAATGATAAGATTTTGTTATATGTTTTAAAGAAGATGGTGGAGATCACGAAATGGTATGGGAGGGAAATAAAGCATTTCGTTGTTGTTTATGCTGAATATTTAGTGAAGCTTCAAACCAAAATTTGCTTAAGTTATCGTTAAACTATAGAGCTAGTCAATTAAAGCGCGTTGTAGACTTAACAACATTTGTTAGTTACTTTAGCCCACTACAAAACCGTCCGATTTCGCCATCTGAATGAAATTATATCCGAATGTTATTCAATAAATTTGCAGTTATTAACTGAATCAGAAATCTTTGCAATACATTTCATATTGCGGCTTTTAAAGCGAATTTAAAAGGAAGCTAACTAATGGTCCGCTTGTTAAAACCTTTCGGTGAGTGCAGTTCATTAATAAATGGACTCATTAATCAAATTACGAGCATTTTTGAAACGTCCGTTCACTTTTTGAGTTCACTACGATACACTTTAAATAAGCCCTTGGTTGCTTTACCTCGGTATTGTTTGTGCTTTAGTTTGCGGTTTAGGGTATTGGCTTCTGTCTTTTTGTCATCTCTAATTTTTTTGATCTTTCTCTCCTACCCCCCCCCCCCCCACCTTCCCCTTTAACATTAAACTGGAACTTTGATTAAATGATTCGGTTTTTCTTAGAGCTTGACCAAACTGCATTAATTACGATTTTAGCTTCAATCGAATTTTGAGTTACGATTTAATATAGAATGGTGAAAATGGCTGAGATTATTGGACAATTGCGTTCGTAACTCCTATTGAATTACAACAAATTATAAACAATATTATCCATAGATGCTCTTATTATGGTAGTCAGTTATATCTCATATCATTACGGAGTTATCGACTTTAAACGCAACAATTTTAAAATAGTTGTTGGCTACAGGCTTTGGACAAATTCCAAACAACATTTATCTACTCAATGATCATGGCACATTTTTTCCGAAGTAAAATAAAATTTTCCGGAGGCAGGTTTTCATGAAAACGGACAGACATAGGAGAATAGTGTGCCGGGAACGGAGCGAAGGGCTGCAGCACTATATAAAGGAAGTGTGGAAGGAAGGAGGGAAGGTATAAAGGGGTAAAAAGATAGAATGTTTTAGCATCGTATGGACGAAGGTAGTAAAAAGCATAAATATTACAAAAAACAACAACCGTCTGATATGCAGGGCAACAAGTTGGCTCCGATACAAGAAAGTTTTCAGCACCAGGAGTAGAGAGCAAACAATTTATTGGACAGCTTGTAATGAGCTTTGTTGTTTCTTTTATTGTTGTCCCGTTCGTTGTTTTAAAGTGGTTTTAACAAGTTTTCTCAAATTGAGTTGAAAAATATTTAATCATTTATTGTGGGTTTGGAAAAGTATTTAGTTATTGAAGAAGAAGAAGAAGAAGAACAAGATATTGTGGAACAAAATTAGAAGCAGGCGATGGAGGAATTATTGCAAAAGTAAGTAAGAGTTATTTCAGACGAAACAGAAAAAGTTATTGAAGAAGAATAAGGAGTCATTAAAGAGAAATCATTAAAGTAATTTAAATAATGTTGGTTCGGTTTTAATTGGAAGATTTCTTAATGAAATATAAGAAAAAATTACAAATTGAAGGAATAAAAAGAATGAGCTAAAGAAGCAATTAAATTGAATAAAATTGATTTGTCATAACCTTAAGCCTTTTGAGCTTCTTAGTGTATAACTAAGTGTGTGACTAAATAATTGAATGTTCCTTGAAAATTACAATGCTAAAAAACTACATTGCCTTCATAAATAAAATTAAAAAATTTTTTCCTCAAATTTAGAAAGAAATTTATTTCTTTTAAATTCGGTTAAACGGTTGGAGATATCTAAATGAGATTTTATTCGAGAGGACACAACGTCAGCCAAGAATTTGTGAAAAAAGGAAATCTTGTCCGCTCACGGACTTTGTGAGACTTTGTGAATGCACTAAAATTGAGGGTGGCGTAAAATATTTAGAGCTATCATTTAATTTAATTTAGAGCTATCGTATCAATTTATTTACGAAACAATGATTGGCAAACTTATGAGAATTTCTGAAGTTAAAAAAACATTGTTCGCACTAAATATATATGTTTACTTCTTAGTGATGAAGCCAAGTGATTACTGAACGGCAATACTCTGTGTGTGTAAACACAAAAGAGTGTAGAGACCAAAAGTTATTTCGTGATCGATAATCATAAAATCTTTGTCAATCGCAAAATAATGTAAAGGGGAAACGTACTTTAAAGTATCCTGCTTCAGTTAAAGACATGCCTTTCTGATTATACTGGTGGCTGTAGCGGCTAAAAGCTCAATAATCTTAACTTCCTTTAAGGTTTGTGTCTTCACTAATTTTTAATATTAATAAAAATCTTCAATAAATTTTTTGCGACATACTTCTTATTGAAACCATTTAATCACATCCATAATTAGTCATTAAGAAATAACTTGGCAAATTTATAAAACCACTTTTATTTCTGAATTGATAACCTCATTAGAATGCGGATGACTTCACGATGAGTCCGATACAATTTGGATACAATAAATTAAAGAATTCATAGTTTATCAAGATTACGATTGGGCTTTGAACGATTGTATCGTTGGATCGTTGATCAGTTGCCGACTAAAATGGCAAAACAATATTGTACATGTAATAGGATTTAATAACAACAACATCAACAAAATAAGAAATACAATAACAACAAGCAGCGTTTAGAGAAATAATGAAAAAAGCAGAAAGGGACATAAATAAAAACAACATGAGCAGCAGTGGAAACATTTATTAAATGCATTTAATCGCTATGCAGGGAAGAGTAAGTGAGAAGCAAAATATAGAAAAAAGGGAGTCATAGAAGGAAGGAAAGAGAGAGAGAGGGGGGGAAGGAATGAACCACGTTGAAACAAGCCATTAATTTAAATCAGTTTCTACACCGCAGAACGGAAAAACAAGAACTCACAAAGCCAAAGAGTTGTGGCGCAACAACAAATGCAATGAATGGGGTCAGTGTTGGACGATGCACTGAAAGAAACTCCTCACTATCCGAAGATAGATATTTTAATAATAAGAATAATTGCAAAGATCTGTCATGATCAAGGAAATTTATTGAAAGGAAATTAATTCCGAAAATTGAATGGATAAAATTTATGGAACGAATAGGTTTTTTTAATTTTATGTTTTTGTATTGGCAGATCCTGTATCATCAATATTTTCTTGGGAATCTCCAAATAAAGTGCTCTTAAAAAGCTGGAATTTTTCTTATAAAATTATATTTTTTAAAGTTAATTATTAATTTAAATTATTATTATTAATTTAAATTGTATTTAAATTTAAATCATTATTAATTTAAATTATTATTATTAAAATTAATAGTTATCAAAATTTTTTTAGTCCTCATTAATATATTTTCCCCTTTACCCTCACTCCCCTTCTAACAAAATTGTTTTTAAAAATTTAAAAAAAGTTTGAATTTCTTCAGTGTAATTTTCACCAATTTCTGTCCAATTCGTACAAAGTGTTGATAATAAACGATGTTTACTGAACTATACACCGCAAAATACGATACATCAGGGTTCAATTTTAAGTAAACGTTCATTTCAACTGTTCTTGTCATTACCGTTTCAGCCCTTTCGCTTCCTTCTCCTCCTTCGTTTTAGTTTTTAAAGGGTTTGTTTCGTATGAGTTTGTTTAGCACGAGAACTAACGCATCCCTCAAGCGTAAGCAGAAAAGATAAACCTTGAGTAAATAATGGAAAATTATTTACAATTCACAGGAATCGAAAAGGAGAAAGGATTAGAGGAGGAAGAGAAGAATAAGAAGAAGATGATGAAGAGAACATCAAATAATTGATGTTAACAAAATTACGTCTAGTTTCTAAAAATAAACATTTAAGGGAAGCTTTCTGAAGAACACCAACAAGTTGACCCCTAATCGAATCCCAAATCGTTTTCTGATAAATAGGTTTCTCTCACCCTCTTGGACTTAAGAACTGCTTTGAAAAACTGACCCTTAGTAATTTTCATCCTAGATAAGCAGCAAGAGTTGTATACATTTGTAGAGGGGGGGAAATGTCACCCTATTTCTTATAATCGCAGGTCTGCGGTTTCCAGAGCCATCACTTGTAGTGTCGCTCCTTTGGGAATATTAAATTTTATAGAAGCTCTTACTGAATCTACCCCCAAAACTAAAGCCGATTACTTGGAGCGAAGAAATAATTCCTTTGAGAGGATGCTGAGCTTCTGGGGTATTTCAGTGATCCAGAACGTAACGGCTCATAATTGGGGATTTCAAATTATTTTTGAGAGAGATAAGTCTTCTTTTTCTTTCTGTGCCTATTCTTCAACTCAAATTTTATTCATGGTATTCAATTTAAACGATTTCTCTTATGCTTTCAATTTCAAGTTAAAACGAAAAAATTCAGGGTTTTTAAATTGATATCGAAATCGCTAAAGGCCGGCGAAAACCTCAAATCTTAGCAGGCCATAAAAAATTCATATAATTTTGCATAAACCACAATTACAAAAACAACAAGAACAACAAAGGCAAAGGACAGAAATAATAAAATCAACAGCAACATCAACAGCATTGAAATGAATACAGAAACTAAACGGCAATAACACCGACCACAAAAAGTACTAAAAAATGAAGAAAACATCAAAATAGGATATTTCTTCTTCTCTCTTGAGGACAAAGTCGAAACGATGCTTCGAGCCAGCGCGTACTTACTAAAATTGAAATAAACTTGGCCAATTTGCATACAGTTCCGCTCTCAAGGATCGGCCATAAAAAGCATTCCACTATTATAAACAGAATTGGAGACACTGCTGGTAGCTTTTAATAGTTACGAATATGAATAATTTTAGTTCGGTTATGATTATTATATAAAACCATAATAATAATAATCGTATAAAGTAAAAGTCGCGATATTTTCAAGTTTAAAAAGATAAAGGAAAGGAAGGAAGGAGGTGACGCGCGTAAACGATTTAAAAGAGTCGAGCAAGCCAAGAAAATTTTTGATAGAAAATCCGAAGAATAGTTTTTACAGATTTTGCCTTCCAGCAAATGAATTTTAAAAAGTTGAAGAATAATTCGCGAAATATTATTCATCAAACCTATAAAACTATAAAAGGAACATCTTTCAATATTTCGAATAAACTTTTACGTTGTCGTATCATCGAAAACCTTCGGAGACTTAGCCATGCAGAAGATCACACAATGCTCTAAAGCGCCTGTATAATCCCTTGTGAAAATTAACTTTTTATTAACATTTTTTCAACGTTTTTCTTACATAATCTTTTATAAATAATGCACTAATAATTCCATTTTCAAAGAACGCTCTTGTCGAAACTTTCGTAAATATTTCCCTAATTCTACCTTCGAAGGATACTACTTAATTCTTCAATAACGATTCAACTCATCCTTCAAATTAAACGCTCGTCCAGTAATAGACATGGCGATCATCCTTTTATATCTTTTCGCAACTAGAAATTCTCACCGTGTCCTATGGAGTTTATAAGAGGAATGTTAAGAATTCTTTGCGATTCTTTCCACGATTTTTTAGGTTTATTCTTTCTTTGTATTTTAAGAATTTTCACCAAAGGCACAATATCGTTGTCGCGAACATCGTCATCATCACCATCATCATCAGCATTGTAGTTATCGTCGTCAACTTCGTCGTAGTGGAAAATGCTTTCTTTATTATTTTTATGCTCGTGTACTGCATTAAGAAAATGAATCCTTCAGATGTTTCGAAGGGTAGAAGGTTTACGATGGATAAATAAACTTTTAAACAAAATCACTACAAATTTTTTGAGAAACAAAAGAGGAAGAGAATGATGATAGTAAGTGTCCAGATTACAAAAAAGTTGATTATTATGAGGGAAGATTTTGCGGAGGACGAGGAAGTATTGCTTAATAAAATTTCGTTGGTTTTTTTATAAGTTTAAACAATTTAATTAGAAGCTACTTTCGACAGAATGACGTTGTCGCGATTCAGTTGTTTTCTACTTAAGTGGAATATATAAAATCAATTTGCCGAAAGTCGAAATTTTCTTTTTTTCCAATAAATATTTAGTATTTCAACGCCAGGTGTTATTTTAAATTAGTATGCTATTTAATACTTTTAAAGAAAATTATGTGCCATTTTTTGATAAAACTTAAAAATATGTTTGAATTTAACTACAACAGTCTCTAGCTGTCCTTTATACTTCTTAACCTGTCTTAAAATAAGTTTTTATTTTGATAACACACTTTTCATGTCACGCTTTCACATAATTTTGTACCTTGCTTGATATCTCGTATACCAAAATTGGTAAATACTGCGAGTATCCTCTTAAAGTTTTTAAAAATTTAACTACAGGTTAAAAAGATAACACCGTTTTAAAAAACAGTCGTGCATATTGTTATATTTGTTCATATACTTGTGTTCGTTTTTCAAGAGGTTCTTGAAGAGTTTTTTCAAGAGTTTTTTTGTGTTCTTTCAAGAGGTGGGTAGGGTGTAAACGATATGATATCAGGTCTCTAACACTGTGAAAACTGTTATAAAAATTCTCCGCCTGTTTAATTTCGAATTGTGGATGTTTTGGAGAGATTTTTTATTCTTGCATGCTTGGGCAATTTTTAAAATGTTTGCCTGGTTTTAGAACAAATAGAATTGTAATAAAAATCTCTAAGTAGAAATATATTTGCAAGGATGAGATGTAAAATACTAAATTCTATGCGAAGAAGTTTACCGAAAATTTTGTTAAAGTGAATCAATTCTTCAAAGAAGAAACTATAAGTGAAATGACTTAGTGGGGCAATTTAATTTGG
Source organism: Physocephala rufipes (assembly GCA_963966595.1). NCBI lineage: Eukaryota > Metazoa > Arthropoda > Insecta > Diptera > Conopidae > Physocephala > Physocephala rufipes. Next base: position 3,711,686 of record OZ016502.1, read on the forward strand.
CCAACTAACTAAAAATTTGCTTAATTTTATTACTCAGCAAATTAGCTCTTTAAATAGGATTGAGCAAATTAGGTATCAAGTATTAAAATATGGAAGAAAAATTTAATTCTGAAAGAATAAAATATTGTAAAAAACTAAAACTAAATAAAAGATAAATTAAAGACTAAAACTAATACCATAAAGCAAAAACTGTGTAAAATCTTTATGCTACTTTATGCTATCTTTCTTTCAACCGCCTTTCTCCCCCTTTAATTCTCGCCTATCTCCGCCCTGCGCCCTCTATCATCTTACTAAAATGTTAGCATCATAGAAATTTACTCTTTTTAGTTGTAACGAATAGGGATTAATTTTATGGCATAAGTTTCTCAGGATTAAAACCAACGTAAGAGGATAAAATATTTCAAACAAATTTATGATGAAGGCACGATGGCCGGATGAAAAATACGGAGTCAAGAGTGGAGTGACTAACTAGTCTGTCTATCCTACGGTCTGTGCACTTTTTGTTGCGTTCAGTGTTTGGTCTGTCTCTCTTTGCCGCTCTGTCTATCTTTCCAAGCAACCAATTTAGAAGAGAGACAATTGTCCTTTTTGCAGTCAGGCGGAGTTTCATTTTTTATTCAAGCTACTTTATGTTTTTCGTTGTTGTTTTTTCATTCAATTTTGAGCCACTTACTTCTCACCATTTCTTTCTTCTTATTCCTCCACTCTTCGGCCTTCTCTCTCTCTTTAGTATTACAAACAATATTTTTTCAAATAAATTTATTTAATTTTACGCTTGAAACTGCAGTGGGCACCACAAGTTATGCAGCTTTCAGCTACAAATGAATTACAAATAGATTCATGAGATACTCAAGTAAAACATTAGATAAAATATAAAAACACCAGTCGACAGTTACCAAAACGTTTGAAAGCTGCTTAAGGTACCAAATGAGTAGCTGTGTAAAATGCCTGACGTGCGTTAGGGGAGGAGGTAGCGAGGCTGTGTGTAAGAACATAACCAACACTCAACCAACTTACATAAGACAGTGCCTAGTTTAGGTTGAAACTTTTTGAGCGGCTTTTTCGAAGTGTTCTAAAACACAGAGTATCTCAAAAATTAAATATACATAACCGTAAATGTTAGTTTCATACGATTTTTCAGTAACAAATAGCAACGACGGTAGCTTATGACGATTTAATTTTTACAAAATTGGGGTTTTTTGTTGCACGGTTTGATAGTAATGCCTTTTGTATCTCTTAATTTTACTATATTTTGGTTATTGTATCTGGTTTGTTGTATCTTTTGTTGATCGAGTCTTCTAATTAATTTATGTGTTAAATTGATTGCTTGTTGGTTGTGTCTATTGGTTCTTGTATCTGTTAGTGGAGGTATCTGTTGATTGTCGTATCTGTTAAATTCACTATCTGCTGTTTATTGCTTCAATTGTTTTTACTGCCTTTTTGTTGTTGCATCTGTTTTGGTGGCCGTGATTGTTGACAGTCCTACCTGTTAATTTAATGTCTCTTTGTTATTGTATATGCTAGCTGGAGTATCTTTTGGTGGTAGCTTTTCGTATCTGTTAGTTTCAGTAGCTTTGTGGTTCTCACATAAGTTTTTGTTTTTGTTTTTTGCTTTTGGATGGCGAGATCTACTAATGATAGTATCTGTTAATTGTTGTGCTGCCGGTTATTGCATCTGTTGGTTGCTGCCCCCAATCGTTTGTAATGATTTTTTGACGATGCCGTCTGTTGATTATTATATCCGTTGGCTTTAGTATTTTTATACTTGTTTATTCTCGTTAGTATCGACTGTTTTGCATTTATAAGCTGTTGTGTTTTTTAACCTACTGATTTCTGTCACTGGTAGTATTTGGTATCTGTTAGTATTTGGTATCTGGTAGTATTCTTTTACTATATTCATTACTATATCTTTAAGGTGTTGTCGTTTTTGTCTTTCCGTTAGTTGTTTATGGATTTATGCGCTTATGCATTTATTTATGTATTATATCTGTTGGTTGACTTACATTGTTTTGTCTGTCAATTGTGTTTTAGTAATTATGCTTGTGTAATATATTTGAGTTAACAAACCTTTAGATTTTTCGTCGGTTTTCCGTTGATTTTCTTTTTTCGGAACGCTATTCGACACCTGTTACGGATTTATCCATCAATCCATTTACTTCGTGTGTAATTCTAGTTGGGCCTCTTCACAAAAGAAAGGCCGTTTGATCATTTCAACAATTTAACAATTTAAATTCCTCAATTCTGTTGTTGCTGTTGTTGTTTTTGTACAAAAATAATTCAGAAGTTTTCTGTGGTCAAGCGAACAAAGTTAGAGAATTTTTAACGTACACTAACTCAAATACACGTACACTGATGCACGCACGCACACACACGCATACACAAACTAAGAGATACGATCAACACTGAACTTCACAACGTTTGCACCGAAATTATTTCATTGAAATTATTTTATTTTTTGCATACTTTTATCATTTCCGGCCTTGACGAACATTTCGTTCCTCTTTTCACCCAGTGCAATTTTTTTTCGTCCAGCTTCCTCTTCACAGACTCTTTTTCACTGATTTCTGTTTTACTATTTCTTTCTGTTAGTTCTTTGTTATTGTTTTTCTTTTTACTTTCTGTTTTTTATCCTACTTCCAAAATTTTTATTTCGTTTTTACTGGCACTTCCGTATTTTGCAAATTCTATTTTTTTATCGCTGAACAAACGGCAGAATAATTGAAAGAATGCACCGAGTGAGAGGCAGCACCGGCACTTGTCGGGTCTTGGCTTGGGAGGATTGGTGAAGGAGGATTACAGCCACCCGTAAGCTCAACCTCAATGAATGAGGCTGCAACGAACGACGTTGGCAATAACGACGAGCGTCGGAACGACCAAACCGACCGCACAAATTAATTCCAATTTCGCCAGAGCTACCAAAATCCTCATAAAAGTGTCTTTCAAAAAAAACCCAAAACAACTACAACTAAAGTTTAAAACTCACAACGAAGACAAACAAACACGCATTAATTATGCTAAAGCCGAGCGCCAGACGTCGCGGGTGATAACCAAATCGACGCATAAGGCGATAGAGGACACTTGACGAGACATCAATGTTAAACGAGAACCGAATGCGAGTAGCGTTTTGCCAACAACAACAACAGCACCCGCCGAACAAAATTGTTCGACACTTGAAACACCAAACTCGTAGACCAGCTGCGTACCGATTCTTCTCCTTGATCGCGTAATCGTTTCGTCGTTCTATAAGTTGCTCTTCAACAATCCAAGTTGAGAAATATGTTTTGCTTTGTTACAAATTAATTATTTTTCATTACTCTTGGCACGCCCCTCCACCTCGTTCATTATGCAAATACTTTTCGAACAGATTATTTCGCGGGTGGCCAAGTTTGCTGCAATGCGTCTGCTGAAATGCACTCGAACACTTAGAAAAAGGCAATAAATAATTTCATTGCGTTTAGTTAAATTTTTGGTTGTTCTTTTTTGAAATAATTATTTTCTTTCTTTTTTGCGAAATGAATTCGGCAATTTGTTGGTTTCAAGTGTTTTTCTTAATTTTTTTCTGCAAAAAAATCCTTTCTTTAAGCGCACCGTTTGTTTTCAGCCGCCAGAACCGAAGCGCTCGAAACTCTTTTTGTAACTGAAACTAATTCGAACATCATCAACAATAATAAGACACGGAGCAGAGTTGCAGCGGGACTAGCAGCCGCAGCGACATTAACATCGACAGCAATGTCCTCGGTAGCAATGTCATCGGCGGGCACACTACGAAAATCACCAACAACAATAACAACAACGCCAACAACAACAACGCCAACAACAACAACAAAAACAACAACCACAACGACGACGACAGCGGGAGTAGTCACAGTCAAGTGCAATTGTCACTCGTTACAACGACGAAGCGATGATTACGCTATTCGGCTATTCGGGAATAAACGAAGTCAAAATGGGAAATCTACGATACGACTTCAATTTGTGGATGATGAGATAGGGGCTGATGGGTGATGAGGGTGGTTAATTGGGTAGACGCGTGAATGTCAAATAATTGGAGTGGTTGCATCATCCCCTCAAGAGGCTAAACATGGACGTCAATAAAAATAAAAGTAAGAAAACCAGAGAGAGAGAGAGCGAGAGTATGTATGTGTATTACCACTTGGATTCCACCACGTGGTGCCCCGGTCTAAAAGAGTTATAATCGTGGGAGGACCACAATCCGCGAATGCTGATAAAGATTCATCAATTCGTGTACAAAAAATGTGGTTTCTACCCATACGTTCCAATAATTCTCTCAAAACTACACAAAACTGCGAGAGAGTTAAGGAATGAGAGAGAGAGAGAGCGCGCATGTGTTACACTTTCGAACTTCGAAAAGGAACTAATGCACTTTGGAGGAAGCGAATAAGAGGAGGCAATATGCAGTTTAGTGGGTCGAACTGAGACGAAGTTGGGGCTGTTTTTGAATTTTTTTTATAAACTTTTCAGTTGTAAAACATTTGTTGATGCAGCAGGTTTTACTATGAGTAACTTCGATTGTGAATTTCCGGCGTCATATTTTATTATTATTTTATTGGTTATCGTCAGAATAATGACCATTTTCATTCATTGATTCGGCTTTAATGTTTCAGTTTTTTTTAAAAATTGGTTAGAAAAGGAAACAAAAGAATGAAGTCGTTTAAATGAGGGTTGAGCTACTAAGTTATTTCAAACAATTCAGATATTCCAAAGCGCATCTAATAAACTTTTACATTCATATAAACACGATCTTGAGCTTTCCTCATTATCTGGTAAAGCCTACCAGCTAATGAGCCAGCTTACCTAAGGTTAAGACTTTTTAAAACATATTATATTGTATAGGAAAGGTACATTGCGACCGCCTCGCAAGAATTAATATATGATGTTAGGTATATTGCTTCTCCTTGCGGGCATTAGGGTCTATAGTTGCTGCACTAATCCTGCTCGCCCACTACCTGCCCGTAAATTTAACTAACGTACCAATTTTCAAACCTGTCTTTCACCTGCTAATTGCAAAGAATGTTATTTCCTCCTCGGTATAGGAAGTGAGGTCTCCTTAGCTTCCCTGCGTAATCCACCATTGCCCAATCCTCAAGACATGTCGTCCTGGAAAATTGTGAACGCACCTTCAATGTTAAGAAATGGGCATACGATAGGTTGACCGGTGAATATCCGGTCATTGCCCATAGGTTTAGTGCGTGCCCGGAAGGCAGCTGGCTCCACAGGAGTCAACTAAAACAATTGGCAAATCTCACACATATTTTCAGTTCTAACGTTGATCTGACTTTTCTTCTTATTTGCAGGGAAGATATATAGTTTTGATGTCTGGGGTCTCTACACCTAATATATTGCGCTTTAATGGAGTTGCGTATCTCACCCGATACTGACCGTTTATGAACCATAGCTTTAAAGTTTCAGCTTTACTGCTACTTGCTAATAAATTTAAGAACGTACTCACCTCTTACGTTGGTATCACTTCTACTCCATTCTGTGCGATGTGCGTTAGAATTACATCCCAAAATTAAAAAAATAGGTCCCGATTTGTTTGCCTTCGTCACAAAGAAGGGAAATGAAGGGAACTTACTGATAATTTCCTAGCAGATACTCAAACCTGGATATTCATCACTCTGGTATAACTGATGCTAAGGTACACACACATACTTGGGTTACCATAACCAGATCATGTCGTTGTGATTTTCTCGGTTGGGAACCTGCTTTGCGAAGCCTTTCGGAAGTAGCTCAATATGGATTTTTCAATGCTTTCGTTGTTTCCGAACATTTAGGTCAATCGGATATACTTTTGGTGGACTTCATTTTAGTACGTGTCGCGGACAATCAGGTCCCTTAGGCCTTTCCCCTGCCCCCTTCAAGGCTTCTTCCGAGGTTGTACTCTCTTACACGTATCGAGGACACTATTTAGCACGAACCAGAACCTGGCCATTATTTTTCGTGACCTCTCAAAAGCCAGATGGCTGTACCACAAATTTTCGGAGTTTCTGAAGAGTATTGTTCGTCGTCATTCTCGCCTAAAATTAAATGTATTCATTATACATAGAAAGATATAATTTTGTTCACACATTTTTTGGCGAAATATTAGAAACTTCTCACGTCTAAACAATCCCTGCCCTTTGACTTCTTTCGCTTGTAGTTCCGGTTAAGGATTGTTTCTCATATTGCGACATTAAAATTTTCCCTACATTTAAATAGTTTTGCAGTTGTTCTCTGTATTTGAACAATTTTAGATTGGCGTCTTCTTTTTGGAATGCTTTTATCTTTATCTTTATGCTTTTAGATTGATGGATATTTATAGGATAATCCCACTATTTTAATATCAAAATTTGTGAGTTTCTTTAAGTAGCATAAGCATTAAAATTAATAATATTTTTTAAAGATTTTGCTTACACATTCATCTTATTATTATTGTAAAGAAAATATAAATGAAAATAATTTCTGATTTTCAAAGTATTGATGAAAGTATTGAATGGAAAAGAAGAGGATATTATTTCATATTTCATCTATTGAATGTTCGAGGATTCTTACATAAATTACTGATTATATGGGAGAAGAACGGTAACTAATATAATATTATGATCAATTGTTAGATGAACGTATGAATGAATGAATGAATGAATATTTCATATGCTATGCACTATTCCGTGTAGGCAGACATAAGAATCAAGAATACCGTCGTATACCTTTGCATACTTCTTTCTCTCTTTCTTCTGCACACGTTTCCTAATTATATACTTCCTTAGAAAAGTAATTTATGGTATCCTCTACTTACTATACTACATCAAGAATAAGAACAAGATAAAGGTAGGACATAAATGTTATTAAAAGAAGACGAAAAAAAGAACGAGCCGGCAGAAATATTTAACTAAGAGATTCTTTAGTTAATATTTTATTTACAAAATTCTTGAATGCTTGAGGTCGATGGACTAGTTTTACTCCGCATCTTTTGCAGTTCAAAAGGAGCTGCTGCTGCTTAGAATATTTGCTTTAGCGTTTCATAAGTTATGATTATTATTATTGTCCTCATTATTACCTACAACATAAAATTACCTCAAATCATTCCACTTCATCTGCAAAATTTTCATAAACTTTTGCTAAAATATGGAAGAATGCATTGCCCCAAAATCTGTGAAATTTGTTTTAGATGAAGATGATGAAATTCTAACATACATGCTTTTTTCACTTGTTATTCAGCATGAGTGGCAAATATTTGTATGCTGTTTATATATTATCACCCCATTTTTTTTGAATAAATTCTGCTGCCATAAAATTCTTTTGCAAAATAAACTTAAAATTCCACAGCTCTATAGAGTACAGAAGAGTAATGAATACGTACCGTAGAACGACTGGAGAGATAGGAGGCAAGAAGCACGAGTAAAGAAGGAAGAATTAAGTCAAAGGGTGAGAAGGAATGAATTCAAAGGATCATATTCAGAGGGTCAAATTTAGAAGGAACCAATTTAGAAGGACAAATTTAAAACGTAAAATCAAAGAGTACTGAGTAGCGAGTGCAGAGCGATGAGTACAAGAAGAACGACGAGTACATTGCGATGTATCTAGAGTAACGAGTCAGAGGAATGTGTTTATGGAAGCGTGTACAGAGAGATGAGTTCAAAGATTAAAAATGTAGCCGTTTATCATTCTTTCTCTTCTCCTATCTACAGTCATAACTAAAACGGAAGAAGAAGAAGAAGCGGACAAAGAAGCAGGGAAATACTTTTCATTGTAGCAAATAAACCAGAAATATTCCCATTTTACCTTTACTGAAATTATGGTAATAATGTGGTGGTTCTGCTGGTCGGTTCTTGATGTTCCGGCTGACTTAGTCACGTTAGTATTTTACAAGCAAAAAAAGGCTCTTATGTCACGATAAACGTATGACAAAATATCGTGTATGGCATTCTTCAGAGAGGAATTACTGGCATGGAATTTTGTTTAAAATAATTTTCGTAAATTTTTTAAGCAACATTTTTTGAACACAAGCCAACAGCAGACGATGATACTACACTTTTTTGAAATTTGAGAATTTTTCGAGGTAATATTAAGGACATCCATCATAAGCATATCTTTGAGGACATTCTTTGGGAATGAATTCTGAAGGAATTTTAACTGGAATTCTTTTGGATTAGCGCAAAATATGGTACGAGTATTATAGAAGTTTCTTGATATTTTCAAGCGCAACAAAATAGTTGTAGCTTTTGAAAATATTGCTTCGAAATTTTATGTGATGGCTTTGTCCTTCGCTTTATGGTGTCACGTTAATTCCTGATAATGACGTATTTTAGAAAGCAGTGTAGATTTCTTTCAGTGTAGTTAGATATTCGTCTTCAGCTACCAAATCTTTAAGTTCTGATCTCAATTGCAAAAGAAACTTTGCATCTCTTCGCATTTTGGTTTCAATTTAAAATAACACCTATTAATGAAAAACCCTTTCAGAGGTCTCAACGATAAAGAAATTTGTGTTTGTTTCTTTGCCTAGGAGTTGAATTTTTCAAATAGTTTATTTTTATGGATTTCATAAAAGCAGTTTTTGTGTATTTGAATATTTACAATTTATCGCTTTTTATTTAATTCAATAGAAAACTCGTTACGTTTTCTAAAGTGAAGAATATGTTTATGAAAAAACAATCAAATTTATTATGTGCAAAATAATTTCTTTTGCACAAATATAGTTTATCGATATTGTAAATTGTTGATAAAAATTTCATAAAATATCAGATAACAAAATTGAAGAATTGACTTTTCATGCTTCGGTTCACCGCAAGCATTTAATTCATTTGAATTATTTCGAATATAATTTTCCAAACAAATTGTATTTCCAAAGTATTCAAACTAGATTTATGTCACACATATACGGATGTATATGGACGTCCGTTGTGTTGTACGTTGTATGTGTTTGTGTGTATGCATGGCTGTGGGTATGTTTGCGCGTTTGTAGGTGTAATCGTTTATACTACTTGTGTATAGATTCATATCTAAATGATTTGGGCTACTTTAAAATTCAAAACAACGTATGCTTTTTATTATTAATAAATACTTTGCTAAACAATTTGGTATTACTGGAAAATTTAAGTTTAAATTTATACATTTTAAGAGTTCTTGAAATCATTTTTCTGAAAAAGGAGAATGAGTGACAAAAATTAATGCATGCTCGAGCTTTTAATATGAATTCAATTCTTTATTTGGAAATAATTTCAAATATAGAGAATTTTTTCATTTGGATTAAGCAAATTAAATTTTCTTTATTTAAATAAATTGAATTTTCTTGAATTAAACAAATTAAATTGTCTTAATGTTATAAAAATGAACATAGGCACTTTTATTAAAAATCATGTACACTTGGTTTTCTAATAAGGACATAACACAGACACAAATCTTATTCACGAGTACAATCCGTGAAGTTCCGGCGATTCAAATCACTAATAGTCTTTAGCCCTTAGATAAGTTTGTAGGGGTAGTAGACCGAGGAAAGGTGTAATTCTCAAGGAATTAGCTAAAACAACAAACATACGTTGTCTTCAATTGAAGCCTTTATAGTTGTGATATTTTCGATTTTCATCCTGTGGGTTGTCCTAGCGGGACAGAATTATCTCTACAAAGAGAATTTTAATTTGAATTTATCGAATTAATCTTGCGTAGCCTCGTTTCTGGGCAGAATTAAATAGACCTAAAATTAGAATAATATTGATAACGTCTGCTTAAAATTAAGGTTAAGCGACTTTTAACAATTTTTGTAAATTACTTGTCGATGAAGTTCAGGATAAAGTTATTAACTTAGCAAAACGTTGTGATGGTTATATGATGGTTATATGATGAAAGGGTAACGAATGCAGTTATAATTAAATAAAAAACTGTTATGTTTCTAATGAAAAGTCGAAAGTCTTTTAAAGTGTTTAGCCCTTTTTTTGACTTTTAGAGAAGGCATCACTATCTTTTAAAACTCTAATTTTAAAAACTTATATTGTCACCGATTTTTCACTGACACCTTGTCCTTAAAACTATTAGATGTATGAAATTTTCTTTTTCTTTTTCCTTGATTCTTTCTCCAATTTTCCATTTAAAAACTTTAAAATGTTTTTTTACTTTTTCAGTATTTATTCCTTCGTTCTTTCGCTCTCAAGGTTTCGTTTTCCCATACGATTTAAGCACTCTGTTGTCAATAATTGTAAAGATTTTTATGAAAATAGTAATTGCGGAAGTTCTTTCTCTTCAGCTATTCATCCACGCATTATGGAGAAGATCTAGAACAAGGAACCGTGAGATAATTTTGTACTCAGTATTTTTAAGTAGCCGTACAATTAAAAGTTGCGAAGATTTCATGTGCTGAGTAATGGATGATGATGATGGTGATGACGATGATGGTGATAATGATAAAGGTGTTGATGATGATGGTGATGGTAACGATGGTGACGGTGATGATTGTGTTGATGATGATAGGAATGATAACGTATGGGTGGATGTAGGGGTGGATGAACATGATTTTGGAAATCATAAAAATGACAGAGATTATGAAAATGATGTTGAAGATGAGTTGAGAAATGAAAGCGATTTAAACTTGTTCATTTTAGAAGTTTCTTCGAAGCGCAAATTGGTTGTGTTGTCTCTTTTAATGCGTTTTTAAATAGTCTTAATATATTTTTATTTAATATTCCATTAAAGTTTTTTGGTAAATTTTTTGAAGTCTGGTATGAAAACAGTTTTATCTTAACGGTTATGCAAATCGGTCAATTTTGTGTGAGTTTTCATTGTGGATAAAATTTTCATTGGATGAGTAAATATTTTTATACTGAGCAATTTACGACAAATATTCACCTCATTTGTTTATGAGGTGTGTTCAATGAATTTGTTTACGAGGTGCATTCAATATATGCTCGGTATAGATATGAAGGAATAGTTTGTTTCATTAATAGTATTTCTGTTTTTCGATATAGTCATTGTTACCGGAAATACATTTGTTACCCAGTTTCCTTAAACTGATCATGATTTTTCGCATCGTTACCTTCTTTCAGAGTTATAGTAATCATTCCTTACTTTTCCTGATCTACTGCTCTCACAAATTTAAAAAAGAAAACTAAAGGCTTTCATTTGAATCATTTGAATCATCAAAACTTCTCGGATTGGAGCTCTTAAGGAGTGACTTTAAATTTATTAGTCGAGGTCAAAACCTCTCTGTTTACTTTTTGGGTCGCAGTAATAGTTCTGCGTTTAACGTTTAGTAACAATTTCATTGAAAATGTTTGTCGGGCTTTTATCACAGATCATTAAAACCGGAAGTAATGATCACAATTATATGAATTATATGTGTATACCGAGGGTATAGTGGGTTTAATGAAGTAACTACTGAAGTTACACTTTTGGTAGTAAAAAACCGAATAACGAAAATAAATTGAACGCCCCTCATATACATAATCTTCATCATTATTTCATCAGTGCTTGCAATTGCATGCGAATGAAACCCAAAGCTGCAAAGTCATGAAAGTACGTTTAGAATGATTGCATTAAACACTTACTTTTTGATGAACATTATACGCTACTTTAAAAGGTCGAACACTCCTTTCTTCTCTTATGCCGTGACGGGAAAAGAAAAGAGGAAGTGTTTATGACTTCTAACATTAACTAACTGAAGAATTTTGTGATAAAAATTTTATGACATTGAGACTCGATATCGATCAACCGATTTGTTTACTTTATTTAATGGCACGAAATACGAGATATTTCTCGGTTGAATGACAAAACCTTAATGTGTTTTATTCGATTCTTTGCCCCTCTACGTTTTCTTTTCTCTTCCTATAACACTTTCTTCTGTATTTTCTTTTGATTTTCTATTACTATGATATTAAATACATTAAGTATAAATTATTATTGTTTAAGTGTTGGATTTATTACTTCAAGACCATCGCAATAGCCAGTGTTTTCGGCGAGAGCTTATTGTGGTGCGTAAGGGATCCTTTTGTGGTTGTTTGAGGTCAGATAATTGAAGTAAGATAATTTGAAGTTATCTCGCTTGATAATAAACACAATTTTTTATTTTTTTGTTTTGAGGGGTGTGGTTGAGGGTGTTGTGTATAATTTGAGGCGGTAGATTAGCAGTAGCATATTTCTCGTCTTCCGGTTTTACTGAAAATTTTTGCAAGAAATTTAATTAATAGGAAACATCACTGTCCTTTAAAAAATGTCAAAAAATTCTGAAAATTATTTGTGAAAGAGTGAAAAAGGTTTATGAAAGAATAACTTAACCCCATGTCATAAGTTTGTCCTTCCCAACAGAATTACTTGTCTCAAACAATCTTATTCTTATTCGCTCTTTAGATCTGTCTCTTGAGTATTTCTTTTTTCCCTGAGGCCTCAAAGTATTTTACTCTATTAAAATCAGTTACTCCCTCTCCTCCCCGTGGTCTCTTTTCGTATCGCCAAAATTGCACTTGATTTATGTTGCTTTTTGGAATTTCCTTTTTCCTCAATTTTTCCCTTTTTTTATTGTTATTTAATTTGCAGACGGCATAGCCCCGACAGGAAGAACAACTTCCATTAAACTGAATTAGATGGAAATGTAATTTCGATTGTTTTACAAACTTCTTACAATGGAGATGCCAGCTCAACTCATTCACTACCAGCGATAGTTATTTAGAGAGCAAGCAGCAGTTTCAGAAACAGTGACAGAAGCAGTAATTCGCTACACCGTAGTTGAGTTCATACTTCAAGAGCCCTACAAGCGATTACAAGATGCACAAGATGTTATTTTAAAATAAACACAACTCCGGACAGGGCGGGGTGACTCCAAGGACGACTCTGTCTCTTTACACTTTTACAAGACGATAATGTTTTTTCAGAAAGAAGGCGAGAAATATGTTAAAACGAAAGGCGAAAGAGGCGTTGTAAATTCTAAAGAAAAGGAGGCAAAAAAAGACAAGAAGAGCCGGAAGAAGAGAGTAAGAGAAGGAAAGACGAATGCTACTCGAAGGAAAAGCAATATCTTGTGTATGAAAAATAATTTACAAACTTTGAATGATACCGAATGTTCAGAGAATATTGTAGGCAGTAGTGTGTCGAGGGGTTTCTGCAAAAAAACGGGGGCGGAGGGGGTGCGACGACGAAAATAACAAGGAACGTCGGTACATTAAACACACTCACCAACAAAATCTTATGCAAAACAATAGAGACAGGACTTCAAACAGAAACTTCTCTTTCAAACAAAAATCGGTTGACGTTCGAAGGAATCAAAATATCACGACGATAAAATAAGAAACAAGTTTCAAACGTTGATCTCAAGACGATGGAAAGGGAAGAAGGATGGAATGTAGGTGGAAAGCGGAAGGTGGTAAAGCAAGAATGGAGAGAGGGCAAAAAAGCAAAAACTACAAGGGATTGATGTTGGTAGATTGTATTCTTGTCACAGTCGTTGGCTTCGATGACTAACTGCATTTGCGGCAGCAACATTATTTCGCTGACAACTTGTTTAGTTTGTAATATTTTTTTCCTAGTTTGTTTTTAAACGACATTCGGACAAGCGAATACGTCAATTCCTTGCATTCCAGCAAGAATCTGTTGATTCCAAAATATCGCATGTCAAAGATGTCAGCAATGAAGCGCCTAAAAAAATGCTGCAATTTTTTTAAAAATTTTCGAATAGGAAAACGCGTTAGTGTGTGAAGTTTTTGGTGAAGGGAATCAATGCCGAGAAGGCGTGTGGGAGACAAAAAGCGACAAGATATATTTTTTAAAAAAATATATCTGAAACGTTTGGCATGCGAATGGTACGCAAAAGCAAATAACATTTCAAAATAATGCTCTCGCGCATATTCAACATTTTTTCTTTAATTTATTCAAATGAACGGAAAATGTTCCTCACGTGCCATTTTCAAATAAAATAGAATTTGAAGAAAAACAACAACGAAAATTTTGTCTATTAATTATTTTCGCAAATTTCTTTCGTCTAACAATCGATGACTGAAACAAGAAGTGATTGACAAATGATAGCGGGGACATTTCAATCAAAAGGAGTTGCTTTGATTGGCAATCAGACCAAGCTTATGTTGCAGAAAAATCTTTCAAATAGTTAAATTATGATTGGAACATAGTTGTGAAAAAACTGGATGTTTTTATTAGTCCCTCAAGCTTTTAAAAGTAGTTTATTTAGTATTGAAATGAGTGACATATTACGCTATTGAACCCGCTTGCAATCATTGTAGAAATCACATCATTTTTGTTTATGTGAGGTGAAACATATTGTTGTTATTTTCTACGCACTAAATGACACCAAACAGTAACAATAACACGGCCATATCATGTATGGTGTGTGTGATTTTGAATGGTAATGCATGGTAAAACATAGATTTCAAAGCATTAATGGCGAGGTGAATTAAAAATGTAATTATCTCTGGTAGTGACTCTCTTGATATTGCTGGTCAGATAACAGCTGATCTTAAGAAATTCGCAACGTTAAAAACAGCTGATCGAAACATGCTGAAAAAATTGAACTTTAACGGTTGAGTATACTCGACTTAAATAACGGAAAAACTGGAAATATAAAGTGAAGTCAGAAATGTCAAATTTTTTTCTTCAGTATTTTCGCCCATACAACGGCTTAGTATACGCAATCTGTTGCCTTGGAACGACATCACACCTTATACTCTATTAGGAGTGCTAATGGCAGATCATAAAGGGCTTGGTTTTGTAGGTTATCGCTTCGACAGTGTGATTAAAAAACAAAGGGGCACAACGAGTGATTCTATTAGATCGTCGAACTTTGGGAGGAAGTTTCAGTTTAAAAGCGATGTAATAGAAAGTATTTTCTCGGCCCGGAATAGAGCGATGCTTGCGCCTGAAGACGGATATGTTACTCTGTTCGTTACTGTACAGTCTCTTCTTTATTATTTAATCACTGATGCCAAATATTTATCGGGCTCTCCATAAGGTCGCAGATATGCTCCATTGAATTCTTTAAAATCAGCCAGATGTCTGCGGAAAGGTTCTTAGAAGGTCACCATGAGAATATCTCTCAGTCATTTCAAAAGTTATTTCACATGCTCTAAGCCAGAATTGGTCTCGAAAAAAATTACCCATTACTGGTAATGCTTATTGCTTTATTACTTCTCCTACTCCTAGCGTCTTCTCGTCTTAATTGAATAATCCTGTATTTTCAAGTACAAGCAATTAAATTTTTATACCGTAAAATGTTAAACTGTGTTACATTCTATTATCCTGCCTGAGAACTTTTTATTCATGCGAAAAGGATGTATTGACTTTTATAAGGTAATACTCCTTTATAATCACGCCTTTTTTATGCTCTGAGTGCATATTTGTATGTGTGGTTAAAGCTCATAAAAAAGTCAGGTGAGATTGCCGGCTATTTCCGCTTAGTATGCTAATTAAATGTTTTTGTCCCTTTAGTTAAGGCCTTCTCTTAATTTCTCTTCTCCGCTCTGCTATTCCGCTACACGCTCGTTTAAGCTCAGGAGTTGCTGAGTGTTCATGTCTCATGGTTGAGCGCTAATTCAATTAAGTGGCGACTTGTTGATAACACGCCATAAGTACCCCTTTACATATAACGAAGAAGACGAATAGGGGAAAAGAGAAACTGCAGAAACTACATAAAGAATAAGTTGTAGACTTCACAAGCCGAGCGATAGTAATTTTCGGAACAAAAAGTTAATTCAACCAAGCTTGTTGGGTGATGGGGGAGGGTTGGTCACATACTGATTGTCTTCTCTCGCGTTGGGAGCCAGCAAATCAGTTTATGAGAAAAGTCTTGGAATAGAGCCCACTTTGGCGAGAGAAAAACGGAAAGTCGTATATTTTATGCGAGGTAGTAAGGGAAGGAGGTGGGCCTAACTCCCCCACTGGGTGGGAGAAAGGAACAGCAATAAAACGAAAAGGAAGTCTTAAATGGACACCCCGGATCGAGAAGGTTTATTTAAAATCACGTTGACGAGGTAATTTGTGAAAACTTGAAAACCGTTTAGGATTAATGTGCGAGAACATTTAAGCGTTTTGCATATTTTATCAACGGCCGACCAACCCACTGACATGGATCGCCTTCCTGTTTCGTGCGTGTAATGATTTAGTAATGAAAATGTTAATTTAAAGGGAAAGAACATTATTTGACTTTCTTTGTGAGAAAATGAATATCTCTTTCTTAAATAATGAAGATAATTTATTAACGATATTTATCATTGTTTGAGACTATGAAACATGTTGTTTATGTTATATGTTTGAAACATGTTGTTTGAGACTAACAAAATTTTCATTATCTTTCGCTCATTTTTCGTAATTAAAATTAAACGGTTCTTTGCCCAAAATCTGCTCTTAGTGAACATTTTTTTGAGTTTATACAAGAGTTTGATTTTAATATTAATCGAAATTTATTTTCAGGATAATGATTTTAGAAGGATATTTTAGGGAATAGTTTGATTAGATAAAATAATTTTGAAACAAAAACACAATTAATCCTTTGTTAAACTAAAAGATTCAAAGACTTCAAACAAAAGATTCAACAAAAAATTCAAAGACCTGGACGGGGTTGAAAGAATGAATGCGATTCGACAGGAATGCGAGTTGATAGGAATGAGGATTTCGATGAAAATGTGGATGTTGATGAGGATGTGAATGCTGGTGAGGACCTAAATAAGGATGTTGGGATTGATGAGGATGTCAATGAGTATGTGAGTGTTGGTATAGATGTGGATACACGTGTCAATGTGGATATTGATGGGAGGATATGGATACGGATACTAATGTGGAAGGGTATGAATATAAGAATGTAAACGAAGATGTCAAAATAGCATGTGGATGTGGATGTTATTGAGTATGTGAATGTGGGTGAGAATGGGAATATTGACGGGGACACGGAAGTGGATTTAGATACGTGATTATATGACATTGCATACGCTTGTGAATCTTGATTTCGATGAGGGTGTGAATGTGGATGTGGATGTTATTGAGCATTTAAATGTGGATTTAAATGTATTTCGATACTGGTGGGGGTGTAGTTGCGGATATGAGTGCGAATGTTGATAAGCATTTGAACACGGATACGGATGCATATGTGGATTGAGATGGGCACAAGAGTGTAATTAAGGATTTAAAAAGGGAGTATGAATGTTGATGAGGATGCTAATGATTTTAATAAGTAAGCATGTATGGACGAGGTTGAGAATATTGTCGAGTATTAAATGAGTATTTGAATGGCGATGGGAATGTAGAAGCGGATGAGGATGTGTATGTTGTAAATATGGATGGATAAGGGCGTAAATATGGATGGAAATATGGATGATGATGATGTGGACGATAATGCTTATGATAATTAAAATAAGAATATGAATGTGGATGCTGATTTAGAATAAAAATCACATGGAAATGTGGATGCCGATGAATGGAATTCATCAAACGGAGTATGAGTTTGAGGATGTGAATTATGTAAAATGATATGGAAAGAAGCGTGTATGAATAAAATGGATACGTGTGTGGACGTGGATATGAATGAGAAGTATGTGGATGATAACTGGAGTAACAATTTGAAACGAATTAGAAAAGGGATACGAATTTAAATCAAAATGTAGGTGAAAAAGTGATATTATTGTATATGTATTTATGACTACTCTTGGTTTGTACATGGTACTTGTTTCCAATATGGCTGAATTGGAACCAGACCAAATATGGAACGTGTCAAATTTCTGGAATATTAGGAATATTTTTTATTAAAACATTTAGCCTCGATTTCACTTCATGAGTTCTTGTTTGCGTCAGTTTTTCGCTGGCGAAATTATTATTTATTTAAAAAAAAATTTCGAAATTGTGTCTCTTCGACTCTCAAGGCATTCAACGCATTCTTATTTACTCTTTTTTAATATTTCAAAAATACGTAACATAAAATGACATTTCGCTATGATTGTAAGCATTCTTTCTAGCGAGTGAACATGAATGCATTTTATACGTTCTCACTGCTATTTTAGTTAATTCTTAATTTTTTTTGGCTATTGCTGTTGTCGCTAATTTGTTGTCATAAATATGCTTGTTCACGCCCGTTCGGTGTGTTACTAATTAAAAACCACTTTCATGTTGCGCGACGTCGCGACGGAAACGGAAATGAGAAATATATTATCTTGAATGACATTATGAACAGCAGTTTTTCCTGTTCCCAACAGTCCAACAATTTGGTTGCAATTGCTTACTTCTCAGCGCTACGAATGAACGAGCGAAAGAACGAACGCAGTTCTGCAGCGGGCACAAATAATTCGCCGAAGTTGAGGGCTTGTTACTGTTTGTGTCATTTAATATTTCTACAAAAATATCAAAATCTATGAAGTTGGGTATAAACAAAAAAAAAAAAAAAAAAAAAAAAAAAAAGTACAAAAAATACAAAAAATCATGAAAATTTGAGCAACGCAAATGAACAAAATGTTCGAGAAAATTTTGTTGGCGTAGGAAAGTCACTGAGGGGAAGAAGAAGTGGAAAAGCAATGGAAAACAATTGTAACGAAGAAGTACCAACACTGACGTCACTGTATTTTACGCAATTTTAAAATTCATTTTATTTTTATATTTTTCATTTTATTTTTTATTTTATATTTTTCTTAGTGTTTTTTGTGTGTTCAAAAAATTTATTCACGAGCATTCATTCCCCCAGAAACTGCGCCCGCAACGGTTTGATGTAAATGCGCAATTTGTTGACGTGGCATAAATTTGTTGTCGGGCGCTGTTGCATCAACCTAATTTAAGCGATTATGTAATTATTTTTTTTTCATTTATCTAAATTTCGTTTTCAATATTTTCTGCTAAATTTCTTTTAGGAACTTTCCCTCACGTTTTTTGGGGCGTCTTTAAGACTTGTTTGTTTTAATGAGTGGAGGACTAATTCTGCGTGTTCTTTTACGCAAACTTCACTTCGACGGTTTTGCGGTGCGGTATATCCTCTTCAACGACTACGCGGCTCATTTCCTTTTCCTGCGAACTCAGCAAAGACTATTCTAATTGCTTGAATTAAGAAAGAGAATGAAGAAGAAGTATGAAAAGCAATTAGAGTAATCGTATCTTAGAAAATTGTAGTGAAAATAAATACTGCTGGTTTTCATAAATCCCATAATGTTTTCTTAAAAATATATAAATTTTTTTTAGTGTTCCACAAAAACCTTCTAATAATTTTTAAGAGGAGTTCAAAAAAAAATACCATAGTATTTTTTACCATAGTATACCACTAAAAAAAAATATAGTATACCACTAAAATACCATAGTATACCACTACATACCACATGTGGTGGTATGTAGTGGTATGTAACAAAATTAAAAAAGGTAGTATTTTGAAAAATTTTCTATAAAAATGTCACCAATATTCCCAAAAATAATTCAGTATTTTTATGGGTTTTCAACAGAAATTGTTATATGCTCTTCGCCACAAAATACTCTTGGGGTCTTTCTAAAATTAGAGAACAATAAAATTTATTTTTATATAAAAGTCCATAATTTTTGACTAATATTTCTGAGTCAATTTTGGCAAAAATGCAAAAAAAAAAAAATTCCGATATAGTTGTCAGCGTCATAGCTGTGGGACTTAAACTTGTTTTTCTTTAATTTTGAAGTTTTCTCTAGAACGAACGCAAATAGAAAAAAATGGCCGTATAAAATGCCAGAAATGTTATATTTCTTTTTATTCTTGTCAAAATTGAGACACGATTGACTTTTAAGACTGCCTTTAAGATATTATCGATTATTAAGTTACTTAAAATGTTTAAAACATAGTTTTGTGGCTGGGTTTAAAGTACAAAGGATTGCATTTAAAAACAAATCATTACTTAGTAACTAAACAATCCACCGTATCAAAAAGTTCTTATTGAAAAAATTGAATGTAAACAAACTTATATATTTAAACTACTTTGGACAGAGAAAATTTCCTTTTGAGCCTAAATCAGCCCATATTTCATCCGGTAAAGCGAAAATAAAAACAAGTAAGAACGCTAACTTCAGCCTAGCAGAAGTTTATGTGCCCTACATCCGTCACATAGATTTATAACTTGATCCTAATAATCATTTTACGGTGCGTGTCACTTTTGGTCACTCGGAATTAAAAACATTCATAGAAACTGAAAAATTCGACTTTGCAATTTATCAGATAAAAATTTAGACGTGGCACTATGCCCCTATCACCAAATTTCAATACGAAGCAGCTAATATTGATAATGAATATTTGCGCCAATTATAAATTTTCAGAACATCTCTCTTTGTTCTCTTGTCTGTGATCGTAATTTCTTCAGACAGAGAGACAGAGATATAGATAAAGCGACTAATACTTTTCCGCTTCTGTCACGCCTCTATCAGTGCACTAAAAACCGAGGAACAAACTTAATGTACCGTCGGGTGTAGGGTGTAATAAATCAACTTGTAAAGAGAAAACCAAAAAGCTTTACGACACGATACGAAAGCGATAGAAGGCTCGAGACCGACTTAAACAGAGGCATGAAATTAGCGGAAACAAGTGAAATCCTGAATACCTGAATTTCTTACAAACACCCTGCGTTCACTTACTTTGGAACAACAACAGTATTTTCCTCTTAAAAACCTCTTCCATAGCCAACCAACGGCCAGGATAAAGGCTTAGAAATTATGTGCTTACTGGTATCGCTGCCTTTCATTTTCCTCATTCTTCCCCTTTTTACTTTTCTTCTGCTTCTTCTTACCTTTAGACCTTCCCTTTAGAATAACCAGCGATTACAACAAAAACTACCCGCAGGAATCGGCTTCTTGAACAAGTTTAGTTGTAGAGAATTTGATTTTGTGTCTTTTGTCACTAATCCTTATTTAATTGAATACTTGAGCACTACTCTCTTAGTCCTTCTCTCTTTGCCTATCTCTCTGACTGTGCTACAGTTTCCCCTTTCTTTGTCCGTTTATCGTAGCCAGTGTCGTGATAGTTATTTTTGTAGTTGTTGTTGTTTGTTATTATTATTGTTCCTCCAATTCCTTTTCTTACTTTCATCCCCTTCATTCCCGCCCCCCTTCCTGTTTCAAGGAGTCGTCTTGAGTCGTCTTGAGAGAAATTTGTCGAATAACTCTTAAACTAACGCAGATACTGTTCGAGAAAGAATTATTTTAAAGGCTTTTCTTTTATGACTTTAGAAGACTTACCGTTCTCTTATTTTCTTCTTATTTTTCTCTTCTTCTTTTTTCTTGTTACCCTTGTTCATTTTTTTGTTGTTTTTTTCGCCTGATTTTTTGTGTTTTTTAGAAAAGACCAAACACAAAATTGATTTATTTTGGCCGATGTAATCCTGTCGATTCCAAGGACCCCAGAGTGGGCCTAAAATGCTTACTAAAACAATTCCGGTTTTGTAATTGGTTTAATAATGAGAAAAAGATGCAGGTCTGAGTCTTAATTATATGAAAGAATTAAGGTTTCGCTGAATTGGAAAAGGTGTAATGTTTCCTTTTCGTTCTTAATTCCTCTCACTTTCTAGTTTGAAAATAAAATATTTTTTTCTAAAGCAGATTCAAATAATTGGAAAGGACAACATCGTTTGGGGGAGGGGGTGCGGTATTTTATCTTCTTTTTACTAGTTAAATCAAATGAATTAGGCGCCAAGTAATGAAATTGATTACGAAGCAGAACAATTTCTTTTTATTACCTTTTCATTAATTTTTTCAAATAAAAGCGAAAGATTAGAAATAATTTCAATTTGATTAATTCCAAGAATGCTTAAGTTCGATGATGATAGTGTCCAGAAGTTGCTCGTTTTTCTTTTCGTTCTCTTGAGAAATTCGAAAGAATGAAATAGAATGAAAAAGAATTTAAAAGAATTGTTATTAATTGTTGATTTTGATGGTAAATTTTTGATTTCTTTCTTAATATCTTATAAATGGAAATAATTACATGAAAGAAAGATTCTTTTTGGCAATGATAATACCACATAATGACCACTTGATAACCTTATTTGGCACAAATAGAATGAATCGAATGTATAAATCAAAACTGATTTAGAAACTAAATCCCAAGATTTAGTTGGATGATCAGATAATTAGTACACTAATCCGTATATTGTCCTAGAAAACAGAAGGGAAAGAATTGAGGGAGAAGATATAGAAATAATATCGAATCGATACCTTCCGAGAATGATTGAGTAGTTTAGGAATTATTCCCTTGGGGGTATTGTTTTGAAATAAATAGGATAAATAAAGGAGCAAAATTCGAACCGAACCCGCGCAAAATTTTCTTATGACTCTTCCGGAACGGGTTAAGAAAAGAGAAGTAATTTTGAAAAAATAGATTAAGGAAAGATGATTTTACAACCAGACTAGTCTCTGGAAGGCTTGTGGAAATATTTATAGACATAGTCAAAACTTCAAAATTAAATTGTCATTGTTAAAAATTAAAAATTGAAAAATACACACAAAATCTTAACTGCATAGGTGCAAGGCTGATCAAGGAGGGCTTAATCCCTCCTCGCTGGAACAAACTGGAGTTCTCTAAAAAAATGTGAATCTTATGCTTATTTACTTTAAAAAAAGCCCGATTTAGTTTCCCGATTTGAAGCCTGATTTCCACCAGCTGTGAAAAAGGCGCCACTGCTAAATACAAACACACATATTTCAATCCACACACATTCGAACATAGTTAGCATATAACATTTCGTTAATGCGATGAATAGAAAATCGTACACAAAGCCATTGGAACGAAAATTTGGTAGGCCGAGGACTCTTTCAAGTTAGCAATAACTGCTATTACGTACTGCTATAACGCAGAATTATATGACGAATTAAGTCGAGGCACGTTTCGTGCCCCCGTCGTTTCGTTTCGGGACTATTCTTAAAGGAAATCATGAAGAAAGATATTCCCAGAAAGAAGTTTTTACGACTTTTGTGACCGACGAATGGTTTCCGTATTGCCAAGTTTGTCAAACTAACAAAAGATTAGAAGTTTTTGAGGTTCGGAAATAGGAAGAAGATGAAGAGAAGAAGAGGAGGAGGAGGAGGAGGATGAAGAGGTGAAGTTCTTTGATTAGCGTTTGCTTTTTACATCTATGAAGTGATGTACGTGCTGTGAGGCATACGTGAGCTGTCATTCATTGACAATTCTACCTGAAACGTGCTTACTTTTACCCTAAAAGTAATAGCTAATCATGATCTTGGACTTGGTTTTGGACCCCCTTTTTCGGTGTGGACGTGATCGCTCTGCGAGCGGAAGCAATATCTTGTTTTTTATTGCAAGGGATTTTGGGAATTTGGTGTGGTTTTCTATTTATTTTACTTGTGTGGTATTTATAATAGTGTTTTTTATAGACATTGTTTTGCCGGAAATTATTGATAAATTGTAAGGATTCATGAGGCGATTTATCATAGATTTGAAGGAGAAATCAATTTTGCTCCAGTTTTCAATATGGATTAGTTTGTTTGTACTTGAGAGAATTCCATGTTAATTTCGAAATTTTTTTGTTCGAATTTTCTAAAAAAATGTCTCGTTGTTGTTTGCTTGTAAAAAAAAATCAGAGACTGAGTGGAAAAATAACAGTATTCTTGTTTTTCATTAAAAGCAACTAATAATTATTTTTGATTTTGAATTTGAAGAAGAGATTATTACTTTCGTGTGTATAGGTTTAAAGGATACGAAAATTGATCCCTCTTTGTTCGGAATGTCTACGGAATGTGCTTGAAACAATCTTCATTTGTGCTTTAATTAATAAAATTTAGACTTCGTAGCCTCTGAAAAGTGGTCTAGATCCTGATACCTCGATCTAGGCTTCAGTTTCCTTCGAAAGACTTTTCAACAATTTCCACAAATCGCATTAAAACGTTCCCATTAAATTTGTTGGCCAAAGGATTTCAATTCTTGATCACTGTGTGCCGTTTAAATTCACTTAACGACGATAATGGCTATTGGGGCTCATTACCGTTAATTGCTTTACGAGTATACTTCCTTAGAAACTTTAACTTCAACCAACTCCTAAACCTTTGAAATCCCTTTTCCGAGATTTATTCTATGGAAATTTTTACAACAGTTTCAAAGAAATAACACAAACAGTGACAATAGAACCGAAGGAATTAAAATTTAATGTAAGATAAGCAAAAACTTTGCCAATAGACAAAATTCACAAACACCCAATTGCACTTGCAAAATGCGTACACAACCCAACATACATCCCTTAGAGCTACTCAATCCAAATTATAAATCTAGAACCACACACAATCGCACACATACAAATGCATAGATGCACATACTCACACAGTCATATATCGTTATATACATCAACGGGTTTAAGCTTTCACACTCTTGACTTTTTGATAAAATCGTAAAAACTTTTCGAAAGTTTGAAAAGTTTTTATGTTCATTAAAAAGCCGTTTCAATTGCTTACAAAAATCACAATACGCTCTCCCTCTCTCTGTCTCTCTTTGACTACTCTCAAAGGCGTTCGGAATTAATGAGTACAAATTAAAATACATTAAACTCAGAATCGTAGTTACGAAATTACGAAATCAATTAAAACAAAAAACAGGAATAATTATTATTACCGGCTGCAGCAGCAGCAACAACAAAAGCAACAACTACTACAGCAACAAACAACCCGTTGGAGGTTGTTGCGAAATGGAGTTCGTAAATTTAAAATCGTAACATTTTAATGAAATTGAAATTCATTTTTTTTATCAAAAAACTGTTTTCGTTTTAAAATTGCATTGAAATTATTTGTAGTAATAAAGTGAACGTGGATGTTGATGGCGTAGAGGGGGGGGCGGGGGCGTGTGTAATGAACGGGTGGGTGTTAGGTGGCGATTCTTGGAGAGAGTGAGGTTATAAAAATGTGAGGTTATTGGAAAATGGTCAGGTTAATAAAAAAGTTTCATCTCGTAATCAAAATTAGTAACTTTTTCCAGCGATTATTTCGGTGCTAGTTCCAAAAATCCAATAATTTTCGGACTAAAACAAAGAGAAAGAAGGAGAAATGATAAAGACATTGAGTCGATAATTGAAGGAAAGAGAGATACAGAACAATTCTGTATGATAAAGTTCTGCCTCTTTTAAAAATCTTTGGATATTAAAGTCAGATATTTTCAATCAGTTTTAAATGATCGTGATAGACCTTTATCCATCGCTTGCCCATTGGTTAATTCACTGCAGTGTATTGTTTATTGAAGGAAATACGTGCCTGGGAGAGCTCAGGGCGAGATCTAAGGAACTGTTTAGAAACCCTGACAAAACAGATTGCGCCCGTCTACTTACACGGCGATCAAAGATTTCGAGGACCACACCTCCAATGGTACACTATGAGCATTTTGACGAGACACAACGAACTCTCCGGGAATTTCAGAATCTGATCGTTTTATATCCTGTCCGAAGGATTGGTAATGCTAGAGTGACTATTTGTGTGACTGTATAAACGCCGTGTAAGTTTATACTTACTATATTCGCCCACGCCGTGATACTTAAAACGCCTTTTGAGAAACTTATTTCCATTTTTTGGCGATTTATAGCGTGCGACTTGATCAAATAGAAAGGGAAGGCGCAAGCGAGTTGGTGATAAATTTGTAAGAAAATCGTTATTTTATTTCAATGATCATTATGTGCGATAATAGAAAAATTAGTTTACTTATATGGCATTATTTATATAAATTCCTTTTAGATAATAGGCTTAACACTAAGATGGGAATAAATTAAAGGAATTTATTATTTTTTGTCGTGTATTTAATTCTCGATACTTCTCAAAGGATTAGGAACCAAATGTGCGCATACGTACGATTTTTTTGAGGGATTAAGATTTCTCGTATTTCCATTCAATTAAGAACAAACGCAAATCGCAGTTAATTTGTAAAAATAATATATATTAATTCCTTTTCTTATACCACTTCTTCTTCTTACATATATTCTTGCTCGTATTCCTCTTTTTTCAACGAACTTTCTTCTCCTTCATTTCTGTCTTGAATGAATATGAAGACAAGATACTTCTTCTTACTAGTTCTTACGAAATTTATTAATCCTTCAATTTATTCTTATTCTGTGATCTTTTGATATTATAAGAAGAATCATGAGTCGATTAATCCTTACTTAATCTTGACGAATGAATGGAAAAGATATGCGTTGGTTAATTTCAGCATAATCTTGTTTTTTACTTTATTCCTTTCTTTTGCTCCGTCTGAGTTTCGCTTCGACTAACGATACAATTAACTGACTTTACAGAAGGAGAATTTCTTGAATTAAATTTTAGGGTTTGAGACAAAAGAAAGCTCATTACTCCCTTTCTCCTTTAAACTCACGCTTCTCTAACTTCTTTTTGAATTCTATTTTGCTCGTTTTGCTTTGAATCTTTCGAAAATCTTTTGTCGCACATGACTTAAGCTTTTCCGCCTCATTCAAACGCTTAATCCCGATTTGACTGAAACGAACGCTATTAAGCCAAATTCGCTTGTTCGGTACGCGTCAGTAAAAGTAATAGCAGTTAAGTGAACGGCGAAATTTGGGGGGGGGGTAGGAGCAGCAGCTTGTGTTAGCAATGAGTAATAACAACGAGCGCGCTGGATGGTTGGGAGCGTGATTATTTTCTGCGTTTGAAGTACCATCAGTCTTAGAGAAAAAAGTCATATTGAGCATCTGTAGTAATGTTAATATACTTTTGTGTTGTTAAAAAACAACAGCAATAATTATAATAATGCGTATGTATTTTCAACAGAAGGACCTAAAATATAAGCTGAAGTAATGCAACCTTCCCTAGCTTTTGTAAATTTCCTCTTATGACTGTGGAATAAGCGGTTACTTCTAACATTTCATCGTGGAAATAACAGACTTTGTTTAGAAATCTTTTTTCAATAAAAGTATGGACTTTTCCAATTGCGTCGAAAGTTTTTAAATATTTGTTTTTTCGTTCCACTGTAAAGTGTGCGAAAGTATGAAATATCTAAATATTATTATCCTCTGCACTTCACCAGCTATTTTATTCTTATAGTATTATTCGAAAATCTTTTGGGCGAAAGTATTGCTTTTTGAAATAGCTAAAATATTATTTTTACAAATAAAAATATGTTTTCTAAAAATTAAAAATATTTTTATTAAAAATTAAAAAAATGTATATTCTAATATAATAAATAATGTATAAATAAACCTTTAGCATAAAAAAATATGTCAAAATTATTTAAACAATATTGATTTACTTCGAAATCAATTTAAAAGTTAACTACAAGAAAGTTGAAATGTTTGGAAGGAATTTAAAATTATTAAATTTAGCAAAATACTAATGCTTGAAAAAATGACTAAATTTTAAAAACTACGTTACCTTTTTAAAAATTCCTCTAAACTGTTTCGACATTTTTCAAAGTTCCTGTTTTTTATTTTTGACATTCATTCTCTCAATTGTCCTATGAGCAACATTCGAAAAACTTAAAAAAATGTACAAAAAGTATTCATTCTCATAAATAAGTATCTGAAAATAATAACTTCTAATTAAATTTTAAAAATTAAATTCTAGTAATATTAATTTTTGAAAATAAAAATTTCATTTAAAAAATTAAACTGTCTAAAATTATTGATTTTCAGACAATTATGATTTTTCAAAAAAGAAAATTAAAAAACAAATTAATTTGTTTTTAAATTAAATTAATTAATTTTGAAATCACAAATTAAAAAATTTTTTAATAAGATTGAATTTGTTTTTAAATAAATATTTTTAAAATAAATTTAAAAAAATAATTTCGAAAAATTATGTCGAAAATAAAAATTTCTTATAACAATTTTCAAAAATTAATATTTGTCAAAATGTTGATGTTTAAATATCTTTTAAAATATTAAATATAAAAAAGAATTAAAAATATTAATTAGCAAAAATTGAAATTTTTAAAAATATTAATTTTAAAATTTAAATTTTTAAAAATATTATTTTCCAAAAAATTCTAAAATAAAATTTCCTAAACAATGTTTGGATAGTTGGAATCAATTAATGTTTGAAAATTGAAATTTCATAAGAGATTAATATTTGAAAACAAAGATTTCCATAAAGATTAATATTAAATGACGAAATTTTTCAAGAAAATATTTTAAAGATTTTTATAAAATTAAATATTAAATTTTTAGAAATAATAATTTTAAACAAATTCTCGTTCCTTAAAAAATACAGAATTAAACGAAAGCGTCAAAAATTTTAAGTGGCGCGAAATTTGTTCCTTTGAATGTAAATCTAATTCATTGATCTGTAATAAATTTGAGCAGCTTACGTAATGCACGCGCATCATTGTCTTCGTACGATAGTTGCCGTCCGGAATTGTATTTCCAAAAGCTTATTGGATTCATCATTAAATGAAGGACAATGGGCCACGATTGTTTGTGGAGATGATGTTGATGATGATGGTTGGTGATGACGATGATGTTTAGTCGTGCTGGTGTGGTGATTATGGAAAACGTTGGGATGTTGAACTCATAGTTCTTTTGTTAATTTACGTCTGCTGAAAAACTGATAGCAACAAATTCTCACCGCACTCCAGATGCCAGCAGCTCATCACATCACAGTCCTAAGAAAATTGAAATTCCTTAGTTACCAAACGGCCACAAGCATCACAGAGTGTATGGGAGCATTCATATGGGAAAGATCCTCACGTATCCATATCCCCGAGAACCGCCCACCCATTCATTCAATTTGCGCTTCGATTGTGGTAGAAATCGGCTCGTTGTTTTAGTATTGAAAAGATGAATCTGCATATCTTATGCCAAACACTCTCTCAGCCAATTACAAATTGTTTGCCATTCAATGGGAGACCCTGGGGAGGGCCACTACACTAGCACTCTTTCTTCTCCCTGGGCGTAGGCTTTTGTTTAAAATGAATCGTGGTGCGATTTGCACCTGAAGGGCTAACCGAATAGGACGTACTGAATTGTAGTGTGTCTAACTATTATGATGGGGCTGTAGGACGTAAGTCTATTTCGCCTTTAGACTTCATATGTGCAGTAAGTCTGGTTATAGTTGAAATCCTTCTGATCGTGATGACTTAATTTCAAATAAAATTTATATTATAGAAGTTATATTATTGCTTTGTAAGTTTTACCGGATTCCAGGAATTAAGCTTATGGTCATTTGAAAACGAGAAGCCTTTCATGCCAACAAAGTTTTCACAACATATGTATTGATCCCTTAGAAGCATCTTATTTAAGGCTATTACTACGCTGATTGAAAATCAATATAATAATGATAATGAATTAGCCGCCGGTGGTTTTCAATTAGTAAAATTATTTACGAAATTTAGAAGCTTTCAAGCGTTAAGGCAATAAGAGGAAAGACTCGAATAATGTTAAGCACTAAAAAGCCCTAAAAAGGCTTATGAGAAGGAGCAAACAGGAAGGAGAGTATTAATGTGGTTAAAAGTGTTTTTATGCTTAGCAACCTAAGGTTTAATAAACTCAGTGTTAGTGAGCTGGCAGCCGTTTTTCTTCTGGATCTTTGAAATTGTCTCCATACGGAAGCTATCTAATACCAGGCCAAACTTTATTCCCAGCTAATAAGCCTTCGAAATAACAAAGACTAGGCAATTTTCTGCAGCAATAAGAATGATATTTTGCTTTGTTTAACTTAAAATTTTTTGTATTCTCGTTTCAACACCATTCTCGAAGTTTTTAAAGCTCTTCAGAACCCTCTAATACTTTCCACAACCTTTCAAGGACACTTACTTGCCTTTACTTCGATCTTAGACTCGAAAAATTTTGAAAAAGACCTTTACGAGGTCTAACAAACGTTCAGCCCAAAACCACCCCATCGTCTCGCGAACGTGCTTCAGAAATGATTTTAGGACGGTCTTATCGATCTTTCTGAGTTTTTATTTAATAAATTTTTTAATTTTATTCTATGAAAGCCTAACGATGGAACTCGTTGTCTGCCTTATTATTGCCTTATTTGGAAGCTGCGGAAATGAAAATGTTAGAAGCCAAACATATGCCGAGAGTATGGCATACGCCGACAAAGTTGTTGTATAGACTGTGGGCTCAAGTATTTTGGCGGATCATTCAAATTGCAGAGTTTCATTCAAAGAGAAATCAAAGGCAAGCTCAAAAATTATTTTGGGGTTTTTCGTAAATATAAAAAGTTCCTTACTTAGCCGTCAATAATCTCTCAGAGAGGTTTCGAACTTTTTGAAGACCGATTATGGGTAAAATATTTTGTACCATCGGTATGATCCTTTAAATCAATTTACTTCAAAACTCAAATTCTTTGCGACTCTTGAGTGTGTGCCTGATTATGTATAACCGATTATTTCCTCTCTCCCCCTAACCAACACCACTGCCATCACCTAAACAACAGCAATCTTAACATGTAGGCCTAAAACACAAAAAACAGAGGAAGAAGAATAACAAGTGGGCTTATTTTTCCAGCTGGTTACAAT
The DNA here is from genome assembly GCA_963966595.1 of Physocephala rufipes. Classification (NCBI taxonomy): domain Eukaryota; kingdom Metazoa; phylum Arthropoda; class Insecta; order Diptera; family Conopidae; genus Physocephala; species Physocephala rufipes. Next base: position 3,742,041 of record OZ016502.1, read on the forward strand.
GGCATTGGTGCATCACAAAACTTCAGTTTGCCGTGCTCCACGTGAAGCACAAAAGCTCAACAAACAAAGAACGAATGACTGACTGACTGAGTGGATGAATGAATAACAGAATGAATAAAGCCGATTTTCCTTGTTCAAGTGGTGAGAAAAAAGTGTTTATTTTTCGGCTGTGATTGTGGTGGCGGCAGTGACGGTATGGCCAACTCAAGCGGAAAAATGTTAGAGAAGTTGAGCAGCAATCGCTTCAATAACAAAAGAAAATGCAAGACAAATTGAATACAATGCTTAGCAATAAAAAGAAAGGTAGACACAAAACGCTGAATGAGGGGGGGGGGGAGGGGGAAACAATTAATGCAAACCGCGAGGTGAATAAAAAATTTTTAGAAGAAAAAAATAAATAAAAATAATAATAAAAACAAAAAATTGTAAAAAAGTACATTCCGGAAATAAAAATCGTTAGCATTAAAAAAATAATAATCCCTTCAAGTCAATCACATTCTGTCGCAGTCAATCGAGGCCCACGAATTCAAAGTTGCCCTTCGCCCACTTAAAACATCAGTTTTTTTTCTTGTTTTATTTTGTGTTCTTTCGCACATCGAGAGCTCTTGAAGGCGAATTATATTCTTCACAAAATGTTGGCATTCATTCAGACGCCTCCAGCAGCAGTTACAACATCAGAAACAACAACAACAAGAGTACAGCCCAACCAATGGATGGTTAATGGCTTCATTGGCTCTGATCCTTGTTGATTGCTCTGAGTGCAGTTAATAAATTCTCCACCTCTTTTTATTTGATTCAAATTTCAAACCATTCATTGACAAACGCATGTTGTCGTTTTTTTGCTTGTTTGACATTTGATGAATGCTAAGCTTTCGAATTTGCACTTTAAAGAATTTTGACTTTGATTTCGAAAAGGTGGAAGTTCAAGTTGAAACGACTGTTCCACGTTTAAAAGAGATCAAATTGATCAATAGAACATTATCACCTACGTCACTATTATTATCATTTCGACTGAAACACTGCCTTCTAGATTTCTAGACGTGACGCTTCGTAGACTCGATGTGTTTAGGTTTTATGTTTAGTTTTAATTGAAGTCTTCATTTTTTAGTCCTTCTCAATCAGTTTCTAGATTTTACTTTTTACTTTTGAGTGTTTCGTGTTTGCTGCTTTAATTTTAGATATTTTTATGCTTTATAATTTGTAATATGTAAATTTTAGTCGATAATTTTAATTACCTCTAAAATATCATTTCTAGATTTCCAGTTTTGTGTCTTTAAATTTCTGTCAATGATTTTTACAGTTAATAGTTTTAAATTTCTTTAAATAGTTTTCTACTATTAGAAAGAAAAGATATGTTATAAAAATAATAGATATGTTTTTAGTTTTTAATTTCTTTGGTCAAATAAATTTTTAAATCTTAAAATTTTTATTAACCTTTTGAGAAAAATTTATTCATTGATGTAAAATTTGTAAAACAAGTCTTTAAATAGATGTTTATTCTTTTAACGAAAAAGTGTGAAAATGAAGACACTTTCATTTCTCAAATTGAATTTATGGTCATTTTGCGTGAATTGAATAACATTATTGCGGACTCCAGTATGAATAACGAGACTCACTCCCAGCACATCCTATCCTTCTGATCCTCCCTTCTTCTTTCATTGTTTCGATCAATTGACACAATCTCCTGTACTTCTCCCATCTTTTATTATGCTTCGCCTGATTTCGTTTGTTTTACTTTTTGTGCGACTCCGCTTGATATTTCCTTCGCGTGCAATCCTGAAACCAATGCAAAAGGAAATGGCAGTGAAAAATGTAGAATTAAGAAGAGGATAGCCATTCATGAAACACATAAACGTATATGACGATGTATTGCATTCACGAGTTGGAGACAATCCGTTTTTCAAGTGCACAACAAAAACAACAAAAACCCCTACACTGGGCGGGACAGAGAATGACGACGGTGTTACGAAGCAACGGCTATAAAAATCACGGGCATTGAATCAGTTATGGCGCATTCGCAAAAGTATTTTAAAAGGACATTTCCAACTTTGTCGTTGTCCTTATGTTGTCCTTTTTTTTCTTTTGTCTTCGAAAAAGTATTGAACCCATTTTGATGGTGGGGGTGGCTGCGTGCGTGAGTGTAAATTGAAGTGATCGTCCGTGCATGTGAAATCGTTGTCACATTCGTAATAAAATATGACTGCCAGTACGAGTATGCTACGGCTATCTCGTAGCTATTTAAAGGAAAAGCTAACCAAGGATCTCATAAATAATTTAACCAAAGTGGTGCGTGTCCTTGGTAGTGCTTAATTTACCACTAACACAATTTAAGAATACGTGAGTCTGACATTGAGTCGGAATTCAATACAATATGAGCAGAAAACGAAGAAGAAGAAGAAAAAGGGGAAAATAGAAAAGACGGATGAAAGTAATAACCTTTTAAGACCTATTAAGGGTTCATATTTTTGGCTCTAGTGTAAAATTGTGTGGGCTTAAGGGAAGGAGTAATGGAATATATGTGTAGAAGATATTTATGTGTGTATGAGTTTGTGTATTCCTGCGGGAGGGTTGGATGGAGTTGTTTTCAAGTGGGTTTAAAAATAAAAGCAGCAACAAAAGCGCAATGAGACTTTGGTAGCCTCTTTGTTTGACTTAAGGGGGTGATTTTTATTTTTAAGAATTTTAAATTGGCAGGACTACTACTGCCTAAAATTCTACTAATTCCTAAAATTTTCTTAAGCAATTGAATGTTTTAAAGGAGGACCCTTGTTCTTGATGTGAGGGTTTTCTTTTCGAAGATCAAGGAAAATATATATTTTTTAATTTTAAAATTTTTTTCCATCCTCATTAATTTCTTCAATTCATCACTACTTCAAGTAAACCCCTACATTCATCAATTTGTCACCAGCGTATATAAAAAGTGCACCAAATCAAGCAATTAAATAAAGATGGTATAAAAATAACGAATTCTATACAGACTTCAAAATATTTGCCGCTATTTCCTTTCACATTTCACCAATCAGAAGTTTCGAAAAATATTTGATTTTGTTTGAAAGATTTCAGTTTGGTTTGTGCGAGTTTGATTTTGTTTCACATTTTCCATGATTTTTCATGCTTTTGCTCCTTTTCCGAATATTTAAAGTTATTCGAGAATTAATGAAATTCAATTGGAAACTCTATGGAACTTATTTCTCCCAGAACTTTTTCATACTTCCAGTCAAAACTTTCCACAATATCTTTCAATAGCATAAGCTCACTGTGAACTGAAATGAGTATTATGGTTTTATATATAAGCCGCTTATTTTGAAAGTGAGAATTTTGTTTTATAATAATCGTAAGGTTTTTAAAGGGATTTGTTTGAGAATTATTTTAAATCTGCAAAATTTTAGACAATTTGCCTTACGGCGTTGTTTTTCAATAGTAGCCTAACATTTTTGTGCGCTTCTGTGGTTACACCCTCTCGCTTGTTTTAGCGCCCGACTGCACCAGGCCAAGATTTTTTGGAATGACTAAAATTTGTAAACTGGTAAAATTATTACGAGTTATCTCTGCAATTCCTAGAAGGTGGTCGGTAAATTTTCGACAGTAATTTCCTGGTTTTTTGGTGGTAGTTTAATTTTCTGTTTGTCGTTTGATTTTGCATAAATTCGAGTAAATTTATTTACTACTAAACAATTCTCGCTTATTAAAACAACATTTTGCTCGAAGTATCAAAAATTGGTCATCCGTGAAAGATTTTGTTGAAAATGAACCAAACTCAAGGATTTTGTAACACTGACGATATTTGAATGATACATTTTTTCAATAAATGTTCTACAAAAATCATGACTCGTATGAAATCGTGACTTTATCAATATTAAATTCGTTGAGGTTATGTTAGGTCCTTATTGAAAAGACCTTTGCTGGATGGCATAATGTGTTTACTTTTAGTGTGACCCATTTCCAATTACTTTCAAATGAAGTAATATATAAATTGGCATTTTTAATGAGTATTAAAATAGATAGAGTACAAAATGCAGATACGCATACATTTAAACACACATTAAATTCTTTTTAACCATAAACTGACTTAGTCCACTTTCAAAAGAAACAACTCCAATAACATGTGTGTAGAAATAAAATTATAACCACGCATTCATTACGCTGCTCTCCTCTAGTTGTCCCCTTTGGTTAGGTTAGCGCACACGATGGCACGACTAGTGCTGACGATTGTGTATAGGAATCCCGTTGGGTTTTATCAGAAGAATTGGCTTCATTTGGCTTGTTTTGCACTAAAAGCAGTTCCTTTAAATGAATTAAAAAGTTTATCTTAACCAAATTGAATACCGCTAGTTCTGACGATGTTGTTGCCTTTTTTCTTTTGTTATTTTTTATTGTTGGTTCATTTTCTGAAATTAAGAACCACAAGCAGCTGAGTTTCAAACATGTTGGTTGTTAATAACTGGTATTGTTGTTGTTTAAAGTTGTTGTTTATGTTGTTGCTTCTGCTGAAACTTTCCCTTATTGTTGTTGTTTATTTGATTTTCACGTCTTTCAGCGCTTGTTAGCATTTATTTATGAATGATTGTGTTCAAGTATATTTCAGGATTTGTTGGGGAGTAAAAATATGTGAAGGTTTTTCTACTTTCCTTCATTACAAAATTGTATAGATCTCAAAAACAATCATAACTCAAACGCATATGCTACGAATGATCCAAGAATGAATTTTGACCAATGCGCACGAATTCAGTAAGATCTAATTTATTCACATCATTTTTTGTTCGCTTTAAAATATTTAATGAAATTACCGCCTTTTCCTTCTCGCTCTCAGCGGCGTAAACAAGTTTTCAGCGGGGAAACAACCAGATTGCTAACAAATTGCTAAAAAAGATGATAACAATCAACCATCGATATGGAAAGCTAAAAAAGGGCTGAATCGAAAGAAGAAAAGAGTAGAAAATAAAGGAAGGTATGAAAAAAAGGTTTGATGAAGTAACGAAAGACGCCAGGAAGTAAGGGCCCAAGGACGATAGGATGGTAAAAGAAAAGTAAAGGCGAGAAGCATTGCTTAAGGCAGAATTGTTTAATTGAGGGAAGCCCAAATTAAAATATCTAATGCATATCGGTGTCAAAACATTTTGATAAAGATGACGAAAAAAATAAATCCATTGATTTAATTTATCGAGGCATGGTATTGCCATAGACCATTTGAGACCATGTAGGTAGATCAAAAGTAATTAAAAGCAATTTAAAACTGTGAATCTTTAGAATAACCCACAATCATTTATGGACAACTGAAGTAATCTAATTCATTTATGTTTGGATTTACTTTCAAGCATATAGAATGACATCTGAAGCTTTATAGAGCAATTTTGCATTCGGTTTGCTATATAAGAATATATGGAATAATCTTGGGCTTTGGGAGAGCCTACTAAGATAAATATTGGCACCTAAAGAGATTTGAAACTATTTAGAACGGTCTACAAGCACGGTGACTCACGCCAGAAGATGTTACTTTTATTGTCATTTTCAAATCTATGTCAGTTTTTCCTTCTTTTCATCGATGATCCTCCGTAGTTTTTCATTAACGACCCCTTTAGGAAGATTAAGGACTTTAAAAACATTTCTTTATCTCTTTGGGAATAAAAATGAAAGCATCATAACGATTACTCTTTGATGGGCGATTACACAAATGATTTCCCTCGAACTATGTGTGAATTGATTTTGAAGCATGAACCCAATCTAGTAACGTTGTGATTACGCAAGGTCAAAGGCAAAGAATGACAAGTAGACCGTATTTCTTTTACTAAGCGGAAGTTCTAAAATCTGTAACGGTTTGAAATATTTCAAATTGTCTTCTTCCGTTATTTTTATAGTTTTATATTCCGGTGAATTTCAGTTATGAACTCTTTTAACTAAAAGACCACAAACAGTTTACTGCCATCCTGAATAAATGATGCTTGGGCGAATGAGAAAGGGTATGGTGGGAGAACATATTGACATTTGTATTAAAACGTGTAATAGAAATCAAATACGTCAACGTTTTTATTTTGAATTGAATCTTTCATTATTTAAAGCAACTGTTTAAGATCTTTGCACAAATTTCCAAATTTTCGCTCCCACGTATTGACTTCAATCTCAAAATTTGATTCAAATACGGAACCCGCCCACGATATTGTACGAGTGAATTTCTGTTAAAGATTTTGATCTAATCCGCACTTAATTAGACGAAGTAGCTCTCAACAACGAGCAGCGTTGTTCTTCGATGCAACAATAAGACTCTCAAAAACAACAAAAACATTTAAACAATGTGTATCATCCCGGTAGAAAAATGTTTTTTATAATGTTTCTACAATTTTTGCAAGGGGCGCCTCTGTAGCTTATAATGTGATTGCTTCTCATTAAAATATGCTTTCCTCTTTTACCGTTATTAATTATAAATATTGTAAAATTCTGACATTTTCTACAATTTATGCGCCTCTTGATTAGTCTCATTGAAAGTCTTTGAAATCCTTTATCGTTAATCGCGAGCAACCTTATGAAAATGCCATCGAAAAACGATGACGGAGTTCTCTCAAAATTCCTAGTGGGGTTCTTCCAAATTCCCAACCTACAAAACAATCTTCAGTAAGAGGTAAAAACAAAGGAGGATAGGAAACGAAAAGTGAGAGATAGAGATTATCCTCTGTCATTTTTTATCCCACCATTGACCCAACGCCGCCCTGCTTTAACCGAGCTACTTAATACAACCCTTCGTTGTCAGACAGCCGGGCAACAGTGTACCCAATATTGTTGACTTTTGTTGTTCGTGTTGTTGTTGTTGTTATTGTATCCTGTAGCTGTTATTTTGGTGTTGTTGCTTTTGCTATTGCTATCACTTTAGCAGCTGAAGGTTAAACCGATTTATTAACAGATTGAACTTAATTACTAGAGATTTATCGAAGCGTTCCTGCCGTTGGTCATTTTATTGATAACCATCACTTGCAGTCGACTGATAGATATTTGCCGTTCAGTTCAGTTCAGTTTCGTTTAGTTTAGTTTAGTTCAGTTCCAAAAAACTAGGCGTGGTTGGCACCACCGAGGAAAGGTAAATTGGTAAGGTGTAGGTGTAAGTGTTGCCGTGCTGGTAAATTGTTTCTGTTGTAAGGTTTTCGTTTGTCATGGATACGGACATTAAGTGAATTCAGTATTTGATATTCCAATTCATCAAAGAGGATTGGCATAATTTGAAATGAAACGTGAGAGAAGGGAACGCGAGAGTCAGATTAGGATGATTATTGGGAACGAAGGATAAGAGCCTAAAATGGAGTAATTAGACTTGACAATCGATAACTTCAGAAGTCAATTAAAATTGGAAAAAAATACATTTTGTATGAAAAAATTTGGATCGTTTCGTTCAACAAGTGACATTTTGTAGAACTATTCCTGATTATTTCCAGTTGAAATAGTTTATCTAAAAACCTATTGATGCCTATTCCACACAAACAAAATTGAGTAAGATTTTGATAATTTTGAGTGTAGATTCAAGTTACTAAGATCAATCGGAGTATTAAAGAGGTTAAGATACTAGAATGTGATCAGTCCATAGAGTATGAAGGTCGAAGTATCGTAATAGATCGAAGAGCAATTTATGAACTTACTTTCATAGCTAATAAATCTGTCTTTATGCTCAATTGATAAATCTCTTAATAGCATGTTCGACCTTAGAGTTGTGAAGGATGTGAAGGTCGTCTGATTCTATCGGCTCAATTAAGGTTCAAAACGTATGCTACTGTCGACTCATTAATCACTTAAATGAGTATGTAGGTTATTAAGATTGATTCATTAGAAAGTTCGATGGATACAGAGTATGATGGTGGTTTTTAAGCTTGAATTAAGATGGACTCATTAATTTCATTCCTTCGTAGTGATTATGAAGGATACTTAATCGAATATAAAGGTCGAAACAACGAATAACGAGACCATTGACTCGCTATGACGAGCCATCGATTGAGTATGAAGCTAGACGTTGATTGTGAAAGCCACTTCACTGAATATGAATCAAACAGAGAGGCCTACCATCTAACGATCATCAGTAAGAAACGGGTTTTGTCATACTTTTTATAACTAAATCTTAGATAGAAGTAAGCATTAAGTTTCCATTAAAGATCATTTTAGAAAATTTGTTTTGCATGAGGTTTTCTTATTTGTATAATGACGTATTTACCGAAACTCAAACTCTTCACATTCTTACACATTCAGTCCTTTTTTTAAGCTACAACCAATTTATATATTGTCAATTTTCTCTCTTGTTCTTGAACACATTGATTTAGCCTGTACGCATTTGAAATTATTATACATGTATGTATTGTTTCTATTCTTACATGTTTGTAAGCAAATATTCGTTGATATCTCGTGTTCATACGATATATTCTCAAAAGTTTCCCTTTGCCATAGGCTTTGCCACTACGGCAAGTTACTGTCAAACGAAAACTTTTCAATAAAGAAATCAAAAAGTCCTTTAAGTCGATCAAAGGACCAATACAAAAGAAACCCCAAGAGGAAGAAAACCAAAGAGCAAATATTTACGAATATGAAATATAATACATTACTACTACTACTACTAATGCACTAAATGAAACTTAAAAGCTTTGTATTAAAGAAAAAAAACACAAATTGACAACTTTTTTTATGCAGAAAACTTGTCGTTTTCCTTTTATAAAGAAAAGTTTTAAAAGGAAGATAATAATTGTTTCAATAATGGTAGTTGGGAATACAACAACAATGGCAACAACAACAGAAATTAACTAAGCAAAATAATGAAAATATTTCTATCTAATTCTGTTTCAATATTTTAGCCCTGAAGACGTTTTTCATGTTTCAGTTGTAAAAGTCAGTTGTCTTTATTACGTAAAGTTATTCGTCTTGATTTCTATGATCTGGCATCACCTCGTACTTGGAAATGAGTGCATTCTTGCCTTTCAATCATTTCTAATGCTACAAGTGCATATAAATTTTTAATTAAGCATTAGATCAGGCGTGACCAACACAAGTAAATTGTGGCGCGCTAATATGAATTGAAGGCCCTCAGCGTGATTTTAAATAATATTTTTTAAGCATTTCCAGAATTCGAACAAGTACAAAGTTACAAAAACTAATTGAAAAAAAACTAAATTGGAGTGAATGGTGAAACTAAAAGCTTAGAATTCGAGAATGAATTTTAATATAAATTTTCACACACTTTGATCGGAAATTTTTGTTCTTAATGAGAAAGAATTGTTTTTTTAATTCGGCCATTTTTCTGTAAAAGAGTTAAGAACAAACATCTCCGAGTATTTTTAGTGACAATTTTAGTGATAATTATAATAATATTAACTTAATGGTACCTTGTTTTGCATTTTTCACTTCACAGATAATACGTACAATTTATCTGGATTAATGTGAAATTACCCCATTTAAACGGCTGTCTTAGCTTTTCAGCTTTTCTATCTGACAAATTAGTTGTAAGCACAACTCAAATGGATTTCATTTATATTTCAGTAATATTGCTTAATCATCTGAGCGCTTTCTAAAGTTCGATCAAAACTTTAATCCTTAACAACGTCCAGGAGAAGAAAATTAAGTTGAGCTGAATGACTATAAATGAACAGGTTTTACTTTTGTATTCCTGTAAAAAGAATAACTATTGTTGTACGAATACGAATACGAATACGAAATGAGGGAAAAATAAATAAATGATAAAAAATAAAAAAATAAAGTAAAGAATTTTAAAAAAACATGAAAATATCAGTAAAAGATAACAATATAATAATCATAATAAAAATAAATTAACTTACAAACAACTAAAATAATATACGAAAAAAGAATGTTAAAATGAAATTATTATAATCAATAATTAATAAAAATAATAAATTAAATTAGAAAACCGTTTGTTATGCAAACCTTGACATCGACGATATTGAAATGGAATTAAATGATCCAACATCGTTTTTTATATGTATTATATTTTTTGAAAAACACATTCCTCTATTTAAAATATTCTTCCTTTTAAACTCACGTGCCAACAAAAACGGCCCGTGAAGCTTTCTTTGATTTGGACAGCCCAGAAGTAAATGACATTTCTTTTAAATAAAAAACCACTATTCCTCTCGCACTCACTTAAATATTTGATCAATATTGGTCACCTGGCGCAGCCTCTAAATAATGAATAATAGAAAAAAGCTTCCGGTAAACAAAACGAATTTTTCTTATAAAATTTATAAATCAAAGAAAACAGTGATCTAAAGTGGAAGAAGGTTCGAGAAAAAAAGAATTAATTTCCTCAATTTCTAGATTCCATTTCGAATAAAAGTAATGCCAAACACTTTTAAGAACAATCCAAAACCGGATGTAGGAAACCTAAAAATGAAAAGAAACGCATTCAAAATTAAGGCTGGCGGCGGAGTGGTAAAATGAAATTATTTCAGTGTTCGCTGATTCGTTCGTTCGTTGATTCATTCATTCATTCATTCTCTGATTCATTCGTTGCCATCATTCTTTAATTTCCTTTTATTGTAAGGCGCGACTTAATAGGAAAAATGTGTTGATATTTGACGAGCGCGTGCATGCTTGTTCTCATTGTGTTTTGTCTTCGTGGAAAGGCATTGTTTTTTTGGGGTATTTGAATTTTTTTTTCCATGTGCAAATGTTATCACTCGCTCGCAGGCGGCAAATCTTTGAAAAACAATAATGCTGAAGATTTTTGCCAAATGCCGTTGAACGAACAAACTAATGAAATTTTCATTTTTTTTTGGTTTTCCATCGAGGGAATCAAAACAATTGCATTTCTTGCGTTTGTTTTTTGCTTTTGTAGATGTTTGCTAGATATTTAAATCGTATAAAAGAAGAGTGAGAGAGTGAGGGCATTGCGCGAGAGAATTTTACAAAGCTTCTAAGCGTTGGCAATTTTTAGAATTTTTTCATTTGTTTTTAAAATTTCATATTTTGCCCAAGGGTAGAGGGGAGGAAAAAGGATTTTCCATATCTTCGAGAGCGAGAATGAAATTTATTTCTTTGAATATTTTCAAGCTGCCAAAGTTGAAATGAAATAAATAATGTTGAATTCTTTAAAGACACTCCTCGGAGACCAAAATAAAACATCCAATATAAAATTACTTTTTTTTTGTTAAAAAAGTTATCAAAATTATTAATTCCAATTTTGAGATTAAGAAAAAACATAGTTTTCTAATCCCAACAAAATTTTTTCTAAATCACACACTAGGCACAAAAACGAACAATCGTTTTTCTTAAAATGACATCTTTCGATTCCAATTCACAGCTGACACCAGTTGTCAAAATTCACCGCCCAGAAAATGATAATATTAAAAAAATGATAAAAAAATTGAACAATCTGAATGATAATGAAATAAAGTAATTCGACAAATTCCGTTGTCTGACAAGGACACTTTGGGATAGATTTTTGGCTTAAGTGCATGTTAACAAAAAGCATTAACCGAATGCCATCGTCATTTTCAACTGGATGCCAAAATGTCGCAGATGGCAGGCTTCTTCATCCAAAATGGGGTAAAATGAAGAAAACAATGAAAGAAAAAGGCAAGAAAGTATATGCAGTGGGAAGAAAAGTAAGAGGACGAAGACGAACATGAAAAAGGAGAAAAAGAAGAACGAATAAAGGCATCCCATTTTGGTTATTGGTCCTTACCTACGAACAGAGCCAAATGAAACTGCTGTCATCTGGAATGCTTGTGGCTCAAAGGCAAATTGTTCTCTCTTACTAACTTAAGCCACTTAGAAGGAATACTCTTTTTCCTTTCGTCTTTTTTGCTTCCCGTGATTTCAGGTGTACGGTATGCAGTCATTGAACGGCAGATATTAAGATGATATTAAGATGGCCTTGTTGCGTGTGGGTAGAGGTTCGTATGGTGTCGTTTTACGGTGGGAACATAATGGATATTTTCGCAGACGTTGCTTTCGGTAAAAAATCATTTTGGTAATTGCATAATTTCCAAGAAATATTTGCACAAAATTCTTCTCAATGTATTGAAAATGAACAAATAAAAAAAAATTACTTGTAATGATTTTCTGGAAGAATTAAGCGCCTCGCCTCAATTAAGCGTGAAATTTTCAAATATTCGAAATAAAACATTATTTTTATCGGTGCTCGGCACCAGATATCTACAATATCGAGGCATGTTGGGTATTGTTTTGGCAGCCAGAGAAGAGAATAAAGTAGGCGTTAGAAGAAATGCATTTGCCAAAAAAAAGTTTTTGGCCAACCTCCTTCGGTTCTAAATCAAATTGTCACCGACGTTGAATGAAGCGAAATTGATTTACTTACTCGAATCGAATTGACACTCAAAACAATCGACTAAATGTCAATAGACGAGGTGACCAACAATGCAGTCGATTCGGTTGTTGAGTCAATTGTTATGTCGAGTTGTTTGGACAATAAAACGTTGCATTGCTGACGACCAGTGCGTCGTTCAGACATGAACTTGGTTTGATTACTGGGACACTACTTAATCGTTTGTTATTTTATTGTTTGGGCCACTGGATCGACTAGTATTCCAATTGTTTATTGATTCGGACGTTTTGGGCACTCGCTCACTTAAATTCCAAACTAGTAAAAGGAAAAAATCGAGAGAGGGAGAAATAAAGAGAGCGATAGAGAAGTGGAAATAAGGCGCTAGAGAGATAAATTGAATATCTACTCGTTGAATGTTTTTCTTTGTTAAATTGGATTGATTGCTTTTGATTTGTGTTGTCGCAGCCCTTCGGCACCATCATAAAATCTTGTGGTGTAACGGAGTAAGAGGAAAGAGGTAATAGTCTTTGCGACATTTTCCATAAATTATCGTGAGGGTGAAATTTTTCGGGTGCCTCTGGTCATTTATGGATTGATTTCCAAATTGAATTGTTGGGCAAGTGCATCACGTAGATAACTGGATCACATGAATGAATCCGCCACGTAGATAGAAATCATATCAGTGCGTGTTGTTAAGACGAAAAATGTAATAAAATAATGTCGAAATTTTATTGTGGAATGTCATCCGTTATTACTTGACGAATGTTTTCGTCATTCAATTCAATTTCTTCGACTTTGTCTAATGCCAGAGAGAGTTCATTTTGTGAGATTCAATCAGTTCATTTGTTCGACAAGTCCAAGTAAATCTAATAATTATCGTTTGATATTGATTTTATTTCGTAAATACTTTTACTGACAGTTTCATTTCAATTTGTTTCGTTCGTTAAATTCTTGCAATGTATTTATTTTGGCTTGCTTTATAAATAATTAATCCAAATTCATTTGTTATATAAACCTTCACAATTTCAAGAACATCGCAGTTCGGATTGGGTGCTTATTATTATATTTGCTTGTTAAATATCGGAAAATTATTTGTAAAAGAGCCATTCAATATATTTCCAAAAATTGGATTCACATTGAATTTTCCTTTTTATTTGTAAAATACCTTCGTTATTCTTTTTTGTAAATTGATTTGTTACAAATTTAGCTTATAAAATTCATCACTAATTTCATGAGGTGAATTACATCCGTTTCATTTGGTTTATTTCTTGCACATTTTTTGCTTAAACGATTTTGATTTCTAAGCAACTTCTTGTTAAAAAAAGTTATACAAAATTACTTTAAAAGTTCTTAAAATATACGAAACATTTCACCAAAAAAGATTCGTAGCGCAATTTCTAAAAGGAAGAGCAAAAGCACGTAGAGAAAATTTTATCCATGTGGGAAACTTCGTGTATGTGAGAATAAATTCAATGTAGTGTTAGAGGAAGATCTACAAACGAACGGAAATTGAAATAGGCGATTTTCTCGTGGTGAGCTTCTTATCGTTTTGAGCATAAAATAAAATTTAATAAAAAGGAAAAATAAATACATTTTCGAGTATTTGGATGAGAAGAATTTATTTGGGGGGGGGGGAGAATGAAAACGACGCAATCCCAAGTCTTTAGAGTGCTAACGTTTCTGTGTTTGCTTGCCAGCTAAGAACACTATTAACTTTCTTAAGTCACATGAATTTACACATGCACACACACTTACATTCATAAATATATGACACGAATGACACAAATCGGAAAGTAGCTTAATCTAGAGATTTTAAGGACCTAACTATGGACTAACAAGAATGAAGCAACAAACCGAGCGTGACTAAAGGAATGTGTTACTCGTGTGTGAATGTGTGGCAGGATGTGTGGTTTACTTTGGTATATGATCACGTGTATGTGTGTATGTGACATTTCCTTTCTAAGAATTTTAACCATAACAATTTCATTATTATAATAAAATAATTCGGCCCTGTTAGTGTCATATTCATTCACGAAATTCATTCATGAATCGTTGAGGAACTTTAGGGATTCAAAGCAGGTTACATCTTTACTTTCTTCGATTAATTGCTGTTCGATTAATTGCTCGATTAATACTGTTAATATATTGATAATGAAATATAACGTCACAACAACTAGTAGCGTCAATTGATTGTTGCATAGAGGACTTTCGTTAATAGTTAATGACTGCACGTTGGCAGTATTGCCATCAACTATGTCTAATGGCAATATCGTCAATATGCGGTCATAAATTATTGATGAATGTCCGCTCTGAAGCAACCAGTCGCCGCACAACTTTGAATATGACGTTATGTTTTATATAAAATTGTCATTATTATATTCAATGATGAAATTTCACTGGTGATTCGTTTGTGTTTCATTGAAGACCTAAGCTACACAGCAACCACTTTATAGACCAAACCCATACGCGTGTACAAAACACAAGCACACTTACTTCATCCACCCTCATCGCATACACATTTACGTCACATGCACACTTACCGCATTACATATTCACCGGTCGCCGCTTACACACACGCCTACATGCGTGTAGGTCTTGCATTTTGGTAGCTTAACAAAATTACATCAAAATTATATTTTCTCCTCCTTTCTCTTGCTTTTCTACACTCACTCTTCTTCATGTCTTTTCGTAAGCAGTTCGGCTGATATACTCAAAAAGCCTTTCATCCGATACGAGCTGTCAAATTGTTGTCAATGTGTAAATGCTGTACTAGTGCAAATATGTTTTACGCCTGACTGGAAACTGGCGAGCGGTGGATTTGGTTTTTGTTCCGGCAATGGTTCTTGCCTTGTCTTCTACTGGTTGGTTGTGTGTGGGTGTGTATATACGTATATATGTGAGTGTGTGTGTGTTTAAGAAGGAAATAAAATTAAGATGAGCACATCGAATCAGGATTATAACAATATCCTTATGACAGGAAGAGATAAGGAAATGCGTTCAGATTTTTACAATTTTTGTCACAATATTTCGACAATGCACTGACTATCACACGCGGCACACATGGCGATAGCTAACAGTAGCTTTAAGTACACCATTTCACTTTCTCTCGCCCCCTTTTCGCTATATTATATTCTACTCTACTTTGTCTAGGATCATGCAATGCTTTTAGAGACATAAAATTTTTGGTTTTACGGTTCGACCTTTTAATGACGGTATTAAAGCAGGATAGATTTCGGTGGCGCATACCCGCTTTACCGCCACTAATGCTTGTTTTCACTTTTGCATACATTTTATTTAAATATTTGTTATAATTTTGATTAAATAATTTTAAGTTTTGCGGTGTTTAAAACGCTGTATGACAGCATAAAGACCGTCGGTGTCTCAACAGCTGATGTCGATTAAGGAAACTTAGGGTTAGTCGTAGAAAACAGCTGATCTCGAAGGATCGAAACAAAGATTGTATAAGGTATGAAGTCTCGTTAATTGGAATAATATTTTTTGAGAAAAATAAATTTTTCTCAAAATGGTAGTAAAAATTGAAAAAAATATGTACAAAAAAATCATTATCATTGTAATAACCATCACCTTAATCCTCATATGCGCAGTCTCTATTTATTCATATTTTATACTTTTAGTAATAATAATTTTTATACACGTTTTCATTTCGATTTGAATATCATAAATTTTCTGTAATCACAGATGCGTTGCTTCCTGATTTCCTGTTAGTCGCTGTTGCACGAGGTTTTTCCGGTATCGATTTCGTTTGAACTGCAAGTAAAATGAAAGAGTAAGAGAGAATTATGACAACATTTTAATTTGTATTTGTTTATTTTTTTTTTAATTTTTCGACTATTTCTTTAACTTGCTTTTTCAATTTTAACTTATTTTTGTTCATATTTTTAAAAGATAAATCATAAAATTTATGATTTTTGGTTAAAAAAAACAGTTGAGTATTCGCAGGATTCGATAAGAAATTTTACACTTAATTTAATTTTAAATTCAACATCTGCCGCTTAATATTCTCGCTTCAATGATATTGTTGTCAAAAAGGTAACAATTCCATCAAGCCGTCATAAATTTTGACGTAAAAATAAAATGAATAATGTTAAAAGAACAAACCCAAGAATGTTTCATAAATCCCATGAATACATTCTTTGAATTACAGAAATTTTTACAATTATTTTGACATTCCTCTGAATTATTTTTAGCAATTTTTTAGTATTTTGTAACATTTGTAATTAGCAACTATCCACTCACCCATTTGCATCGACCATCATAATTATCACGGCTTCAAATCATTAGACTCGAAACACACTGAATTAAAAATAGATTTTTAAGAAACATAACCTCCAAAAGCCACGCCCTAAGTTATAGACGGATGGAAAGATGGTTCTTCGACAGAATTAAATTTTAAATATTAGCAAATATTTCTTAGTGCGCAGAGAGTTGCCGTATGTAATAAAAATCAGTATATTTTGAAAGTAATATTTCAGTAAAAAGTAATATTTTGTTTGTAATATTAGCTCAGACACGAACCGATTGTCTTAAGTTGTATAATAACGAAACGCAGCTTTTCAAAAGGAATTTCCTGAATGGGATTTTGGTAGAACTTTTTTGTATATCATTGAAAACTCTTTTACATTTTAGACAGTATGTTTTCTTTCATTTCGGTTTGTGTATACGATACTACATATCAAATGTTACCAACATCATGTACTCTCCACCATTTCCGAGTCAGGGAATAGAACAAATTGTAATAATATATCCCATGAAAATGAGATTAGATCAATTGAAAATTAGAAATTCCACCTTAGAGTGCTATTTAGTCAATCGGAAATGCGATATTCTATAACAAAATAGGATTGCTTTAACTAAATTTGCGGTGATGCATTCTAAATGAGATTTGGTCAAGGGAGGTCTAACATGTGCAATAATTTTTTTGGATCCTCACTACAAATGAATTCCTAGAATTTTTTTTAGACCCTCAAATTATGTCAACTCTTAATAGTGATATCATCTTTTACGATCATACAAACATTCTCATAAAAAACGTCCATATTTTAATTTTACATTTTGAAAAATTGTTAATTCTTTATTAACCTAATTCATGATTAATTTGTTACTTTTATTCGCTCTTTTTACAAATGAGTTCTTTGCACTCTCCATTTACTTGACATTCCTTCATTGACAATCCTTCTTTCTTATGATAAACAGTTTTCTTTCGTAACACTCTTTCTCTTTTTTGTTATTAAATATAAATACAAATAATTAATAGCATAAGTTTTACTTAATTTTTATTAAACAATTAATTGTTTTTTTATTACGATCAATTCGTTCTCATCATTGACTTTGTTTATTCTGCCTTGTATTTGAACAATTTTATTGACTTTGGATAATATTACTAATTGATACTTTGGCGCATATGATTCAGTTAACAACATTTATGAATAAGTTCAATACAATTAAAGATATCTTATATCGTAAGGAAGAAAGAGCTAATTGATATTAGTACGATTAGTTAATATTGTATATATAATTATGTATATAAAGATTACTGACAATATACTAAAATTGTATATTTTGTTTTGACACTTCTGCGTCTTACGCTTTTCTTTAGGTTTCCTTTCATTTTTATTATAATCATAAATTGACACTCAGGATTTAATACGAATTTTTCGTTATTCTCAGAATAGTCGTCTTATATGCAAAGGTATAAAATTAAACAGGCTACTTGTACTTCAAGAAAAAAGGCGTGACTAAATATAATATGTCGTTAATAACTTGTGGTTTTTAATATTTTATTAAATGCTAAATCCTTTTTGTAAAAATATATAGATAAATGCCTGACGGTATAAATGCGTACGAACGTTTGGCAATATTAATTATTTCGGAGCATAAATTAATATCAATATGAATTAAAGTATTATTTCAAATTGAGAATATTTTTTTCATTTGAAATCGTTTTGGCAATCTTAATTTTAGTTAGTTCTGCTTTGTAGATACGAACGAATGCTTCACTTTAACTTTTTATACATATTTTTTGTAATAATTTTTTTTAATTTACTCCTATATTTTAGGAGTTTCACTATAGGTTCCGGCTCAACAGAATTCGTCAGAGTTTGATTTATGATTAAATGTGAACGGCTGAAATGTCAGCGAACAGCTGATTAGGCAAACATTTTAAATGACAACAACTTTTAATGTTCAATAACGTTCAGTAATCGCACTACAATTTATGGTCTTTTTTGACAGCTTGAAGATTTTCTAAATCGCGTATTGACGGTTTCTTGTGCCGCGGCCTTAATGTAAGACTTATAATTAGAGAATTAATTATCATATTGAGAATGCAATAGCTGCAATCATTTCTTGTATATTTAACTATTCAACAATTCAAGAAAAAGGCCTTCACTCATTCTGATCTTATAGAATAATACAATTTACACAAAAATTAATACAAATTTATCAATGGTCGTGATATTTTTTTCGTCCTATTCAGAATACAATATTTACATGAGTGGTAAAAATGAGTATTAACGTGAATTGATATTACTGAGTGTAGGAAATTATAATGATATCATAATAATATTAATAATAATAATAATAACATGAATAATAATAATAATACTAATAATAATAATAATAGTCTTATTATTATTATCATTATTATAATTGTTATGATAATAATAATAGTAATAATAATAATAAAACAGTAATATTAATAATAACGAAAATAATGGTAATAATATTAATAACAGTACTAATGATACGTTTATAATTATAATAACGCTAATAATAATAATATTAATTATATTGAATTAATAATAATAATAATAATAATAATAATAATAATAATAATAATAATAATAACAATAATAATAAAAATAATAATAATAATAATAATAATAATAATAAAAATAATAATAATAATAATAATAATAATAATAATAATAATAGTTATATTAATTACACTAAAAATATAAAAACTAAGTTAAAACTCAATTTAAAAACTTGTTCAAACTTAGCTCTTTTTTGAAACTTAATTTAAAAACTCAATTTGAAACTAAAACCTCCATTCGTTAATTATCGATATTTTACGAGACCATAGCAATTTTCTCTTATAATAATGCGTCACGATTACGTTTCGTGAAAGATTCTCCTCTTTGGCAGAGTGAAATGGTACATGTTTTTCTTTATTATTCTTTTAATTTTTGGTACACTGGAGAAAGTTTCGTGGTTGCACTGATTGACTGACTTAATTTTTGTTGTTGTTTTTTTTTTTGGAATTAATGATAGCAAATTTTACGTTGTTGTTGTATTTGCGGGAAAACAGTCTCCAATTAATTACTAGCTAATTAATAACTCAAGTCTTAGAGAAGAAGTACGTACATATTAGTAATCTTCTTTTAATTTTCCTTACTTGCGTTATTGTTCCTTTTATCTTTCTTTGACATGTTGTCATACTCTTCTATTGTTTCGCATAGGCGTTGGAAATTTTCTTTTCAAAGTGATATGCAAATGTGTGTGTTTGTTTTTTTTTTGCTTATATCCGCATTCGCGCCTTTACTAAATTGATATGTCTTCACTTTTTCCTCTTCTACATCTTGTTTGTGCGATCTGATTATTATAAACGGATTGTTTACTATCTTATTCCTTTTGTCAGTTGCCACAGTTTATCATTGTCATTACCACAGTCAGTAATGTGATGAATGACTCCTGCCTCGACCCTTATGGCCCTTATTTCGAGGGTACCTTACTATCCGTTATAACGTTATCGCTAAATGCTGATGGAGGGCTAAGGTTTTTTTCGTTCAGTAAATTCTGAAAATCGTCCACTCCCGTTAGGCCATAAGTATTTGCATTCAGTCCCGTTATGCTGGCCATATATGGCTTACTCCTATCGATATGACCACCACTGCCAACGGATACCATTTGTCCCGCCATTGTCGACCCGATGGCTAACGTGTCTGCATTGCTAAGAGTTTCCATGGCTCGATAATCGAAGAAGGTGGACATATTTTCATTCGGTATGCCCAACAGATGAAGTGGTTCGACGCTGTGTGGTAAATTATGATGATGGTGATAGTTATCTGTGTTGGGTGGCGTAGCGGCAGAGCCAGCGGTTTTGTCGTCAGTAGCGGCACAGGGATTAGGGGTGAGCAATTTGCCTCTGCGGCGCGGTGTTATGGTAAGAAAATCACCATAGCTATTGTTGTGACAGGCTGACGGCAGCAAATTCCGTTTCTGGTTCTGTGCAAATCGTTCCGAGACCAGTTGGTCAGATGGATCATCAACAACGCCACCAACACCTCCACCACTGCCGGAAGTGGTTTGCTTTAAAATTTCGACATATGAACCCGATTGGACAATATGTGCGGCTGTGCTGGCAGATGTACATTGCTGTTGCAGCTCATGGGAGTCACCGCTGCTACCACTACCGGTGTTGGAATTAGAGTCGGAACCTTTTGATGGTCGCATTTTGCCGGATAGACTGCTGGACATATTTGTATTGTTGGTTGAATTTTGGGATGAAGATGCGGATGGTGAAGATGATGCTTGCTGTTGGTGGTGTTGTCGTTGTTGGAGCTGTTGTTGATGTGGTGACTGCGCTGACTGTTTATGCTGTTTTGGTGGCGGGTCAAAGAGCCGGTAGTCGAAGGGCACGGGATCCATGCTGCTGTTGAATTGTTGAAAACAAGATTAATCACTTTTATTTACTGTCATATATATATGATTAAAAAGTAACCGTAACATCGATAACGTAAGGAATTTTCTTTGAGAGAAGATTAAAGGAATATTAATGAAATGAAAGCAAATATGAAAGAAATAGGAAGGATGCCACAGTGATATAGATGAATCGATATTCTAAAAACCATGCACAATATTATCAAAGTCATGCAAAAACCTCAGTGCATAAGACGAGTAAATATGGATGAACTTAAAATTGAAATCAATATTGCACCCAGGATCAAAATCATGATCGTAATTGACATTCAAATTAAGAGCGAATTCCAGATGGTAACTGTCCATGATTAAAACCGATATATAAGATTTAATCAAATGCCGTAACCAAGATCGTAATCAAAGTTATAACCAAAAGATCAAGATCGTGGTCGAGATAAAAATTAAGATTATAACTAATACGAAATTCAGCACAGGAATCAGGGTAGAAACCATGGTCCTAACGGAAGTCAAAATCATACCGTAACTATGGTCGTAGCCAAGATCAAAACCAAAATAAAAATCAAACTGGATATCATTATGGTATCCAAGATTGAAACCAATAACATACCCCAGATCAAAACCAAGATCAAAATCTAGGGAGAAATCAAGATCGAGGTCGAGATCAAAATTAAGAATACAAACAACATGAAAGTCAAGACAGAAAGCAAGATAAATGGTGTGATCACAACTGAAAATAAAATCATGCCGGAAATCAAGATCGAAACTATGATTGATGTCAAGATTACAACCAATATCGTAATAAAGATCGAAATCAATCCACAAATTAGGGACAATACAAATTCTTGCCTAGTTGAGAGCGATCTCTTGTGGTATCCAACGCTTTCACCAGTGCTGCTGGCGCAAGCGCTGCTACTGCCACTCCCACCTTTAAGAACGACAAGAGGGCCAGGGCCGGGACTTTTACGGGTGTTGTTGGTTTGAGTTGGGTTGGAGACGACGACTCTTTCATGCTTTGACGATGCGTAACGAAATGTTGGTGATGGTGAGCGTGGTCGTGCAGGCGGTAGTTGGGATGTTTGGGAAGCAGTTGAGGGACATTTAAATAACGGATGCTGACTTAAATTGGATTTGACAATTTTCACCGGGGTTATGGGGATTTTTTTCGGAGCTGGTGAAGGTTTTATATTACTCAAATTTTGGTTGTGCTCGGGTACATGCATGAGGGGCATCATTTTTGAGGGAATGATAGCATTGAAAAAAGATCTATGGGATTTAGTAGACTGTTTCAACTTGATGGGTGCCTCAGAGGATGCAGCCGGTTTTTCAGAAGTGCGTGAGCTCTCTTTCGTGGAATCTTTCTTGCGTTTCGGCAATATATTTTCTGAATTGAAAATATTATTTCGATTGGTGAGTGTAAAGTGTTGAAATGGCAGATCAGCAGATTTGCAATGGATGTGTGATCAGTGAATTTATCATGAGTGAGGTGATCGGTGAACGACAGTAGTGGTGATTAGTGGTGGTGATTGTTGTGGATGTTGGATTTGGAGATGGTACTAGTTAACATGTATAGTTTTAATAAGCCAAATAGGTACTAACTTACTATGAAGCTGAGGCCTACTAAAGACGGATAGACGTTCTTTGTTACTACCGCCTCGTGGGCTATGACCATGAGCTGAAGAAAAAGAAGGCCAATTTTGAATTCCTTAAATGAAATATATGAAATTAAACTAACTTGAGTCTTCAATGTGACTAGTGGAATCACGTCCCCCGCGGTTTTCATCACGCATACGTTCTCCGCTGAAATCGCTATCACTATTCAGACTATCGTATTCCTCCGATTCTGATTTAATGGCATTCGAGCGACGCTTGTGACGTTTTTCGGTGCCTGTGTGGCTGCATTCCGTGAGCGTATTTGAAATTCCTCCTACGCCGGCTGTCGGAGTGCTTCCTAGTTTTCCGCTAGAACTACCGCCACCGCCGGTACCAGCGGATACTGAGCGTTTTACTTTCCCGCCAGAACTGGTTAAAGTGTTATCGTCGCCGCTGCGTGGGTCATACATAAGCCCTTTGCGATTCAAGGGCATGTTAGCCGATTGATTTTCATGCTCAGGCAAATGGAAAGTAGCATAAGGATAGATATCCTCCGAGTACTCGGGTATACGTTCCAAACCTGAGACCGATTCACGTGGTGATTGCTGACAATTCTTTCTCACGGTGCCATAATATTGTTCTCGATGTTGCATGTCCTTGACATCGCCAGAGTTAGGGCGCATCGAATCAGCATCTCGTGAAAACAGTTGACGAGGATCTAAAAATGAGAGAACACTTGTACGAGGTGACTACTTTTCGAAATTCAATAAGAGTAGTCCATCGTATGGGGGGGAGCGTATGTTATAGCGCATGTTCTAATGTCGATAACCAAAGCAGTACACCATTGAAAGTATAAAATCGAGAGTACGCTATTGGATCTACGTTATTTGATGTAGAATATCGTCATCAAGGACATTGACGAGAATGCAAATACATTATACTCGATTGTCGATATATCGGCGAGTGTACACCACGATGAGCAAACCATTGTAAATAATTATGTATTTGTCTATATTAGTCACTTACAGTTCTTAAAACAAACGCAAGCTCCGATTAAAGCCAATATAGTACCAAACACGGATGTAATAATGACCGCTATTAAATGGGCGTCTCTAAATAGTGAGCGTACTTCGGGCAATTCGTTGTGATCCAGTCCAGCCAAACCTCCATTAAAACGCAACGTTTCAAAATAATATTCTTTAATTGTAGAGCCTGCATTATTGTGAGCGGTAACGCGCAGATTGTAAGCCGCTCCAGGTTCTAAATCGCCAATAGTGTATCGAGTCTAAGAGTTATAGATCAAGCATTTATATTGGCGTGTGTGTTTATTTATAAAAGGTGGTGTCTCTTACATGTGTCTCGATTCTACTAGAAACGATGATCCAATCACTAGACATACCATAATGTTTGAATTCTATACTAAAATATTGAATAGGACAACCGCCATCCTGCCATGTCGATAACTCCAACAGCGCAGAAGTTACGTTTTGGCGAATAAGGCTCTGCTTATGAGGAGCTATCGGTTTGTTACCTGTATGAGATTGAAAATTATGTATTGGCCTACGTCCTTTTTATTCTCTACGTCCCCTTTTTCTTTCTAAAATGAGCCTACCTTTCGTTTTAGCGCTTTCTATGGCACTCGTAGGGCTAGTACCAATTTTGTTAAACGTGATAATCGTAAATTGGTACCGACTGCCGCATTGTAGATTCTCTAATACGTGGGAATTGACTCGCCTATCTAATTGTATTTCCTCCCAGTCACCGAATTCCTTGCGAAAGGTCAGTGTGAACCCACGTAAGGGAGCACCGCCTATATCATCGACTCGCCAGTGTAAGGAAACTGAGTTGACTGTGGTTTGGGCTATGGCTAATACTGGGGCAGATGGTGGTACTATAAAATAAGAATGATTACTTTTAGTGCGAGGTAAGCAAATGGTTACTGCTAACCTTGCACGTATAGCTGGTACACTATATGATCCGAACCTATAGCATTCCTTACCACGCACGAATAGTTTCCTTCGTGTGAACGTTGTATATTTCGCAAAGTCAAGGTGTTGTCGGCACTCACTTCGAGCCGAAAATGCTTCTTCGAACGCGCATTTAAGACTTTCCACTCAGAGTTGGGTTTAGGATTACCCACAAACACACAAGCCAATTTCATATCTACTCGCCAGCTCACGCTCAGCGTCTGACTAAATGAAATAATGGCAGCTGGTACGGAAGTGCTAGGCGCAAGCTTTATAACGGGTGTACTTGGTCCCTGACCCACTCTCGTTGATGCCGTCACCCAAGCTTCATACGTTTCACGCGTGGTCAGATCCTTGACTTCGAAATGACGATTGTGTGCGGGTAAAACCTCCTTAAGTATCTTCAATTCTTGCCCTTTATCCAGGATGCGAATATAAACATTATACTTCGTCACTATTCCATTGGGTCTGCGAGGTGGCAACCAGCTAATGATCGATGAAGATTCACTACTAACGACAGATTTCACACGTTCTGGAGCATCAGGAACTGCTTCTTCAGTGGTACATGATACAGTTGGGCTAACGACCCCTTCCCCTGCACGCGTAAATGCTAGCACCTGTACGCTGTAATTAGTGAACGGCTGTAAGCCATGCAATACTGTGCTAAGTGCTGAAGTTATTTTGGTTTCGCGCGTGCCGTATTCAGACTCAATGTTGCCCGGCTCGTATAACAATTTGTAGCCTTGTATAATACCGTGATTGGATTCTTTAGGTGGCGCTTGCCAGGAAATCTGTATATTCTGTGCCGTAAGAGCAATGCAGGAGACGCCTTGAGGAGGTGCTGACGGTACATCTTCTAACGTATGTCCCAGGGCTACGTCACTTGGTGGACCGTCTCCTTTAACATTGAAGGCTGATACTGTGACCGCATATTGCATATATTTCTCCAAGCCTGTGAGACGGAAATCATTTAATCCTTCCCCACCCAAGCTGCTGACTTTGGTGAAATTCTGTACACTGTCTGTGGCACCATGCTTCTGATAGGCAATGGTGTAGCCTAGCAGTTCACCATTCCATGTGTCACGTTCTGGAGGACGCCAAGTAATTAGAAGTTGCTGAGGACCGAGAGGTTCCGCAGATACATCTTGCGGTCTACCACTCGGAACTTCTGAATCTGTCTGTACCATTAGTATATCACTAGGGGCACTGGTACCGAGATGATTCTCTGCATAAAGTCGAAAATGGTAAGCTTGAGAAGGTCTCAGCGATCCAATCTGAGCAGTAGTTTTGTCACCAGGCAGAAGTTTTCGATTGTTGTGTTCATGCCAGACATCTGAGAGTGAGAAAGGAAAATTATTTCAGTCTGCTACCAAGCGATATTGCTCTCTATCTACCTCCAGCCTTTTTGTACTGCAAAATATAATTTGAAATGGGCTGAGAATCACGATTATTACCCCCACCTCCACCCATCAATACAGAATCTTGATCGTTTGGAGACCAGGCCAACGTGACCGAACGGCTACCCAGTTCAGTAACGTGAAGGTTAACGGGAAAGTTTGGTGGTTCTTGTACTTGAAGATGTATTATAGCTCGATCATGGCCATAAGTATTGCTTGCAATGCAAGAATAATCGCCGCGATCACTAAGTGCGGTTTGCAATATTGTCATCTCAGAGACTATGCCCCGACTCAGAGGATTCTCTTTGATGTGGTAACGAATATCGTACGAGGGATCAATACGATTTGCTTTGGCCCGCCACGATATATCTAGCGGCTGATCGCCGTCGGCTTCACAACGTAACGTTACACGATCGCCTCGTCGAACTGTCATTTGCTTCTTGCTTACTGTGACAGACGGACCAACTGGCGAAGGGAAAACAGAAAAAGAAGAAAGAGAGAATTAATTATTTTGTGCCCGTAGCGGGCTTAATGCGTACAAACCATGAACTGTAAGCTTTATTAACGTGCTCAACCCAGCACCGATACCATTACTAGCCTGACAGAGAAAACTGCCCTCGTGCTCACGACCCACTTTCGGTATTACCAGTGATCCATTGTTGTAAGTTTCGATGATTGATTGTGAGTTTCCCATACCATTGCCGGCCCCTGAGTAACTTAACTCACGATAATCACCGGAGTCACCTACAAATATTTTAAGTATTCACGTATAATATTCGAGGAATAGCTATCACAAAATATCATGAGGGGTTTTTTGAAACTCACCAATAGACTGTTTCCACTGTACAGTTGGTACGGGAAAGCCATCGGCTTTGCAAGTTATCATCACTGGATTTCCTAGAATGACAGCTTGATCGATAGGCTTGACGATCCAGCGAGGTGGCACTATTTGGGTGTTCGGTTAATGAAAAACATTAGAGGGTTTAAACTGATGCTTTATTAAAGTGTGAGAGAGAGGTACAGGTATGGGCTTCAAGGTTAAGCAGATATGAAGTGCTGAAGTGATTACTACATGCATTACACTCACATGCCTGGAATTAGTACCAAAATTTTAACTTCTAGGAAATATACTTGGATGATTTTATTGAAGACTTTTAGTTGGTTTCAAAGAACTAGTACATGTAAAAAAACTCACCAGTATCGCTGAAATAACTTTACGAATGTTAACTATAAAAGAAAGTCTTTAGGTAGGTTCTCAATAGATCTAATGGGCATATAAGGTTATAGGTCATATAAGGTCAATTAAGGAATCCAAATTCAATTTCTACGATCAAAGAAAAATAGTGAGAATTTTCTAAGGCTAAAAAACTTCACAGAGGACACAAAACACAAACGAACTATGTGTTATTTTTCAACGAAGGAGTGCTCCGGACGATTTGCATTGAATACATATTTTTATGTTATTATTGTTGTAGCTTAGGAGTCAGAATGGCTATGGGTTATCGGTTGGCTTCTGTTTGGGTTTAGAGTAGCTCATCCTATGAATCCAATTTCGCTGCACGAATCCGTATGTTTCAGTCTCTACTCTAATAATATCGCGATTTAAATTCGAGTTCTCCACCATTGATTTTATCATAGAGGACTACCTCAGAATAATTGTCCCATGATAAATTATGGAATTCAAAGTGATGAAATTTTTTGCGTCTACTAGAAATTCGCTTTACTCTACCTCTCATTCCTTAAGGCAAATGAATTATACGCATAATTTGTAACAGAACAAGGATACGCACAATTGTTTCTTAAAGTATGAGCTCCTACCAGAATTTATTCTATTTAGAAACTGTCTATCACACGCCCACACGTCGTTTGGAAAATTGTGGTAAAAAACAGTATTTTCCACATTGGGCAGTATAAAGAGTGGAGCCACCCAATATTTACCAGGCGCCGATCAATAGTATAAACTGGTTTTAAAAGCGGTTAGCGACTCGAGCATCAGGGGCGATGGTTGGGGGATAGAAATGGGATAAACCGCAAGCTAGTGAGACCATATTGGTTTAAGCGCGTGGATGGAACGGCTTCGTGGAAAAAAGGAAATATGGATGAAGTTGAAGAAAAGTGGAAAAAGACAGAAGGGAAGCGGAATAACCGCGATAAGTAGTTGGGAGTGAAAAAGTGTTGGAGGCAAATGTGACAGAATGTAAGGGAGAAATAGTGAATTTCGTGGGTGGTTTGTATGTAGTCATGTAGTCATGCTTATCATCAGGATATTGCAATTCTTGCTGCACAATCGAAATATGTCCTGCGTCGTTGGTTGTGGCATGGAATCACACGCACACAAATACCCAGGCGAACTTACAGGAAATAAACTCATGAGTGCTAGTACGAGAGCATACACACTAACGCACGTGACTACTATTCCAGTGATTTGCAATCTACATGACAAATTTGCAATTATTTTTCTACACTTGCTTTCCTTTCGGTAGCTCTCCCACAGCTAACGCTTTTATTTTAGTCTTAAATTCTACGCTCTTCCTCTTCCTTCTCTGCTTTTGTTTCCCTTCATTTTTCTTCTTCTTTGTCTTGGTTAGTCGGCAACGGTGGGAGATTATGTGATAATAAATATGCTCTTATTTTTTCAATTGAGGCGACAACAGGAAAAAGTTGAAAGGAATACAAAAAACATCACAGAGAAAATCCGTCTGTAACCCACATACGCGTTGGCTATATTTCTGGACGTTTGCATGATTTCGCTGAATTTCCCCCTCTTGATTTTTAATATTTCCTTGATATGATGACCCACTTGCGTCTTACTCGGCTTACAAAAAGTTACATAAACTCCGAGGGACCTTACGACATATACGATATGGCCGAACTTGCCATTATGTCACGATGATTGTATATTGCTTTGATGTTACCGTTATTTTTTGTCTTTCTGAGCAGTTCAAAATGTTTTACAAAGAAGATATTTTGATAAGGATTTATATCAAATAGATAGGTAGAGAAGGAGACAAGGAATGAAAGACAGACAAGAGATAAAGACTACCACAAATAAAATCATTTTTTGAAGATTATAACTAGACTATTTTTCAAGGGATCGCTTCAATAATTTTGTAACAATTTGAGTTCTTTGAAGTGTAGACCAGACGTCATTAGGAAGAATAAAAATAATAGAAAAGCCATTAGCCATGAGACAAATATCTGTGATGGAGAAATTCCGGATATATGTCTATGTATGGAATACATATTAAGTACAATCATACAAAAAAAAAAGACAAAACCAAAAAGATGCCAGTGCATGATGTTGGAGATCTTTATATCAATACACACAGGTATGATGGCTTTCACTCTTTAGAGCTGCATTGGGTCATCTGACCCGCTCAAATGTTTTAAAGGAATGCAAAAAATGCCTTAGGTTTCTCTCAAGCTTTCAGAAAGACGTCAGCTATCTGGTACAGTTTTATTTATTTTGAGAGAAGGTAAGGTATGCGCTAACACCCCAAGATTCAGCTTTTACAAAATACGCGTCTCCAGTGCTCTTTCATCACGCCTCTTACAAGGACTTACGCCACGTTTCACATTGTTGGATATTTTATTATGATGCTCCTCTGACTTGATCCGAAAATATTACTTAAAATATTATATTTTTACTCTGAAAAAATATTACTCTACGCTGATTTTTCTTTTTGTGCGAATTAATTTGTGCGGATAATTTTTGCATTAATTTCATTGTCAATGCTATTTACTAGTGCTCTTTATTGGTGCGCTTTTGTGGTGCATATCCGGTTGTTAGTCTGGTGATTTGTTACATTTTTTGGTGCGGCATGACAAAATTGCAAAAACAGTTTGGTGTTTGAACTTGAATTTAATTTACCCGAGACCGACAGGATGGTGGTGTACTCAACAGATCCGGCGCGATTTGAGACGCGGCATGTGTAGTTGCCGTTGTGACGCGAGCTCACATTATGTATGGAGATGATGCTGGAGAAGGGTGCATATTCGTTAATGGTAAGCGATGGATCGGGCGGATGAAAATGACGACCCGAACCGTTCGGGTCATTGCCACTAATGCCACTAACAGCCAACGATGAAGGGTTTCCTATACTGCCGGTAGGAGCACCGAGAATCGGAGTGCCATCCTTCAGCCAGGTTATGTTGAAGGGTTGATCACCCTGACTGCTGGAACACATTAATTGAGTCCTCATGCCCTCCGTAATTTCATCTTCGAAATGAAAGGGGGAAATTCGTGGGGGAACTGAAGGGACGATATACGTAAAGGGAGACGATTATGATAATTAATATAAAACTAATTAAGGCATTAAAGAAATGACATAGTTTGTTGACCTTGATGAAGATTAAAAATTAACCTTGATAAGGATTTAAAAATAAAGCTTTTGTTAAAGGGTTAATACGAAATTAATAGTTTTTTATATATTTACTAACTTAATGCATTCAAAGCAGCGTTTAATGAAATTTTTAAATAACTTTAAACTTTCTACGAGATAAAAAAGACTTTG
This sequence comes from Physocephala rufipes, assembly GCA_963966595.1. Lineage (NCBI taxonomy): Eukaryota > Metazoa > Arthropoda > Insecta > Diptera > Conopidae > Physocephala > Physocephala rufipes. The sequence goes on from OZ016502.1 coordinate 3,772,453, forward strand.
TATGCATTTTTATAAAATCGAAAGTTGTTTAAAGGGTTAAGAGTCTCTTAAATGCGCCTTCAGTTTGAGCATTCTTTGCTCAATGAATTTAAAATATTATATAACTGGCTTTTATGTGGGCAGCAAATTAATTTTGTTATTTCGAAAATAAATCACTGAGAAAAATATTTGGTTTAAAATTATTAATAATTAATTTTCATGCAGAGGCAAAAAGTGCGTTATTTATTAAAAACTCATGCAATTAAAATAATTGCGATAGCATGCTTTTATGTTATAAACAATCTGGCAATGCAAACAATGCGTTAATACATTAAATATAAAAAGAATCGAACAACAAGAACACTACAAAAATTGTATGCTTATTTAATACCATTAACTCTTAGCTGTGCAGAGTGCGTTACGGTTGCGGCATCATTTTGGACGCGGCACGTATAGGTGCCACTTTGTGCTCGGGTCACACTTGTGATACTTAAGGCGCTGGTGAAATCATCATTTTGGCGAATTGTCACTCGGCCGCCGATTCCGACGCCATCGCCTCCACCACCACTACGACCATCATCATTCGACAACGGCAGCAGCATTTGGTCGTCATCGTTGCGCGCACCGGGCGCCGACAATTGCTGATGAAGGCCGCCAACTGCAGAGTCACCGGTACCACGAAGCCCACCGCTAACACCAAGTCCTGTATCACTTGACTGTACACCATTTGAGGGTGGCTGCAGGGGCTGTCCATCCTTCAGCCAGGTAAATGTGAGCGGTAGGTCACCGGTGCCAATGACGCATTGTATGCTTGTGCGGTCGCCGACATTCAAATCGCGAGCGAATGAAAATGGTGTAATCTTTGGTGGAACTGTTTACAAGAATTGAATGAATTGAACGCGTTGATGAATTGGATCGGTTCGTTGGGGCAATTGCGAATTAATTTTCTTGATGGTTCGTTTAAAAAAAAGGAAAACCAAAAGAAACAAATGCATCGAAGGGCCAACGAAGCACCAAGGGTTTTTTACAACGAATGCAGCGCCAGTACCGGCGTCGAACAGAAAGTTTTTAATATTGTTTTCCATAAACAGCACGTTCATTTAAAATACATATGCGAGTCACAAAGGCTCTTTTTTCGCTAAGGGGGAACTTTTTTGTTTACATATTTGCCCAAATGCGTGAATGCGTGCGATACAACCGGCCAACCGGCCAATCAAAAAGGCATTGCGGGCAACTGCGGTCTCGGCATTTAGCTCGCTTAAAAAAAGAAAAAAAATTGACGACCGCAAATTCTGTTGATGATAAACGTCTTCCACGATAATCCTAATTATTAGTCATATTCAAGTGACGTCTGCGGTTAAATAGCAATGGCAACGGCCATAACCAGGAAGCTCATATGCAAATATTAAATATACAGGGTGTTGGTAAAGCGCTTGGCGAAAGAAGGCAAACTTTTTCAAGAGGCGGGGTGTCACAAGGCGAAATAAGAAAATCTATTGATGGACTTTCCACAAAAGTGAAAAACTTTTTATAAAAAAGAATCATCGATATTAAAGTAGTTGTGGGCTTTCAGAAAATAATGCCTTGGACTCTTAGAGATTGAGGAATGTTTGGAAGTCTGAGGAGAATGGGAGTCTTACCCTTCAAACAAAATTAAGAAAAAAGGTTTAAAATTGCTTGGCGATATTCTTTGAATTTGCAAAACTCGAGTTCTTGCGTGGAACCATTCAATAATATTTTATCATACAATGTTTTCCATAATCATTAATGGATTTAGCAAATCCACTTTAAATCCCTAAAATTTTGGTTCATCCGAAAAAAATGGTCAACCATTCTCAGCCGATTTAATATCGTGAATATCTAATTAAACGCATCTATCTAATAAGTCGCCCTGTATTTTAGTCTTATTCATTTATCTGGCTCTTTACTCAATCATTTAAGCAATGTTAATGAAATACGCAAACATTGCATGACCGCAAACCAATTGACCGCATAACATGTTTTGGGTAGATCTCAAGTGCAGACCGAACGACCGATCCACCAACTTATGATGGGCTCACCGACTAACCGACCAGCCGTTTGACACACGAAACAATGCCCCATAATGAAGATTATCTACAAATCCAGCTGCGATTTAGCTACATTCACATTATGTGCGACCGCCGCACGTTACATGCGAGCAGGTTCCGGTGATGGCTTGAGAAGGGGAGAAGGTAGGAATTTTGCGGGCAGTGAACGGTGGGTATGGAAGTCGTTTAATAGAGAGAAATATGGCGCAGGAGGTGAGAGCATGAGTGCGATCAGTGCATTGAGTGCATAAATAAGGGTGCGTAAACGTCATGCTTTTGCATTTTAGCGGACTTCGATGCAGAGGCGTACGTGCGTGCGTTTGGCAAAAAAATTTGTTTTTGTGCTCGAGGAAATAATTAAAAAATGTGCCATGAAAATAAACTGAAGTAGCAGAAGACGAAAAAAATGTGCAATATGATATTGATATTAATATCAAACATTAAAACAAAACTGATGAAGTAAAATATATAATTTCTTAAGAAATATTTTGGTAAATTTTTCACTTTGAGTGCAATTTATTTGTGCAAAAAAAATTAATCGTTTAGTGCGGAAAACTCTTTCAGAATAAATTTATTTTTGCAATTTAAATTTTATTTCAGTTAATATTCAGAGCATTCAAGTTACATCACAACCGCATAATTTCTTTAAAGCAAACTCATAAATTTTTATTTAAAGGTAACAAAAATGACAAAAAACATGCCAATGGTTTTTATAAATTAAATTAAAAATCAGTGTTGGTTACTTTCATATTTGTCACAATTCACCACATTAAAACTGTTTTTAAAACCTTTAAAAAAAGTTCTGAAAACTGATTAAGCATTAAAAATACTTTTAAAAAAAGTAGCGTGTGATAACTCACAGGAAAGAGAAAAGAAAGAGGAATTTATAAATGGTAGGAGGGCAAAAAATTTTGTTCAGTTTATTTTAGTTTTCATAAAAAGTTGAGCAAAAGAAGTGCGATGACGTGCAATTTTTATTTTTAAAATCATTTCAAAAAATAATCAGATCATTCCTTTTTGTGCGACAATTTTTTGTAAAATTTAAAATTAAATTTTGTAAAATTTGAGTTATAAAATTGTAATGGCGTCCCAAAAAAAAAGATTTTTTTTAGAACTATTACACAATGGGGCACAACAAAGTTAAAATAAAAGTGAACAAATTTTGTTCAATTTTTTGTCGCAAAAAATATTTAACAGCATTGATAGCTTTCAAATTAGCACCTATTTCGTTTTGTCACGACTTCGACCAGGCGAAATACGACGTGAGCCATGAATTTAAATCACAAATTAAATATAGAAATAGAAAGAACTAAACAATGAAATTGTTAAAAAAAGTCCAAAAGCCAGAAATTGACAAGTTCTTTAAAGATATAAGAAAAAGTAAAAGATTTTTATTTTGGCAAATAAGTTCTTTCGGTTATTGTTTAGATTTATATTTTATTTTTTGCCTAAATAGATGTTAGCTAAACGAAAAACTCGTTTGTTTTTATTAGAGAAACGCACGAATTTGTTTGGCAGCTTTAACAATTTGCAGTTTCTGAAGCAAATATAATTATGAAATGAAAAGAATATAAATTTGGTTTTCAAATTTTAATTGAAAAGGTTATAAACCACTCTAAATTAAAAAGATTACCCTGGAAACTTGCAGTTACACTCATATACCCGTGTACCCATTACGGTGACTAAGCACCGACCAATGAAAAATGATAGAAAATAACGAAATCCCAAAAAGCCAATAGAAAACCATTATAGTAAATTAAAAACTATTTTGTATTAAAAATTATTTCTTTAACCGCATCTTACCCAAAACTTTCACCTCGACGGAACGTTGCGACGTGTAATTGTGTTTGTTGCGAGCTGTGCAAGTATAGGTTCCTTGATCGGCTGTACGCTGAACGTTCTCGATGAGTAGTGTGCCATTCTGAACACGCTGTCATATGTTTGTTGGCAACCGAACACCATCTGAAACGCGATGAGAAATTTCGTAAGAAATGCCAAAGGGAAGGCCAAACGAGATGTCAAAGGAAACTTCGTTATAAAAGCAGAAATTTGCATATTGAGGAAGGAAGAGGAAATGAAAATGTACGCACCCTTTTCTATAGTAATGACGTCAATAGGATAACCAGCCACAGGACACTTAAGGAAAAATGTCTTCCCCGCTACTGCGGATAATTTGGACATAGGTCGCACATAGGGCATGCCTAAAATTAAACAAATTGTCTTTGAATTGTAAAAATTTCAAGAGAAAATCAAAATAACTTGCTCTCTGGAAAAAGAAGTAGATTGATATGGTAAAGTTTACCGTAAATATTCAAGCGGGCCGCATGCGATGTTTCACCAGCTCGTGATATCGCTTTACATTCATATTCGCCGCCGTCCTCTGATTTTACGGCTGAGATATTTACGTGACTTATGACGTCACCGAACATAGTAACGTATTGACCGATCATAAGACGATCATTCTGTGGAGAAAACAAATTATTTCAATGATTTTAATTTCGTTTCTTTTTATTATTAATCGTTTTGAAACTTTTTAATTTCCAAAATCAAAAATTTTTTAATTTTCCAATTTTTAAAGTTATTAAAAAAATTTGTCATGTTCACAAATTAGTCGTTCAGGATAATATAAAAATTTTCAAATAAAAAGTAATTAAATTAAATATATATATATATATATATATATATATATATATATATATATATATATATATATATATATATATATATATATATATATATATATATATATATATATATATATATATATATATATATATATATATATATATATATATATATATATATATATATATATATATATATATATATATATATATATATATATATATATATATATATATATATATATATATATATATATATATATATATATATATATATATATATATATATATATATATATATATATATATATATATATATATATATATATATATATATATATATATATATATATATATATATATATATATATATATATATATATATATATATATATATATATATATATATATATATATATATATATATATATATATATATATATATATATATATATATATATATATATATATATATATATATATATATATATATATATATATATATATATATATATATATATATATATATATATATATATATATATATATATATATATATATATATATATATATATATATATATATATATATATATATATATATATATATATATATATATATATATATATATATATATATATATATATATATATATATATATATATATATATATATATATATATATATATATATATATATATATATATATATATATATATATATATATATATATATATATATATATATATATATATATATATATATATATATATATATATATATATATATATATATATATATATATATATATATATATATATATATATATATATATATATATATATATATATATATATATATATATATATATATATATATATATATATATATATATATATATATATATATATATATATATATATATATATATATATATATATATATATATATATATATATATATATATATATATATATATATATATATATATATATATATATATATATATATATATATATATATATATATATATATATATATATATATATATATATATATATATATATATATATATATATATATATATATATATATATATATATATATATATATATATATATATATATATATATATATATATATATATATATATATATATATATATATATATATATATATATATATATATATATATATATATATATATATATATATATATATATATATATATATATATATATATATATATATATATATATATATATATATATATATATATATATATATATATAATTATTTATTTATTTATTTATTTATTTATTTTTTGTGCAATTTTTAGTAGACATCATTTAATTGCTATACGTTTAATTAAAAGAAAATATTTCACAAAATAATTTATGCAATTAACTTGAATTATTCGTACAAAACTGCACCATCGACATCGTCATTATAATCGTGAGAGTGAGTAATAAGTCACCCTGAAACCAACACTGAATTTCACAACCGACAATGTACGGATCAGGCTGAAGTTTCAGCCATAAACAAAGACGTTAATAGCGAAAAAAATTGCTGAGCAAACAATATTTCCGCTATTCCTCTACCAACATGCGCGGATTGCTCCAGGAGTTAAACAAACAAATAAATAGATGAACGCATAAAACTTTCCTCCATCAACCCGATGCTTACGATATGGAAACGCACAGTTGGTGGTCGAGTCCTTTGCACAAATTTTGCATTGATGCACTTTTACTGACTTTCTTACTTTTTTTATGAACATAAAAAGCTCACGTGGGTGGAAAAGTGCATCAATGCAAAATTTGTGCAAAGCGCTCGACCGCCAACCGTGTATTCTCGTATCGTGAACATCGAGTTGTTTGAGGTTCGTGCTTTCATCTACTTGTTTGTTTGTTTTGCATTCTATGAAACGTCAAGTATGAAGCGAGTTTTGAAATTACAAAAAATATTTTGGGAAGAGAACGAGGTTCCTATTGATCCCGTCCTCCAGCAGCAACTTTGCTCAGTGTGTGGTCTTCTGTATACTCTTTCCTTGCATACTTCGACACTAAAAAAATCCACTAAATTCACAAAATCCAAGCAATCAGTCTCTCACATGCTCGATGTAGGATCACATGGATATATTATTATGTAAGGTTATTGAAAGGAAATTTTCTTATCCAACAGTGAACGACAAATAAACGTATAAGATATATTTAGCGTAATTAACATCCACTGATTGGTACTGACTTTTTTCTAAACATCCAGAAGGAGGGCAATTATTTGTTAGCATCAAAGAGTGTATTAGTCATCACACCGAAATTGTATTAGAGGATTTGTACGATTTTTAAAGGATAAAATCAACAAAAATATTGGGCTTATGGCCAGGGTATAATATGGTGTATTCCGTCACTGTGAAGTCCAGTACAACCTATTGGACTTTCCTTTTTCCCTAAAAGGAAACGATTTTGAGTACATGTAAAAATTACCGAGGTAGTTACTCCAGCTTTTGTTTGTATCCTAGGTTTTATATTGTTTGTTGGAGTTGGATATTTATTGGAGATATAAAAAATAAGACGCAGAATAAGCAAAAGTATCCCTTAGACCATGATGAACCATTTTCGTCATATTGCCCTATTTATTATCACTTTACTTTTGCTTGACAAAGAAATTTGCTCGACTCTTTGAATTAAAAAGATCACACAGTTTTTTCGTTGAAACTCAATCCGCGCAAATTTAATTGTCAGCTTAATAACATCTTCAACAACGCAACAACGATGGATTGAAACGACGAGTGGGCCAACCCATAAATCTTTGTGAGTCAGAATTTTAAATATGTGACGGCATGCGTCCATCATTCCCGTTGATACATCCCAATGTATATTGTGCTATTGTGTGTATGGATGCCTTTTTTGTCTCACAAAAAAGCCATCATAGAAAAACTCATCACAGAAATGCCAAAATCCTAATAAACTTACATTGGGTAGAGGAAAACCATCCAAGTTCCATACAATCTTCGGAGTTGGATTGCCAGTGGCGCTGCACTTAAGTGAAACGGATGGCCCCGGCTGCATCGTTTGCTCAATAAATTTATAGATCAGCTGAGGAGCAACTTCTGCAATGGGCAAGTGTGTGTTCAAGAGTATGGAGTGTTTTTTAGAAATATAATTCACAAACAACGGATGGATGTTTGAACCATTCCCGCTTCCTTGTCATTTTGGCAACTTACCCCCAAGTCGAAGCTCAGCAGTGCCTTGTGTGGACTCGTGGTCATTTTTCACAAAACACTGGTACATTCCTTTGTCCTCCTTCGTTATGGATGTAATGCGTATGTGTTCCTTTGTGAGCAAGCGCACCCGAGAGCCTGAACGTAATGGCTGACCATCCTTCAGCCATGAAATGCTTTGTTTTGGGAAACCGGAAATGCTGCAAATCTAAAAAGAAAAATGTCAGTCAGTGAACGGTTGGTTACATAAAAAAGGATACGTATAGGGAGAAGGAGAGAATGAAATATTATAGGCCATCAGCTAAAGCTTTGTCGCTGAGCGAAAAAGAGCCAATAAAAGGATTACCAGATCTGCCGTTTTTCCTAAATTCACAGTCTGCACGGTGGGCTGGATATTGGCGGCGAGTGGTGATGTGACCGACAGCTGTACTTCGAGAGTCTCACTGCCCTCCGAATTAGTGGCCATGCAATAAAATGCACCACTATCAGATTTTTCGACAGCAGTAATGATGAAAGTGCCATCCTTGATTTTCGCACGTCCCGTAGCCAACAAATGTTGGATCGATTCCTCATTGTTCGGTCGCTTGTTGTGCCATCTAGAGAATAAATGAGAATGGAAAGAGTTAGACAAACAGAAGAGAGAATAATTAATTTAGAGTTATAAACAAAAAATTTCCAAAGCAATACGAAGGAAAATTAAAAGATTGACAGAAAACTTCGAGCGGAATAAGTTACGCAAAGGCACAACTTTTTTTTGCTGGATTGATCGATAGAACGTATAATTACGCTGTTGAATCTCGTATTCAACATTTCTAGCTTCGGATAAATTTTGCACAGTAAAACCCCAAATTTGAATATTTCTATTTTTGTGCTAAACACATAAAAGGAAGTTACACAAAAAAGGCTGTAAAAATAACTTTATTAGAAGTTATTAATAAAGTGAGACCCCTCAATTTCGAAAGCTCGTGGCTCGGAGCGGTAAAATTCCCAGAGAAACCTAACCAAAATTGCCGCAGAAGAAAGCATTCGAGGTTAAAATCTAACTTAGGATATCTTAGGATATCACTGGACACATTTTCAAATTGTCAGTCAATTAGAGTCTTCCTTGTTCGCAATTTGAGTCTTAAAATATTCGTAAGGACGATTCAGGGGCTGATTGGTAGTTCGAAGGACAATTTGCAAGTGCATATTCTCCTAGAAGTTTATTATTTTACATGTTCTTTTTTATTAATTTTTGATACAAAAGAGGTTATTTTTTAGTTCTAGACTTACTTTTTTAGACAATTGGTGATTTTGGGCATATATTCTTAGATAGATGCTAATTTTTAGGAATTTTTCTTAAAAGACAATATTCCTTCTCTTTGGCAGTACTCTAAAAGGCAACATTTCCTCCGATATCACCTTAACAAACACTTATACGAAGAAAATCATTCATCTCCATTGGGGGAGGTCAATCTATCAGATCGATATCATTTAACAACAAACACATTTAAATCAAGTCCATAAACCTCCTAAGCGTTTTCATTTCCTATATTAGTATTGAAATTAAATTATTTCATTATGACCACAATCATCACTAGCATAATTATCATGATCGTCTTCCTACTGCATCCAAAGGCAATAACCGTCGACTATTGGTTGACTGTTTTATTTCGACCCATACCCTTTGTAGGGTATATTTAAAATATGCAAATAGATTCGTTCAGTTCTTTCAAAGGTTTTTGGTTTCGTTTACTTGCATTTTAATTGGAAGAAGTAGAATTAAAATGTTTTCGGAATTGTAAAATTTGTTCGGAATTACAAAAACAATAAATGAAAATTGAGGATTGAATGCAATTAGTATAAGAAAGCTTCTTCGGCATCCAAAAGGGGAAAAGAGGTAAAGAGGAAATGTATAAGTGCAGAAGGGAAAAAGGAGGGAGGGAAAGATAATAAAGAAAAAGAAGTAGCAGAATATCCTGCATACTAAAGTTTTAGTGAAAGCGGATGCAAAAACTATTCCATTTCAAAACTGCATGTCGGGCCTTATCTCTCTCCCCATCGTGATCTGTTTTCCCTTCTCTTTCTTCTTTTCGATAGAATACATTTTCTCTATTTTTGAATAAATTTGGACTTAAGAGAAGCTACGTTGAAATGTTTGCAAATGTTTTAAAGACTTCTACCAAATCAAAACCATAAAGGAAGCTAGAGAATATCAAGGAAAGAAGCCTAGAGCGTATCGAAGCGAAAGGACAGAATAAAAGTTACGTAAGGCCTTATGCGATTAATATTCCAAACTCTTATGCGAACTTTTGGAAAATTTATAAATTATTGATAGAATAGATTTCGGTACAATATCGACGTAAATTTGAATTAATTTTCGAATTGATGCTTCAGGATACGGGTGTCTAATAATTAAGAAAAGAATCCAAATTAAAGAATAACAGTCTAGCAGAAAAAAGTCATAGAGAGAGCTAAGTTCTCTTTAGTTAAAGCTTGATAGGGATATAAATCCTATGGTTATAAATATTGAAAACCGCAAACGCTGAATTCAAGCCCAAAAAATGACCATCAATCGGTAACACGTGTTTTTAAAATATCCTTAAAATATCGGGAATATTATGCATCCTTACTGGAATTAATTTTGTGTCAAACCATTTTCAGTGTCATAAAATGCACATTTTTATCATTTATTGCCAAAAATTTATTTGGATCAGCAATATCATCGTCTCTCTCTCTCACACACCCTCTTTTATCATTCACTAACTTAATTTCTCTCTAGTTTACCCGCCTACTTCTGTCTCCCCTTTCCTCCCTGCACCATCTTTCAAACCTCACTCCGTGGTTTCAGTTAAAAAAAGGCACGCTAAATGACCTTTTGTATCCACATCACTTCCACTCTTGGAAATTGTCCTTCTATTCATTCATTAATTCATTTATCTGTTATTTCGTTTTATAAATTCTTTTCTTATCAAATAAGTTTTATTGAATACAGGTCACCGTCATTCAGATCGAAGGAAGTGGCATGTCTCGATTCAACAAAATTCTACCGGTGTTGCGCAATTTAATCTCTCTTTTTTCCCTCTTTGCTTCCTGACAGGAATCACACGCATACACACGCATACTCATACAAGCATGTACACATGCTTACTCCTGTACACAGACAAACACAGGGACAGGTGTACTAGTAGGCACCTTTTATTGAGGACATGAAGCAAAGATAAGAACAATAACAACAAAAAGGTCAAAAGGTCAGCCTCATCTCATGTAGCATCAATTCAAAAGAAGGGAGGCATACGCTGGATGGCATGATGTGAAATCGATGGGTCATTCTTTTAAAACCATAAAGTTATAAACAAGAACAACAAACGCTGAACGCGGACTCTTCCATCTGCCCTGACCTCCCACATTTCCTTTTATTCCTTTTTCGCGTTCTGTTCATTACTGAGTGGGAGGAAGGGGGAGTTGCCACTGTCTCTTATTATCATAAAAAATGTTGAATTGCTTTAGAATGTGTTACACCTTTTATGGTGCGATCATGGCACTTCACGAAACATTTCCGGAATTTCATTTAGTGACATTTCGATAAATTAGAAAATTCAGACACTGGTAAACGAGGGGAAACAACAACAACAACAACTCTGAGATAACCCTACGGATATTTCGAATTAAAACCAAACACACCAAACTCGTAATACTTTGACAGCTGGTTGCGATACAAAGAATCATTTATATCTCCACTAACATCATCACGGGTGAACCGTAATTATATGTTTACAGTATGTGGTAATGATAATGAGATGCCCATGGAATTAAGATGGTATCTAAGCAGGTGAGGAGGCTAACTTGGCCGAACGTTGTATACACGGTACATGTAACATATATTTACAGCAATCTGATTCCGCCCATTTTCATGTGCTTGTAATTTGTAATAACGGAGAGATTATCCTTATCCCGAATACACACGTTTCCTTATTTACCATGTCTGCCTTAGTTCGTTACAATAAACTAACTTCATACACTATAATCCTTTCGAGGTAGAGTATAAAAATTTCGAAAACGATTTAGTTTAACTTGTTGAAATTATCGCAATATTACGTTGTTTCTATTTTAGAACCATCTTTCCGTCTTAGAGATTGGGAAAATGCGAAAAAAGTTAATGGCTCAGAAAAAAACACAAAAACGATCTTAGGCCAAGAGAAAGGGAAGAATAGCTTATACATTATGTGTGATGTTTTCAGCTTCTCTCCAAAGCTTCTCGAAGTTTATTTTAAATTTCTAAAGTTGAAAATACATCCATCCATAGAAATTGTAGCTCTGTAAAACTGAGGATTGATGACTACCGAAGAATGTTTAAATCTCTCTATTTTTTATAACGTCAAATTCGAATACACTCCCCCTCTTTCGAAAGTTGTCCTTTTCTCGTATTCATACGCTGGTTCCTTCTTCTTTTTTCCAACCTTAATTAAAGTATATACGTTTCAGCAATTTCAAAACTTTTAATTAAATTGTGAACAACACTATTTTGAGGTTGTATATAATTTTTAATTTAATCCGTCAGTCAGCCTGTCGGCTAGTCGGCTAGACCCCGCTGATGCGTGCCATTATAATTCAGTTCAAAATAAAGTTTAAATTCCAAAAAGTACAATAACATCGGATAATATAAGGGAGAGAGAGAAAAAGCGAAGAGAGAGATAGAAATAGAGGGAGAGAGAAAGAGAAAGGTAGGGCGAGAAATAGAAAATGCGGTAGATGGTTTCTATAGATGAAAAATAGCCTTCGGGGAAAGTGTAAAAATAACCAAAGTTATTGCAGAAAATGAAAGTTGTGAAAAGTTGCTGCCGGTCCGATATTAATGATCAAAATTAAATTAATTTAAAGTTTATTACTTTGAAAGGAAGAAGAACAAATATGTATGCGATACAAACAAGAGGCATAAGGGTATAAAATATTCACACATTTTAAAATTCGAATTTTTTGTTCTTGATTTTCTGCTTCCTGTTATTTCGATTTATTTTTTTATTAAATCAATACTATAGGGACGCAATAGCACGCAATCAAAAGGGACAGGGAGAACAACAACAATAAAAATTGTTAAAATATAAAACAGATCGAGAGAATAAAAAAATAAAAACATTTTAAGAAAAATAAAAAGTTAATAAAGTTTATAATGAAGAGAAAGGTTTAAGAATAAATGGGAGCAATAGAATGCTAAGAAAAACTAAAAATTATAAATAAGATGAAGATGGCATATCGACGAAACTTGATTGCCTCCCAATCTAACTTGGCAAGGGATATCCGACAAAATTCAGGGAATACTGTAAAATTATTAATATTTATTTTACCAAAAAAGTTAAAACAAAGTAACATAAAAGTAATAAATTGCTCTGAGACACAAATTAAAATTTAAGAATCACGAAAATGTTGAAAATTTACTACTATAATATATATATATATATATATATATATATATATATATATATATATATATATATATATATATATATATATATATATATATATATATATATATATATATATATATATATATATATATATATATATATATATATATATATATATATATATATATATATATATATATATATATATATATATATATATATATATATATATATATATATATATATATATATATATATATATATATATATATATATATATATATATATATATATATATATATATATATATATATATATATATATATATATATATATATATATATATATATATATATATATATATATATATATATATATATATATATATATATATATATATATATATATATATATATATATATATATATATATATATATATATATATATATATATATATATATATATATATATATATATATATATATATATATATATATATATATATATATATATATATATATATATATATATATATATATATATATATATATATATATATATATATATATATATATATATATATATATATATATATATATATATATATATATATATATATATATATATATATATATATATATATATATATATATATATATATATATATATATATATATATATATATATATATATATATATATATATATATATATATATATATATATATATATATATATATATATATATATATATATATATATATATATATATATATATATATATATATATATATATATATATATATATATATATATATATATATATATATATATATATATATATATATATATATATATATATATATATATATATATATATATATATATATATATATATATATATATTATATATATATATATATATATATATATATATATATATATATATATATATATATATATATATATATATATATATATATATATATATATATATATATATATATATATATATATATATATATATATATATATATATATATATATATATATATATATATATATATATATATATATATATATATATATATATATATATATATATATATATATATATATATATATATATATATATATATATATATATATATATATATATATATATATATATATATATATATATATATATATATATATATATATATATATATATATATATATATATATATATATATATATATATATATATATATATATATATATATATATATATATATATATATATATATATATATATATATATATATATATATATATATATATATATATATATATATATATATATATATATATATATATATATATATATATATATATATATATATATATATATATATATATATATATATATATATATATATATATATATATATATATATATATATATATATATATATATATATATATATATATATATATATATATATATATATATATATATATATATATATATATATATATATATATATATATATATATATATATATATATATATATATATATATATATATATATATATATATATATATATATATATATATATATATATATATATATATATATATATATATATATATATATATATATATATATATATATATATATATATATATATATATATATATATATATATATATATATATATATATATATATATATATATATATATATATATATATATATATATATATATATATATATATATATATATATATATATATATATATATATATATATATATATATATATATATATATATATATATAATTTTCTAAATAATTTGCTTAGCTCAAATAATCCGAAACTGAATTGAAAATAGAAGGAAATTAAGGACCAATAGAGGAAATATTGTTTTCAGAGCAATTCATTTTCCTCTTTTGTTTAGCTTATTTGCCAGAAATGTCAAAAGTGTTTATTAATGGGACATTTGGAATGACAGAACAGCAACAAACGGCTTGGAACCACTACATCAATTCAACAATATATTTAAAAAATATTCCATATAAAAAGAAAATTTAATATATTTCTCGTATTAGACCTTCAAAAAAACGCCAGGCATGACGTTCTAAATTAGTTCCAATTCGAATGAAATGAAAGGAAAGGAGAAGAAGAAAAAACAGATGACAGGCGATTCTTCAATACGACTAAAATTTCAATTTAAAAACAAATGTCTAAAAGAGTTTGTAAAAAGGGATGTCACAAAGAGGGATTCGAATTTTCATCATTTTTCATTTTCAATAGAATGATGAAGAAGGTGCTAAAAATGAAGGGGGAAGAGATGGTTGAAAAATTAAGGAGGCGGTGTTTACTGCTCTCTACGTTATTACAGTGCTCTTATAAAAGCCAGAGGTTGCTGTCACGACATTTAGATTCAACTCAAATTTATTCTGTTTAAATTTAAATTTGTTCAGTCTTAAGTTCGTCTTGAATTTCAATGCAATTTTGTTCACTCTCAATAAGAATTTGTTGAATTTCGATTCAAATTTGTTTAATTATTATGAAAATTTGTTTAACTTGAATAAATTTTTTCAATTTCGATTCATTTCCAATCGCAAGTAGTTCAAATACATTAAATTTTAGCTCATTCATTCTCAACTGGTTGCAATTCGATTTTATCTCAACTTATCACGATTTAGACTCATTTCATTTCAATGCTGTTTTCTTTAAATTCCAAGATCTCAAGTCGCTTCATTTGAATAACAAATCGTTTACTTTCAAGCCCTACACACTCGATTTCTTGCTTAACTGGCCACCCCTCCATAAACTCAGATATTTTGTCAAAAATTAATAAATATTTTGTATTTGGATCTACCAAAATATTATATTACTGAAACGTTTAGAGAGAAAACAAACATCTTCTTCGGTTCCTTTGTGAATTCACACCACTATTTTTTCAACCTCAATTGCTCGAAGCATGACTCTTCTTATTGCTGAAACGGAACATATGCGATTTACACGTAATCATAAATCTTTTAATTCATCCTATAAAATTAATAAAATCACTTCTTACTGCTTCTTACTGCTCCTCAATTGGATCATTCCCTAAAACGCCTTTACATGTATTTTTCATTTATTTACCTAACCAACACCTCCACACCAAATAAATTTAATTTTTTTTACGCTAGCAGGCTCAAACGCTTTAAAATGGAAAAAGATTCCATATAAAATAAAACTATGCTGGAAAAATCTGAAAAACAAAATATATTAAAATCTACTTCACAAAAACAAATGCAATTACGTGACTCCGCCATGACAGGTAATCATTCCAAGACGCCACGTGAAAATGTAGGGAGGGTTTAGGACAAAAAATAGAACAAATAGACGGACATTTTATGTTCCGTGGCGTCTGTGAGATAGCTTCATGCATTATTGCTTCAATAACGCTAACGCTTATACTCCCACACATATCCTCGTACAATCAATCCACTATACGACATGCTCGATCATGCGGAAATAATAATTAAAAATAAGGTCTACAACTGCCTTAGAAACCGTGAGAACACTGCTTTATTCACCTCCTATGTTATGCTCATGTAATGCAAATAGATGGAGTAGGAGAGAAAGAGGTCTCGAAATTAAAAAATTACATCCTGACAGTATCGGGAAACGAGAACGTGAAATGGAATAAATTGAAATTAAATTAAGCAATACGGCATTGTATGAAACGGGTGTGGAATAAACGGGTGCAATCAAATAGCACGAGGCGCGATAAATGGATTATTTGAACAGAAATGTGATAAAACTCGAAAGGAATGAGATGAGATGGGTTGGGCTACTCCATCATAGAACGATACGATGCGGAATCAGGTGATGATTTAAAGCAGTATAATGAAGTGAGATAATTATGAGATCGTACAAAATGTTTAACGAAAATAAGTGGAATATATTGGGATAAGATTATGGAATAAAATGGGATAAGATTACGGAGTAAAATGGGATAAGATTATGGAATAAAATGAGATAAGATTATGGAATAAAATGCGATAAGATTATGGAATAAAATGGGATAAGATTACGGAATAAAATGGGTTAAGATTATGGAATAAAATGGGATAAGATTATGGAATAAAATGGTATGAGATTATGCAATAAAATGGGATAAGATTATGGAATAAATTGGGATAAAATTACGGAATAAAATGGGTTAGGATTATGGAATGAAATGGGATAAGATTATAGAATGAAATGGGATAAGATTATGGAATAAAATGGGATAAGATTACGGAATAAAATGGGATAAGATTATGGAATAAAATGGAGTAAAATTATGGAATAAATTGAGATAAGATTACGGAATAAAATGGGTTAAGATTATGGAATAAAATGGGATAAGATATTCACATGATGAATAGTCAAACCAAATGATCAATAGTTCACTTGAAGTATTCTCCAATACTTTTCTTAATTTCGGTCCATAACGCTTGTTCCATTTCCGTCATTCCTTGACGTAACGATACACTGGCATTTCATCACATGGGCGTGCATTTTTTATTTATAGCACAATTTTGGAGGAAAAAGACACAAACTTAACCGCGCGAACACACTTACAAACACACGCACACACAGTCAGGTAACACAATGCACACACTCTCACACATTTCATACCCGTAATTGTGATATTGGGTGGATGTGCTTTATGGCACGTCTGTTTTTCTGTGCATGTGTGCGTGCGAGTATGTGGTGGTGATGATGTATTTGTGGGCATATATTTTAGAGACAGAAGATCTTTTATTATTCAATTCTGACGTTTCTCTGAATTTATTCGTTCCGCTCGTTTGTTATTCCTGCCTCGTGGAACAGAACAGCAAACCGGTCATCCCGGAGATGAACAAATAACAACTTTGTTCCTTTTGTTGTCTGTTGTTGTTGTTGGTGTTTTTTGCCAGATTTATGAGTGCTTTGTCAGAGTTTGTTGTTGTTGGTTTGGGTTTTGCTGTATTTTAGGTGTTTCGTGTGGTTTTGTAGGATTTTTTGAATGCATTAATTGTGTCCATGCTTGTGCTTATCTAAATCTGAATAGAGGGTGCTCTCCATAAGACACTTCAGAATAATTTGAAAAGTTCCAAAACGTTGCTTTGTATTAAGGAAACGGTAAGCAAAATTATTGAATCACATTTGAAATTTTTTAGGAATTACATCTTAGGATTTTTAGGAATTACATCTTACACCAGAAGTATTTTTTCTAATTTTGCGTTTATTGAAAATTTCAATTTGGTTTTTTAATTTTAATGAAAACTATATGTTATAGAAGTACATTGATAAAATGAAATTTCTGCTGAAGATAACAATTTTGTTATTTTCTGATTTTTCCAATGATAATCATAAATTCTTGAGGTAGAGACGCCCCATGTCCATACGTTTGTATAGTTAGTGTTGGAAAAATACAGAATAGAAACTATCGAGTTATTCGATAGTTGAAAATTATTCAGTTATTCGATAGTTGAAAATTATTCAGTTATTCGATAGTTTTTTTCAATAGTTTTCGATATTTCAGAAAATATTCAACGTGTGAATTCGCCGATTCAGTAATTACAGAAACTATCGAATAAGTCAATCGTTACATTTATTCGATAGCTTCTATAATTCAGAAATTGTTCAGCGAGTATAGGCTGATTGACCCAATCGATGAATAGAGAGCAACGAGTTAGCTGATTATGCTGTATCTGCATAAAACTTTCACGACGTTCAAATGCCGTCGACGAATGTGCAGTTCTTTCTGAAAGCAAAGCAAAATAAAAGCATAGCTAAACTTCTTTTGTTCTTAGGATTTTATTCGCTTTTATTATTCGATTTTATTCCTCCAAAACTATTTTATCTGTGAGATATAATAAGTCAAGTGAATCAATTAACGAATAAGTGAAAAAATTATTCGATAGTTAAAATTATTCAGTAACTAAATATTGATAGTAGAAATTACTCGATAGCTCCCAACATTAGCATAGATGTGTAGATGAATGCAACTGTACGTGTGATCGGCATACATATTGTTGTCTGGTTACTGTTATTCACCTCTATTACCCTCTCTCTCCCTGTTTCTCCTTTTCTCTCGCACTCTTCTCCCCCTCCCGCCGATCCTTCTAACAACCAAAAATATCCGGCAGTTGTGGATGAAATCATCAATATTCACTTGTTCGTTTCTCGCTTGTCATTGTTTTTGATTCTTTTCA
This sequence comes from Physocephala rufipes, assembly GCA_963966595.1. Lineage (NCBI taxonomy): Eukaryota > Metazoa > Arthropoda > Insecta > Diptera > Conopidae > Physocephala > Physocephala rufipes. The sequence continues at coordinate 3,791,956 of OZ016502.1, forward strand.
GCCGGACCCACACACTCGCACTCCCGATAAAACTACTCGCAGTCCTTTTTATCCTTGCAACATTGGCATTTTGTCAGCAGCAGAATGCTACTCCTTCGAAAACATCAATTTCGCAAACGACTTCGCATTGCATCACATCGCGATATCTTCATCAACCGACATTTCTCTTCGGTCGTTCTAGAACCAATAAAATAAAAGAGCCGCAATAGTTGGAACCGGTACTCCAACCCGTCTCCTTCTAACTATTTCAGACTCACAGCCGCAAATTAATTCGCGACGGTTTCCCCAAAGCGTAGCGTAATTTATTCTCATTTCGAATCTAGCGTCGCTGGCGGCGACAGCCAGCTCTACCAGCGCTATTTAGAATGAAATTGCTTCGGTTGGTTGCAACCGACCAACCCCCTGGATTTCGCAGGAATTCTTTTGAATGACAATTCGTTACTGAAATTTTCCAGTGCGATGCATCCAATGGGTTGAGTGCCTCTTGCTGGTAGAACAAAAAACGAGAGATAGGGATAGAGAGAAAGGTGGCGAGAGTGAGAGAGAGAGAGAGAGCAGAAGGTTAAGGCACTAGTATCTGAATATATCATTTATCGATACAAATAATAAGAAGTAGTTTTTGAGATGATATTCAGAGAAGGTTGAGGTGGCGAATATTGTGAACGTCGAGCAATTTGAAATTGTGTTTTCGATATTTTTGCGAGCCGTTTCAAGGATGCTGCTAGTTATGCTGAAATTATTGAAGAGACCAATCGTTTTAGAGCAAAGTACGATTGATAGACAGAATCCTGGTACCATGAAAGTTAATGAGAATTCAGACAGAAAAAAGGAGCAAACTGTGGTCTATAACGTTTCTATGCAAAATAAACTAAACATTAAGTATTGCATAATAATAGTGACTAACATATCGATAATTCTGCGAGGAATTTGAGGACAGCGTTAGAAAATCCAGGAATTCTCTTTAGCGCCTCTTGCTCTCTCTCCCTCCTGGCCCTGACTAGACCATTCTCAGTCTGCCTCTATCCTTATTTTTCAAAATGTACTTTGACAATGAAACTCAATTGTAATTCAATAAAAATTATGGAATTAAAACGTTGTATTTCAGACGAGATTTCATGAAATTAAAGCACAAATATTACCATGTTAATCATATAAAGCATACAATTCATAACAGTGACAAAACCGGAAGAATCCAGAGATCTTGCACCAGATAAATGAGTGAAATATCTTCGGTCGAACACAATCGATAAAAAGATTCGATAGATCCTCAATATTCAAATCGCACGAAGATTAGAAAGTATTTAATGTTGTTAAAACTGTATGGGTTTTTGTATTGAAAAACTTTGTTCAAAATAAGTTTAGAGAGAAATTTTTTTAAAAAAATTTATAAATTCATTAATTATTAATTATTAATTTTTAATTTTTTTTATTTTTTCATTTATTTATATTTTTTTATTTTATTTTTGCTATTTATTATTTTTTTCAATGAACTTTCTTAATTTCCAACGGGCTGATGAAAGACATTTGATTATTTAAATCTGATTCTGTTGTTCAATACTGTTACCTCCTTCTCCACAAATCATCACCGACATGATCTGTGAGAATTTTTTTCGTGACGAAATGTTTGCTTGTTTCTATGAGAAACGATTGATTTTTGCTATTTGTGTAAGCTACAGAGAATTTTCATAATTGCTTAGCGAGGTCCTTTTGGTAGTAAACATAAGACTGTCTCGTAAACTGAAACCGTTTATTATTTTCATATCGAAATATTAAAATGATTTATTTGTTATGGACAACTGAAGTGAGTCAAATATCGCATACATTGTAAAAACAAATATTAAATGCTGTAATTTCTATAATTATTTAAACAGTGTGTGCTTAAATTAACCGCTAATGATGGTTAGCGGTATGCGATTTCTTATACTACTATGCTAATTTTGTGCATCAAATTCGAATTGAAAAACGAATTGAATACAAATATTCAAGCATGCTAACAAGTCGTTATTTAATAAATAAGCCGTAAGCAACCACAAATGCTTACCAAAAGATGATAAATTAAACATTCTGTATACGATAGAGTAATTCGGGTCGGTGGGAGGGGTGGTAATGGTAGCCTTTTGCAACACTCTACACCCAAACTGGTTTATTGGTTAACAACAGATGTTCGTACTTTCAAGATTCAAAGATTCATCCACTCAAAACGCAAAATTAACTTTTCCCATTATGCAGGAAAATATCTCTTGAAAGAAAAAGTTTCAAGTATTTGCAATTCTTTGACGTGTTGTTATTTTTGCTGGTGATATAGTTGTTGTTATTGCTGTCGTTGTGATTGTTCTCATACCCTACACTCGAAGGGATGGGATATATTCACTTGCTTTTTTAAGTTTGTTCTCAAAATATTGTTGGCTCAACTTGCGTCTCGAAATCTACAACAGTTGATTGCTTGGCTGCAGATGGGTCTAGTAAAATTTGCGGAAATTACCTTAGAAAAGGAGAAATGGAGAACGATGACGATGCTATAAAAGTAAGGTTAAATTTTCGTGACAGGTTTTGTTGCTTCACCGCAGTGATGAAATATATACAAGTATCTGAAACAACGTCAGCGAGGTGGCAGTTTGTTGCCTTAACTTTAATGAATAAATAATTTGCAGCATTTGCCTCATGAATGAGTGTGTAAGTGAATGTATGACTGCGACACAATTGCGCGTTTGAACCGAAGTGTGCTGTAAACTGTAATAGGTCGTTTTGCATAAAATAAATAACAAAATCAGAAACTGCCAAAAGATCTAGAAACGACTGAGTCTCTAAACCTAGCTCTGCAGCATTCATACCAACGTATGCAAAAACTTTACGGAACATTTCCAATGATTTCGTGGCCTGAAAACCGATGTAAAACCAACCCTCAAGGGAACCAACAAAAGGGATGGCAAATGACCGTAGAATGCTTCAATGAAGTATCTATTTAAAAAAATGCTATAGCTTCCTCGAAAGCGTTTCAGAAATTTTAGTTGGATTCCAGAATAATTACAGAATCTTCCGAAAAGTCTAAATATATTCAAGATTTTTGCAATTTATTTCAGATTTTATTTCAATTTCATTGAAGAAGTTTGAAGCAGATTGGTTCATTTTTGAGATTCATATTGTTATTATTGAATTTCGAATCCTTTTCATAAGATTTTTACGAAATGGACAAGATCCCTCTACGAAATAGGTAAAGGTAGAAGTTATCAACTATGAGCATATTTCCCAGTAACTACTGCGTCACAGCAATTATTTCTGGTATTTCAAGTGTTGTAAAATGTAATTCTGTTTTCAATACATTGATTCCAAAGACTTCGACTCCTACTAGACCTCTCTCATGATATAAATTTATGTCATAAACACGCCAAGATAATTACAAGGCAACGATTTTCAATCTCTATTAGTCCAACAGCATTTTCTGAAAAATAATTTTTAACTGAAGCTTCGAACTCGTGTTAGAAACACTGTAAAATCACAGTTGGATGTACATTAATTACAAGTAAATGTAATTTAGCTTTCTAGTAGAGTAAGTTGATATAATCCACCGATGGTTTACTACTTTGTATCATTCACGCTCATCATTTTTTCAAAATGTTTTCAATTTGATTATCTTGCACAACTTCAGCGACTCAAACCTCAAAGAGGCAAAACCTCACAAAAGACTAATCAATAAATATTGTACACGTATCAAAACGGTCTACAGTAAAGCTTATTTCTTTAAATCTCCTTTGACAAATTTATCTGTTAAGTTTCTAAAAGATTTTTTGAGTAAAAAGCCGATAGCTCTAGCATAACTTTCATCAAAGATTTATCTCACACAAAGTACATTCCTGCAGACTACATCCAGTCCACCTTATCAGTGTTACCTGTAGCATATGCCTGCTATTGTTACAACATGTCCTTCCCCTCTATCTCCTGATCTTTTACATTTTCCTCTTACTGATAAGGCACAATTTACTCCACCGTTATAACCGGTTACTTTTCGACATATGGCTAGGAAAATTGCTTTCCATCCCATGCTAAAAAACCAACGTTCGCAAATGTTTTATCTCGTTGTGCTTCCCATGACCTCTAACCCTTTCAGTCCTTTGGCCGATGTTACTAGCTATCTGCCGTTTATATTCAAATCGTGCATGTCAAGGCACCGAAGCATATCAAACTGAATTTTCCCCCTCCTGTTTTTGCATATATGTACTATTGCTTTTTATTACCACCACCCCCACTCGCTCCTTTTTCAGTTTTTGATTATAACAAAATTTTCTCCATTTAATTTCTGTTTGTTTATCTTTTTTTAATACTATCCTGTTTCTTCCTCTTTTGCTTATTCTTGTTTTCCTCCTATTTTTTGATAGCTTCATTTTTTCATGGCTTTTCTGCTATCTTCTTTTCTTTCTGGCATCAGCCCACGGTGGGAGGCTGACAAGGCTGCATAAAATGTTAACGAATGTCAGAAAACGTTACTGAAGCGTTACGTTTGTTACGATTTGTAGCAGTTTGATACTGGTTCCACTCTTCACAGTCTACGAACAATTCTTTTATATAACTCTCTGTCTGATCTCTGTGTTTCTTCCTCGTCCTCATTTTCCTCTTCTACTTCTTCTTTATTTCCTTAATCCTCTTCCTGTTTATTCAGTTTTTATCTTCCCAACTTTGAGTCTCATATTTCGTAGCAATTATTTGGAACTAACAAATCGAGCATGCCTCCCCCTCATTTTTCTCTTACTTTGCCTGCTATTTTACATCAGTGGGAGTCTTTTGTGCTCAAAAGAGTTGCGCCTGGTGGTCTGAAAGCTGAATCGACGTCTGTGGTTTTATTTAATGACACTGAAAATTTTCAAGTATAATTATTTTTCATTTAATGATTGTTTTTTATTCACTGCAAAAATTTCTAATTATTTCCACACTTTGATGTCACCGTATGTGATTTTTCAATTTAAATTTTGCTTAAATATTGCTCTCTATTGCTTTATTTTTGTACCGCAAAATATTGCAAAACTCGTCATGATTGTCACCAATTTTATGTGACTTTGATGTTGGCGTGTGTCACTAATGAGAACACTAATGAGACATATATTAAAGTAAATTTTATATGAAGAAAACATAATTTGCGGTACTTTAAAGAAAAATAGCGAAAATTTGAAACTCTTCCGATTTGATATTCAATGAACAGTGAAGTGAAACAAAAGACTGTAAAATATAATCTGTAGTCTTTAGTCGAATTTTTTTATTGTATACTTTGCATAGTTTATAACCACATACTTTTATTGCATACCAAAATGTCGAAGGTGTCCCTGCCTACTTTTCTATTCAAAAGCATGAAATCATTTCCTTTTTCTTGTATCGTTTGGGCAGGGTTAAGGTTTTTCTTTTAAGATTGATAAAAGAATATCTGCATCCATAAGAAAATGTACACCAATTAACTTAAAGTCATGACATAAAATTAAACAGACTTTTGATAAATAAGGACATGTTTACTGGACCATTTATTAATGCGTTGCTGTGACGAGGTACCGCTGATAAGAATTTTTCTGCAAAATCTGTTTCAGAATAAGCTGTTTGAGAATATTTTTGTAGAAGTCTCTAAATGTTCTCCGAAACAATTTCTTAAAACCATCACTTCCATTACTTCTGAATCCTTCATGACATTTGGAGAAATATTAAAACAAACTAGGAACCCGTAAACCAAAGCTAGACGCCAACTGGTCTTATATATTCGTAACTTAGTCCCCCATTAAGTGCTAGTAAATCAGTTATAGTTTCTCCTTGCATGTTATTCAATTTATATTGCATACTTTTGGAGGCTACCGTAAATGAGTGGTATACTCTCCCAATTAACCCTCAAAATAATAAATTGAATTTTGTACTCGTGAAGGTTTGCGTAGTCAACTTTTATCCAAAATATACTATATATTTTTTCAGTATGTCGCTTAAACCCTTCTGAAATTTTTGTATACACAAAACTTAATCAACTTTTAATCAAACAAAAAATTGGAATGCACTTACCGATATACCGGTTTTGGATTGGCATATGCCACGCACGGTATTACGACAGGATCCCCGAGACGTGCTACTATGCTAATCGCTTTTTCGTTCATGATCGGTGGCACCAGCTCTCGCATCTCTGCAATCCATAGGATTGATATGAAACAAAAAATTGTTAATTAATTAAAAAAACAAGACTTTAATAGGTGCGGGTCGCAATGCCGTTGAGAAGGGAAAAATGTGGGGAGGAAGATCGAAATGTGAGAGGTGTATAAAAGAGCAGAACGTTTGTGAATAAAAATCGCTGAGCAAGATTAAAAAAAAAAACGAATTCAGGGCATTCCATCGTCCTGAGCAGACCGTACATAAAGCGCTAATTCACTTACCTGTCAATTGGATTTTGCCCACATTGCTGCTGACTACCGAGTCCTGCGTCAGTTTGTGATGCGTTCGGCAACGGTAGATTTTATGTGCATCAGTTCGTGTGATATTATACACCAAGAGCTCGCCGGTGGGCAGCATATGATTCTTGCCATCTGAAAGTGAAGCAGATGCGAGGTAAACGAATTATTCAAGTGCAACGAAAAAATGATGAAAAATGTCGCTTGTATGCGACGAATGTGACGTTCCCTCTTATTTGTCGATGATGGACACGTCCTAAAATCCTTTTGAATGAACCGAAATGGAATTACAATGTGAACAATGGGGTTTGTGGGGTGGGAGGTGGTATGTGCCCACGTTGAAATATCTTGCAATTTGAAGGTATTTTTTGCTGTCTGTGACAGTAAAAAGGGCACAAAATGGTCATATTTTAAAGAAGAAAAAATATCCGGAGGCAATCAGCTAAACGCATATTATCATAAATTAGATTATTGATAAAGAAATGTTTTCCATTAAAAATGATTATGGAATCACAAGTTTTTGTAGCACTATATTTGTTCATCGGATACTGGGAAAGGAACCTCGTGGTGGTGGGGACATCATTAATTTTAATCTATAATATATGTATAACTCAAATGATCGAGATTGATTGAAAAGTATTCTCCCCAGTTTGTCTTCTCTTCAATTTCTCTTCGACATCATACCTCCTAAACCGTCCTTAATTTTTCAGCAATTACCAAAACCTTTTTTACTACTTTTATTCTTTATCAAAAATTAAACACAAAACTTACCGCCTTCCAGCGATGGGTATATATTAAAATTTGGTTCCTGTAGCCACGACGTCACAGTAACGTAGTCCTTGACAAATGATGGAATGTTGCATTTTATAAGTACGTTACTGCCAATAAAACCGCCAGGATTTTGAACTTCAGGTTCGTAACGTTGATTAACCACTACAAAAGAAGAAGAGGAAGGGAAAAGTCGAAATGAAAAAGTGTAAGAACGAGAGTAAAGTGTATTCATTTCACTTATGTTGATTTTATGAATGGCCACTATCAATGAAAAACCTCTCAAATCAAACAACTGAAGTAACCAAATACGACTTTTGTTCTTAGAATCAGACTTTTTTTGGTTAAAGTTCGAAGTTATCCAAAGGATGTAAATACAGTAAAGTGTATTCATTTCACTTATGTTGATTTTATGAATGGCCACTATAAATAAAAAACCTCTCAAATCAAACAAGTGAAATAACCAAATACGACTTTTGTTCTTAGAATCAGACTTTTTTTTGGTTAAAGTTCGAAGTTATCCAAAGGATTCAGAAAAAGCTCAATTTCACACAAACTTTATAAAAAGTCTGACAATTCCTAAAAGTATTACTACATCTATATGTACATTTCGTCGACCATGTGACAATTTGTATAATGTTCAACTTCTTTGTTGTTTTACAGGAGGTCAAGGAAACCTTAGCTTCCAAGGATGGAAATTAGAAAATTAGAATTTGAGTTATCTGTGAGTTTACTTGGGATTCAGGAGAAGTATTCAAGTCTTGGAAGTATTCTCTATTTTCTCTGTTTTATTATTTTCAGTAATTTAATTTTCATTATTTCTTTTCTTTGGAGAACATTGCATTTACGTGTTTTAAATATTTATATCTTTGATACTATCTTAATTAAAATTACTTTAGGCTGTTTTGATTCTTTTGAATTTTGAATTTTGTCTTTTGATTCTTTTGAATTTGTATCTTTCTTCATAATGATAATGATTCTCCCTAATGAAAAAAAATAATAATAGAAATAAGGCTACCATACGCCACTGTGCCTAACAAATGCAATGCAAATGTCGGTCTGCAATTTCAAAAGTTTGAAGAGTTGCAGAATTTAATTGGAATTTGCTTAGACGTTCATGAAATACGCATAGGAACACATATAAGCCTGCACGTATACTCCCAAATATATTCTCGTAATCAGAAATCATAGATCACGAAAACTGATATCTCTTGGTTATAGAAGTAGCTATGATGTGAATGGCTTTTATTGATTCATTTCCTCCTCCCACTCTTGTTTTTCCTCCTCTCTTACTGGTCCTTATTTTCAAGCAAAAATAAAAATAGAAAAGTACTCGAGTATTTGACATCTTGGCCGATTTCGGAAGCTTTTGTTTTTATTTTGTGTTATAGGCAGCTGCTTTTATTGTTTCTGCTTTAAATGTTCGCCACTAACTCTTCGCTCAGGATTTCCTCGCTTCATAAAAAACTGCCTGTGTGTTGGCAAAATCGATTTTGGCTATAACAATTGGGAATAAACGGCACAGTGAGGTTAATAATTTCTCTTTTTCTTTGTTTCTTATTTTGACAGACCTAAAAACTCTCAAAATTAAAAGGATTCTATAGGTGGGCGGAAGAACTTGAGAAGGAGTGATAGTAAGTGACTTGGGTAAGCAAGTTATTGAGGCTTCGAAACTAGGTCCCGTTCCTATTGCCAGAGTTGTTCTCGAGTTATCGAGTGCCTAAAAGTAGGCTATTCCTTTGCGAATAAAAAATTCGTGAATGGGTAAGCCTATTCTTACGCTAAGGGTTGAGTTCTCTTTTATCGGTTAAACTATGAGTATATATCGAGTCTCTTTACTTATGCACGAGACTTGGTTAAGGAATGATTAATTGTTTCCTCATGGTTTTACTTGTTTTCTGCTAATTGTCATCATTTTACATGTTTCATTATATTTTTTAAATGAATTAAAATTATTTTATTTAGGTAAAAATGTTATTTAAATTGATATATTTATATGTCAGAATTGAAGATATGTGATTTGCTGATTGCTTTTTAATACAGTGAAATCCACAAAAAAATAAAAACAGAAAAAGAACGAATCTTTTTTGAAAATATAGAAACTTTCACAATTTACAGATACAGAATTTTCGCCTTATCACCACACTGTATTCTTACTGATCCATCTCATTCGTTAATCTTCCAGCAGAACCATCATAACAACCACAATCAATGGTTCTTCTTCAGAAATTATATATGCCTCTACCTCAATTAGACAATGCCTCTACATCATTGTGGTCTATCGGAACTTGATCGGTTCAATAATGCCATTGGTTATGCATTTGTACGAAAATAAATCAAAATAATCCTCATTCAACTGACGTAGATAAGCTATTTAATCATTAGCTGGTTTGATCATTCGTTCGTTTGTTTTGTCGGTCGCTCATTCGTTTGTTCGTTCACTCGTTTATTCAATTAAATTTTTCGTTACGTGCTTCTATACAAAAATCACATCTATCCAGATGTGGTGCCACATTTTGACGTTAGAGAGTGATATTGATATATTCATTGGGTAGCACTGGTTTACTTTCTAGAAAAAGCTTCATCATGTTCAGAGACGTAGAACCGAACGACATCGTAAAATCGTTCGACCATACGAAATGAATTCAATTCATTCTCATTTTTCTGGTTTTCCCCAGGAAACATCAAACTGCATTCATGAAATGACGAAACATCAAATACCATGACGTGTAAAAACAATCAGAACGAAACGTGTACTCGTCATACAAATCAAGAAAATCCATGAGTGAAACTGGGTCAGGAATGAAATTGGAATGTTATTTGTTTTTATTCAACAGATTCTGAACTCATTCGTTTTCCTTTGATTTCTGCGTTCTTAGCATTTTGCTTTATCAGTTTTGTTTGCCAAACCAAACACAAATCAAATCGTAACCAATCTTTCCAACTTTCGTAACCAATCATTCCTTTATGCAATCCATTCTTCCCTTTATTCTATTCATTTGATTTTTCATTTAACAGCTTTCTGAACAATCCTTTCAATTTCTAAACCAATATTCTTTTGGGTTTTTTGCTCATTCTTACGCTCTACAATTGCTTTTTATTTCATTAAATTGCAAAAAATTTATATTTTCAAAAAATGGGCTGATTTGATTTATTTCCATCTTGAAGCTCTGCCCAAAACGTTTAAGGTTAAGCTCGTATTAAAGACTTAAGTTGTTATGCAGTTGCTCAAAACCTCATTGAAACGTTCTAATGATTTTAGTTTTTATAGAAAAATTAAATCTAATCGCTTAATTGTGAAATAATCATTTATTAGTTTTGACTTCAGTATCAGTTTTTTATGTCAATTCTTTTTGAGCCAATTTCGTTAGTTCTATCGATTTATTTCGGTCATAATTTTAAAAATTATATAATTTATATCCGCCATAATTTAGAAAAAAATCTCTTTCGTCAAATAATATTTAAAATGTTTGAATAAATTTGTTATTTCTAAAATTTTTCTAATAACGTTTTATTTTATAACGATATCAAATTTACTTACGAAATCGTTCAAATATGTTTTCATTTCTTTGATTGTCAATTTTATCAAGCTCCATTTTTTCATTGATATATGCTCCAGTGGTATTATTGAATCTCACCATATTATGACTCATCATCAGCTCAGCAATGAGCTCAACCGCTGAATCAAAATACATACGGTATTATACAAATAGTTCAATACTTGAATAAATAAAGTAATGGAAATGCAAAAAAAAAATTTTTTAATAAAAAAAATTCACATAAAATGGAAAAATTCTGTTGATTTCAAACAATACAAACGTACATGCAAGCAAACAGCTGATGCGAAGCTGATGATTTCCGATCAGCCAAAAAGGATGTTCTGATAATTTCTGTTGAAAAATAATTTCTAAACAAATAAAAAGAAAAAAAAATAGAAATAAAAAATATAAATAAATAAACTAAAATAAACAAATGAGAAAAAGCAACACGTCATACGGTCCTATACAAGCGGAATAACAAAGCGGAGAGGCGTATTTACGCTTGCACTAATCCGGAAATCCATCACGCATCCTAAGGTAATCAGTCACTTACCCGTACCCTGTCGTATATAACCACATCCATACCCACATTCACCCACACGTCTTATCACTGATGGAGCAATGAGCGCTACGTTTAAATTTGTTATCCTTCAAAAAGGCTGGCCTTATTGCTTAAGTTTTCACTGACCATTTCATCTCTGCTCTTTGTGCTTCTTTCTCTCTGTCCATCTCTCTTCATTGCTCTCATACGCTTTCTCTCTCTCTCTCTATAGATTTCCCTTTCTCCTTTTTCATCTAGCAAGGAGCACAACCGGAGACCACGCACACAGAAACCAATTTTGTGTTGAAATTGGATTTTTGGAATTGGATTCAGAATGAGTTTTCTGTATTTTTTCGGAAGCGGCTTTTACACTTTGAGATATTGCGTGATACTGTAAAAAAAGGGAATCCTTCACAACGGCTGAAGTAACCCGGTAGGAATTACAAGCCAACGGGGTAGCATTTGATGACAGTGCCTTAATGACTTCAATATTCGCGATAGGTTGTATTCACGTCAAAAAGTGATTGGTCTAGTGTTGATTGGGTTTATGTCAAGAATAAATGATTCATGTCCACGATTTGTTCCTAAGGTTTTCATACTGGGATCGAATGCTGTAAATGAAGATTTTCCGGAAATATCTTTGCATATGCATTTGTACATCTATTCGTATGAGTTTTCTTAATGAATTTTCAATAAAGAGTCATTTTAATTGAGAACGTTTGTGTTCAATTTCACTCGAGTGGTCTTAAAAATTACGACCATCAAAGAAATGTTTCAAACCTTTTTGAAAACAAGCCAAAAACACGTTTTTGCAAACAAGCATATAATCACAAATCACATGGACACACATGTTCAATTCTGAACCCTAGAGTATGGAATATTCGGTCGGTTAGTCGAGTCGTGTCATTTAGTCGATTGGTGAAATACGACAAATGCAATGTAATTGCAAGCAACAAATGCAGCACAAGCAACATCACAAGCACCAGCAAAAATCGTTTGAATGGAAATATGCAATTTTCATTCCGCAAATTAGATCGCATGGTCCAACAGAGTCCGAATGGTACTACTCATACATTCATACATACATTACATTCATCTGGTTGGCCCCTCCCACCCAAAGACTACGACAGTATTGGTCTTTTGTCTGCTGTTTCTGCTACAGCTTCTGTTGGTCATTTTATAGTCCTAGCTCCCGCCGCCCCTTCCGTGCTACTAATCAATTGAAATACAACCAACAAACATTTATCGAAACCTTCATGTATCGCAAATGGTTGAACGAAAGCTTGTTTTGGTTGTTTCTTCCTTTTTTGTGACAGATACTGAAATAGGCCTGAATTTCATTTTTGAATATTTTTACAATAAATTTTTGGTATTGGAGCTACTGCTGAGCCATCAAAAAAGCTGCTATCACCATAGCATGTTGAAGCTCTTGCATAGCATAGTCTCAGTTAGTAAAGACTCTTGCTATATAGGTACGTTCTTTTATCGGAAGTAGTAACATTAATACCAGCACCATCATCGTTAACTCCCAGCCATGCCAGTGCCATGCCATTTCGTTTAAAAGATACGTGTGTACAGATTGTTGTTGTTGTTGTTATGGACTGACGGCTCATAATATTGAATTAAAAAACTTTTTGAAGTTTTAAACAGAGCCCGCACCGTGGGACAGCAACGTCTACAAAATGAATAAAATTTGAGTTTTGGGTAAAAGAAAATAATTTATCATGTCAGGAATTTGATTAAAAATACGAGAATCTTTGAAACGTATAAAATTCATTTTCTGGAATTCTCATAAAGTCACAAATTCCTCTAAGAGTGTATAATTCTCCAAAAAGGGTTTGGATATTAACTAAGGAATGTCGATCTATTTCCAATTTTGGATTTGTCTCACAGGGTTTAAGGAAATATTGAACACCATTGTCGCTATTGCAATTTATAATACGGTTAAGTCTACCAAATGTACTGATCTCTCTTCAGGCGTTTTGTTCTCTTTGAAGGATTATATCATACACTACAAAACTTTACTCCCAGCCACGAGTCTTCAGAACAGTTGCAACGAATTCTAAAAAGTTTGGACTTCAGCACAGAAATACGAACCTTCCGGAAATACTTTGGATAATTTTGAAACACTTCGGGCCAAACCCAACAAAGTTTCACAGAGATTGGATTGCATACATAGATTCTGGGTGTTAAATAAAAGTGAAAGTTTTGTATTCTATTGCCTGCAGGCATCTCAAATAGAATTCAGCGACATTTTAAAGGCTTCTTATTTCACTAAATTTGCTTTAAAGTTTTAGAGTGTCAGCAAACATAATTTAACCCTTTTATACGCTAGAAGTTATCACGACTGGTGGGGAGAGATAGATAAGATTTAGGGTTGATGGACGTTGTTATTAATTCTTTGGTATTTGCCGTCACCATGCGTTTCTTAAAACAAACACATAAATTTCAGCCCAGTATAGTTAACACTTAATATTAACCCATCAATACCGCCCATATCGCACATCCATTTACCCTCATCAAGACTAAAAAAGTGACGGGATAGTAGACATAAACACCTGTAAAAGTTAATACCCATCTCCGACCGCTTCCGTTATCGTAAAAAGGGTTGGTTGACGGTGCTCGCAGTTCTCTCAAATTCCAACGTAGGTTATCTGAAAGCAATTTCTCCACTCCCGATATTTCAAAAGTTTTTGTCGTTTGCCCCCAGTGCATTCTTACAACAACATATGACGGGAAATAATTCACCACTACCACTAACAACAATATCACCACATAAAAAAAACAGCAAAGTTGGAAGAGTATGCTTGAAAATAATTATAAAAACTTTTTTGAATATAATGAACACGTTCACACTTATGCCCCCGACCCCATCAAAAACTTTTGTCATACGCCCTTGAACTGCCATTGGTGCCATTGGCATTGCCATCACCATCACCATCACTATCACCCCCCACCATCCCCATTGTCATTACTCTAGATCCGACGTACCGGCATGCATAATTGAGAGGATTTATAATACAAGATGTATTAAATAATAATGAATCGAAAGTTTGAGTTGGCGAAAATGGCAGCCAACGTAAACGAATTTATTGGCGGTGACGATGATGATGATGATGATGAAGGTTTTTGAGCGGAGATGAGAGAACGGGACTCTGAAATTAATGTGAAAACTAATAGTTTTATAGCAAAGGTTATGAAGAATTCTAGTAAGGAAGAAAAAGAAATAGAAGGTAGGATGCCATTAATTTATTAGCCAATACGGAAAGAGAAGTTTTGTACAAAGTTTTTTACCGAGTCCTCCTTAAGTTTTTGAAGATTTATGCATGCTGTTACATCTCACGCTGTAAAATATTTTCTGGGAATATAATACTGGAGAGTTTCAAAAGATCCATTCACAACCCCATTTTTTGTATTGCATCGATTGTACTAAATTTGTGGGCCATTATTTGTAATAAGAGGTAGTTGTTTTAGAATTCTCAAGACTGTTAGTGAGCTTCACAACCATCTATTAAAATTCGGAGCTACCTCTTTAACCAAGGGCTCCTTTGTTACTGCGAGATGCACTCTGTTGGGACCAGAATTCCTGTTTAACAGAAGGCCTTGACATAGCAGAAATCCTTTGTTAGTCCTCTGTTAACACAAGCTTTTATCTATCTGCTGAACTTGATGGTTGACCTAAGATTGCTCCAAAGGCTCAAAGCAGAAGTTGAAAACTATGTCCCTAAACCTTTATTGGAACAGATTCCCTTCCGGCGAGGTTCACGATCGCCTTCTATGCTATTCCGCCATATCAATGATTAAGAAATGGGACTATGACATAGAAGGCGATCGTGAACCTCGCCTTCGGATACCTTTAGCTCCGTAGAGTAATTCAAAGCCATTTGTTGAATGTTAAATGTTTCTACGGGAACTCACAGTAGTCTAAAATAGAGTGATAGCCTTCTAAAGAGATTCAGGGCCTTCTACAGAGGTTCACATTTTGATACAAAGGTTTACACACTTCCGCAAGAATCCATCCTTCAGATTTTCTCCCTGAGTCTCGCCGCCTTCTGTGGAAGCTCACAGCTCAGAGTTTACAGCTTTTTATTGTCCGTATTGACAGTCTTATGGGCTTTTACACAGGTTCACCTCTTTCTAAAGGAGCTTATACCCTTCACAGTATTTTGCGGTTTACAATCTTACAGAGGGGAAGAGCTTTCTCAAAAGATTCCCAGATGTAGCAAAGGAGCTCACTTCTACGTGCAAAGGATACGAGCTACTTAAATAGACTTGCATCCAGCTAGAGAGACTCACACCTCTCCACATATGCTTAGGCTTTTATACAGAGGCCTACTGCCTTCTAAAGGTTCTTACAATATATGACCCTAATACAATATTTGCGTGTGTCGTATTAAGAAAAGTAATGACAAGAAAAATAGTCCAAAACCGTACAATCATAAAATTAAAAAGGGCAAAAACCGTTGAAATGTGGTAATAATTTGCTTACTTGCTTTTACGACCACGTCCCTGGAGACAACGGTACCCACAGCATTTGTTGAAACACAATGATAGACTGACCAATGAACATCCTGGCGAAATTCTTCAGCCTCGAAAGGAGGAAAATAAAGTGAACCGTTGGCTAAAATGTGGCGCACCTGTAAAAGAAACAATTTTATATTAGAATATTATATTACAAGGCAGGATTACGGATAGGGCTTAAAAGGGCTTTCGGTTTAGTTTTTAAAAACTCTAAACGAAACATTTCTAAAGAGAATTGAATAAATAAAATTTGAAAGGCAATTTGACTCATTCTCTAAAAAGGGTGTTAAAAAAGTGGCCATATTAAAATACCATATGCGTCTAATAAATTTATCTTCTACAATAACATAATGTTAATTAAATGACATTAATTTTTCTCTTTGATAAAAACAACCTTCATTCCGATGAAGGAACGACAGTTTTTAGAAGGCAAGACGTGGCAAAGGGTAACGGAAGTGAAAGAAACTTTTAAGTAATAAATCAATGACAGGCTAAAAATTTTAATAAGCGAACGAGTTTGGGCTAATCTCGTACCAGTTTCCACTTCATCACTTACACGCCTTTAACCTTTTATCACACTTCAGAACGCCGGTGAATAAAATATGCGTAGATATTTTCGACGCACATTCTCGTAGGACAAATTACAGGTAGAATTAAATTTTCTC
Source organism: Physocephala rufipes (assembly GCA_963966595.1). NCBI lineage: Eukaryota > Metazoa > Arthropoda > Insecta > Diptera > Conopidae > Physocephala > Physocephala rufipes. The sequence continues at coordinate 3,808,394 of OZ016502.1, forward strand.
TGAGTTAGTGACGTAGGCGTTAGGGATGGTAGGAGGTAGACTGGAATGGACATGAAAACAACTAAAAACAACTTGAAAGTTCAGAGAAGTTGAAGTTATTTCAATACTTTGTGGAAACAACAACAACATCAAGAGCGTAGTAAATTCCGCAATGAAGAGAAATCTGAACAGCAACAATATCACCAATAAAAGCAACAACACGACTAACAAATATTGACTTTGACTTTGTTTGTAAAACAGCAGCATTTTTTAGCAGTATTTTCCCGACGACACGTGGATGCCGTGCCGTTCACTCCGAGAAAACATATAAGTTTAATTTGAACTTTTATGATTGTTATTGCCATGAATTGCTGTTGCTGTTGTGAATTTTTCGGACTGTTGATTTCATTGCTTTTTACCTTTATTATAATTATAATTTTCCGGTATAAAACATTCTAATATAAAACGAACATATAGTTCGTGCCAACAATTTCATACACGAATAAGCCCCGAGACTCGTCGTAGTTGTTTTTGTTGTTGTTATTGTTGTATTTGCTGTGTTCATGGTTGGTCATTTTTATGGTTGAGACCGCCACCGTTATCCGTCCGTAATGCTCAACTAATTGATTGGTTTATTAATTAAGTGAATATATTTTTAAGATTATATTTTTCAACCGTTTGTAATCGTCATAAGCCTTGGAGGTAGAAGGTATAAACACAAATTGAAGGATGATTGAAAAGGGACCACGAATACGAATGGAAACAGAGCCCATACGGGGTACAAAGGTAGGGTTTACAGTTTCAAAGGGTTATATTTTGTTGTTAAAATACTTTAAAGTAAAAATAAGATGCATTAAAAATGGGTAAAATGGGTGCTGAGACGGATTATGGCTTGGCCTAGACCTGATTATTTCTTTCATTCATTTCTCATTTCTTTCATTTCATTTTTCATTGATTGCCCAATGTTGTTTCTAATTTTTATTGCCACAACTACTTCATGAAAGATGAAGAAGCAGCAATCCTAAAGAACTGTTTTATGAACCTGTTTGATTTTTTGTTTCATTTAGTGATAATAAAGTCTTTCTCCAACTTTTTCTTCCGCTCCCGTCGGAGGTTTTCTCACATTCTCGTTTATGTTGTTCGATTAAGGTATTTCTAGTCATATCCTAGAAATAATTTCAATCTTAAAACTATAAAATTTATTGAGAAATTCAGTCCTTTGAGAAGACTGTGTTGAACTTTTCTCCTTGATGCTTCACTCTTTCTTTTTCAAACAGTTGTCTTCGTACTAACCCTCAAAGGTTTGCCGATAATTTGTCCATTTTATTTACAGCGCGTCCTTTATCTCTTCACCTTTCTCTCTATTCCTTTATATCTACTTCTTTGTCTTTAGCCTTTCTGCTTTTCTTATATTTACTTTCTTCATAAATCCAGCACATTTGCCATCATGCTGGCATCGTTCTAGACATATCTTCAATAAATTGTTATTAGCTCTTAAAAAAGTTGGTGCGAAGTAAATATTCTTGGCCTTTTGTTGGCCGAAAGAATTTTTATATTTATTTATTGGTGATATAATATCAAAACCGTTAATTTCAGTTTTAGATTTTAAGAAAAATTTAATTTTCAGTGAAGGAAATTTTTAGAAAAATTTTTATATAAAAATTAAAATTATATTTATAAAAAGTGATTTATAAAATTATATTTATAAAAATAAATAAATAATAAAATATATTTATAAAATTATATTTATAAAAATTTCTCAAAACTATTGGAAAGCCTATAAGAGCCTCTTACGAAACAATTTCATGAGCTTCTTTAAAACCTTTTACCGCTTTTAAAGCGTTTCAAATGTACTCTTCTAAAGCTTGTTAATGTTTCCCTAAGGGGCTATACACTTACCCTCCTAATTATCGTCTAACTACCTGTCGTTAAATATTTAAAGAGGTATTCAGAAAGCCTTTTAAAAAGCCTTTCAAAGAGCATTAAGGGAGTGGGGAAATATGCACCCAAAAGCTGGGTGCTGTAACTGTAAAATTAGATCTCCAATAACTCCAATAACTAAGGTTGGTTAGTTAAGCTGCCTCTTCAGGAAAAAATCCTAAAAAATCTAATAGAGTTTTCTTCGTAAAACCTTTAGGTATTCTCTCAATGGACTCTCTTAATTTATAGAAGTTTTTAAAGGCACGCAAAAGAGCAATTTCTATTTTAGAAAAAGTACCTATGATTCATTTATTGATATTGTTGTCTTTCTATGGGCCTAAAAATAATTTTAAAGAAAAATTAAGGAAAATATAGTTCTGGAGAAATATTTAAAGATAGACTCTTCACTAAAATACCGAAGATTCCTGCAGAATTAGTACTGACAATAAAGAGCTACTAAGGGTTTAATATGACTTTATTCCTTAGACCTTCCGTACTGAAGAAACGGTACGAATGGTCGCCTTTCCTTATAGATAAACTGAGATATAGATAAAATTGCAAATATAATATTGGAACATGTGTGGAGGGAATATAATTCAGATGTTGATAATTGTATGCCTTATAAAAATTAGAACCGCGATATAGAATGTATTCTTCCAAATCAACTAACTTACCTTCGATATGGATGTGATAGGGTTATTGTCTTTATCCAACCACTCAATATTTGGTGCTGGATTACCGTGGGCGATACAATCAACGATGCTGCCGGCAGTGTTGGTGAACTCCACACGACTGGGCGGCTCATGTGAAAAACTGGGTCCTTGTGTGTCAAAGAAATTCGAACCAGCTATAAAGGAATGAAAGGAGATTAAGAAGATTAAGAAGAAGGGAAACAAGAAGAAGAATAAAGGGAAGTATGATGAAGGAGGAGGAGAAGTAGAATCTTGATAAGAAAATTGAAAATGACTGGAGGTAATTGTTTTAATATTATTAAAATGATTTTTCAGTTAAGATTAAAGGTAATTGATTTAATGAGTTTCCAGCTTATCTAGATTTGAGATTGAGTTGACGACACATTAACACGTAATTAACACATAGACACACAAACGCCCATACACATATATAAGTACATACACTCTCTGCTTCTCTACATTCGAACACACGTGCCGACATAATACCTCTTCAGCACAACAAAAGCATGTATGTGTGTGTATATGTGAAGCTCTTTTCCTCTGGACGTAGGCGTTCATCAGAGATTTGTAGAAGAGTTCCTTCGGTCTGAGGACAAAACCTTAGAAAATTTTCTATTAAAAATGTAAATAACACTTTTCCTATCCAACGTCAACGTCTTTACAAAGTCCACACATGAATGGAAGAGTGCAAGAAGAAGAAGAAAAATGAGAAACAAAAACAGAAGTAAAAAAGGATATCCTTTAAAAATTTTACTCCTACGTTCAAGCTTCCGAAAAGAAAAGACCAGAAAAACTGAGGTCTGGATGGAAGCGGATGGAAATAGAAACCAAGCAAAAAGGAGAAGAACGAGAAATGTGCTTCGTTTGCCCTCAAATGTTCCCATTTTCAGTTTCGCTGAATGTATAAAAATTAACACAAAAGCTGTGGGTAGAAAACCCGTAACGAGTAAGGCCGGTTTGGAGACCCAGATACTGGTATTAGTGGAATTGCGTCTCGGCCTGCTGATGTCGCTGGTTCTGAGGTGCTGTCATGTTGCAACGTCAGATGGAAACCTACAGTCTCGAAACAAATTGTGAAGTGCATGCGAGAAGACGAGTTGTTAAGGTTTTGCTAGGTAGGGATATGCGGAAAAGATGTGGCGACGTAAGAGGGAGAAAGGAGAATGAAAAACTAAGGGAGTAAATGATTCGAGTGGGTTCCGTAACAAGAACTTTGCGGTAATAGAGGAAATTCCAAAAAATATTTTCAGCCGAAGAGTTGCAAACGACTTCTTCGGCAAGAAAAAGGATTGAAGCGAAAAAAAGTTGAAGATAAAAAATAATTTTTGCAGCTACGGCAAGAGCGTCGTCAGTAATAGCAGCAGCGGTAGTAGCGGCAATAGCAATGTCGAGTGTCCTTAAACCGCATCGTCATAACGTGTGCTTCCTGCGTATTGTCGTTGGAATATTATTACTTTTGCTGAGCAAGGGGTGATTGGTGGTGGTGAGGCAAGTCGATTGTACGACGATGACGATGTTAATGATGACGGCGATTATGTTGCACCCCATTGAGTCAATGTTGAATGCACTTGTCTCAAACTTTTGCGGCCTAAGCAAACACAAGTTTACAACAAAAAGCCTTGCACATACTCAAATACGCATGCACACACATGTACACACATACATACACACACACACAAATGCATACAGCCATCCACGTAATCTTGAACACAAATACACACTTACACTTACATCGACACGTATCCAACGCGTCTAAGAATGAACTTTCAAGCGATTTGTTAACCGCCGTCATCACCAACATTTTTTTCTTTATCCCCCACCTTTTCGACAGAGTCAACCCATCCACACAGTCACTGCAATTTGTTCCTGTCATTCAGATTTTGTGCAGTGTCATCAGCTCTATTGACAGATCATCAGATAAGATTCCATTCGTTCTTCGTCGCCACGACGCTGATTTGACACAGAACGTGTTGGCAGTTCAAAAGGTTGCTTAAGGTATTGAGCCTGACGTGCTTCTCTCTACAACAATGTTGATGACGATGGGCGGCAAAATTGTTTAAAAAGCGATGATAAAATTAATGAAGTGCATGAAAATTGAGTTTACATAGAAATTGATTAGAGCAGTTTAAATAAACCACGATCAGAAATTGCTGGAGTTTATGACGATTTAGGATTTAAAGGGTTTCTCCGTAAATACCCGGCAAGGTTTTGATGAGAAGAATTCTATGGATTACAATAGTGTCGAAGTGCATGGTAAGAATTCTCCAAAGAGGAAATTATGAAAGAGGAAATTATAATGATAAATCATTGAGATAAGTTTTTTCATCAATAAATTACTATTGAGCATTATTCAACTGAGGCTTATAGTAGTAGTTAATGGTCTCAAAAGTGGTTTATATTTTATAACCCGAAATATTATCCCTTTCACAATCGATTTGATTTTCTACCAAAAAATCGTAGGCGTTAATGTTTTATTGGTTATTCGTATGATCACGAGATTTTGACTAAAATTGTATTATTATTTATTAATTCGCAGAAAAGTTATGGAAAATTTGGTATTTGCTCTATCTAATGTTTGATTTGACAAATGATTAGAAAAATTAGTTCAAGATTTTTAAACCAAAGTCACTATAAGTCAATTACTTTTTTGTGATTTGCATGTGGGAAAAAGGGGTTTTTTAGTTATCAGGATCAGCACTATTATGAAAGCAGATAATATAATAAAACTTAGTCTAAAAATAATAGTATATTTTTAATATAGTCTAATAACGATAATAAAACTTAGTCAAAAAATTGCGAATTTATGATCGTTAAAGTGAAGTCTACCTTGTAAGACTTGGTCAGTCCTTACCAGTCAGTCCTTCCTTACTAATGGAATACTCTGGATTTGGATTGGATTTCTTCAGCAAAATAAAGTTTTAGTGTAACTCTAGGTATACCCAAAAATACGGCCGTATTAAAGGTTTTCGAATTCACCATATGACATTTAAAGCAACATTAAATACCTAAAATGTAGGCTATATGAGTTTCTTCCAGACCGAAACTGGCTGTAATTCTTGTGTAGCTCCAAAAACAACACATAATGCATGAGTTCAGTAAACTAGAAACATAAAACGTCAAACGCCAACGCAGTCAATTAGTCATTAGTGAGAATAAAAGGGGGCTGGGAGAAGCGGGTCGAGAGAATATCTAAAATTACTTCGCAGAGAATTTATTCAAACGAATTCCTGTCAGATCTCGTTTGTTTCTTTATATTCCGCTGGTATGAATTCGCTTAAAGAATTCGACATCATATCGACGAAGAAGGGAGAAGGAAAACGTATCTTTTAACACATCCTTTACATTTCGTGATATATTCTTTATTCACTTCACATTTAGAAATTTCTTCTCAGGACGTTCAATAAATTATGTATGCGCAAATCTAATAAAATGAAATTTTATTACGCTCAAATTGCTTGGTGAGTCGATAAATATTCAGAAGTACGATAGCAATTTTCGGTAATTTTCTAACGTTGCTGCTCCGTGAACATCTTTAGAGATATGGCAGCCTTGTCTGATGTCATGGCTTCATGAAATTCTGCGAGGTTATCGGCATTGTATTTGTATTAAATTACAAAATTGGAGTGCGTTTATTGGAAAAGTACGTAAGAAAACTTTTATGTGTTTTTCTTACGTACTTTTCCAAGAGAAGCACACCAATTTTGTAATTTAATACAAATACAATGCCGAAAACCTCGCAGAATTTCATGAAGGCATTACGTCAGGCAATGCTGCCATATCTCTAGAGACGTTCACGGAGCAGTAACGTTAGAAAATTACTGAAATTTGCTATCGTACTTCTGAATGTTTATTGACTCACCAAGCTAAATATTGGCTTTAATTATATCATGTTCAGTATTCAGCTAATTTCCTTTATTTTCTACCACTATTTTGCTTGACAGTATTATGTTGAAGACTGTGAATTCTGGATGTAATTTCGATCGATGCAGACACCTCACAGAAAGAACGCTTTATCGTTTACCATTACCAAAATCGCAGATTTTCAAATGAAACCCATCAATAAATCAAAATCAAAATAAATCCATTTTAAAACCTATTCATTCAAAATTGTTTATCGTCCATTTGCATATATTCTGGTTTTCCAACCCCTTCTCTTTCAAAATTATGTGTAAGTTATATTACTCATCATCGTGCACTATCATTATTACGACCATCATGGGCACTATTACCATCATAATCGACGCCATCAACTAAATAATCGACGTCACTTCAAATAAAAACCATTATCATCACCAGCAGCGTCATTATCATGGCCAACATCATCATCGCCATATTTACAAAAAGTCTCTCATTAAAATGGATTTTTACTTCTTTTGCTTTTTATTGTTATTTTTTTTATTTTTTATTGTCAAAGTTGTGATTGTTGTCATCGTTTTTGTCATCGTAAAGCATCACGACTGGAATATTGTCGGTTTAGTCTTGAGTCTCTGAATCTGAAATTCATTTCCTTCCCTCTGGATCTCGGGCTCCGGCTTTTCATTTGAAAAATATTGCCTTGTGGCAGAAATGTCTTTAGCCTTTTAACGCACATTCATTTTTTTTTCTTTCTGGACCACATGTCACGCGACTTTGAAATTTTCATCTTTGTGGTGATTATTCTTCCATCTCTTTGCATTTTCCGTATGAGTTTGCCTGTTGTATGAGATGCCTATTGCTCTCCCATTCATTTACTATTTAATGTTCTTCTTCTACTTGTTAGTATGATTATTTTTTATTCATCTGATTATATGCTTCCTACCGCATTTAACCCCTCCCCGTGTATTTAAAAACCAGTCCTACAATTCTAAAAGAAAAATTCTGCTTATGAATTGTTGACTTGGTTACGCCTCCGATTTCGGCTTTGAAAATACACTTGATTCCCCTAACTTTAAAAATGTGTCAAGGCATGGTAGATGTCACCACAATCACTCCTGCTCCCACCCCTCTAGAGCCTCCTGCTTCAACAAAAGAAAGCCTCCTTCGTAGCGTCACACTTTCTTCCTCTTATTGCATTCACGACTGTGAATGTTCTAGACTTCGACTTGAACGACGAATACGACTGTTGGCTGAGATACTACATTGATGCATCTAGGATGATGACGTTTAATACCGTTATGCGCCGATTCTTAATTACTATCTTCGCCCCTGCAGCAGACATACTGTCGAAGGAATATTATTTAGGGACTTCATTATTTGGGGTCACGAAGTAGAAAGACGAGAAGGAATACCGAAGCAGCCGTGACAGAAACTGAAACCGGTACCGAGTCAGAAAATATGAGGAGCACATAGTTGTTAAATTTTGCGGTTGTGGCGGTAGAGATTTTAAAGTGAGCATTTGTAAAAGAAATTCTTTATGACTTTTTAATACTTTTTTAATCTGTTTTTGGTAGAGATTTCTCTCATGAAATAAAGTGGCCCAATAAAATGTTATAGCTATTGAGTTTTTTTATTTTTTATTTTATTTTTTTATTTTCTTTTCCATTTTTGTTAACTGCACTTCATTTGTTTAATTGTAATTTTCTGTGTTTGGTGAGAAGTGAATTTGAGTGGTCGCAATACAGTCTTCTTCTTAACCCGTTGGCCCATAAACCCCGGTCATAACCTTCACAAATAGTCAAAATCGTATCGCTACTAAAATTTCAGAAATGTTTTTGATGCAATAAACCTAAAAATTAATGGCTCTGTCTACAAATTCTTGAAAAAAGTTAAAACAATAAATTTTTTGGTGTTTGGCATAAAATGACGATTAGCGGCAAGCATAGTAACGACCAAGAGGTCATCAGAAGAAGCTCACCATTTGTAGATTTCATATATTTGTAGATTTAATTTTCTCATAGAATTTTTTTTTCGTTATTTGTTCAAGTTTTTAGGGGTGCTTAAAACACGTAATGAAACGAAGCTTATGAAAGTTTATACAAATTTTCACATTAAAAAAATTCATAAAGTCGCAGACATTAGGAAGTCACAGAAATCCAAAGTCTTCTGGACTGTTTTAATAATCCTGAAGTGATTATTTTTATTTTTTATCCGGGTCTTTACAATTCGCTATAACTATCCTACTACTCATTTATAATTAAAAATGTCATACCTTTTCGAACACCAAATTTTAAGCTTTTATATGTTTTTAATTTTTATTGCGAAAACTACCCAAAGCCTTTCTTCCGAAGGTCTTAAATGCCTTAGGTCATAATTATGAGAATAATTCATTTCGGACTCTTGCAGGCTTTGAAGTAATTATTTAATGTAAAAATTCTTTTAAAAATCTGTTCAGAATATTTTCCATTATTTTAAAGGTTATCATGAAGAAAGTTATTTCTTTTGCAGTTTGTAAAGCTTTGAAGAGTTATTAAATTTTGGAATTCCCCAAAACATCTCACCAAAACCTTTAATTTTTCGAGGCCTATTAAGGTCTCGAATTCGAGATTTCTTCGGGCTTATTGGATCTGAGAAAGGTAAGCCTTAGCAAGGTTAAGATACTAGAGAATAACTTAAGTGGCTTGGGCCCTTTGAAGAAGCATTTATTATATTTATGAAACCTTATAAGTACCTAAAGGGAACTTTATAATTCTACAATAGATTTTTTTCAAATAGTTCCTAAACCCATTTAAGAAATGCTTGAAGGCTTCCGCAAATTTTTTAAGCTTCTCGTTTGCAGATCTTTTAAAAGTGTATTCATTCATATCTCGTATGTATTCTTGTAAATAATTTCTTATAAATAGTAAGGATGTCCCATGATATTCAATGTTTCACTTTATTTTATTATGGAGGCAATATCACGTGGAGGTAGAGTCACGGGTTGGCGAAACTCTGGAATATAGCTTACTTTTCTTCACATCAAGTATATACGACTTCATATTACGTTTTTCTTAACATTTTAATGCCTTTCTTCATTAAATTCGCATTGCCGCAAAGCACCGGAAAAGCGAAGCAAAATAATAAAACGAGAGGCAGACTGAAAAAATGAGTGAATGAATGATTGAATGGCAAATGGGGTTATGTGCGTTAAATGAGTTTCGTCATTGACATCATCCTGGCCCAACCTGGAAACATTTTATGCTCACTTGAATTTTATAAAGGCATACGAGTATATGTATTCAACAGCATATCAAAAGGATTTCGACATCGAAAACATCGACAACGACGTAATGGCAATGGCATACTGATTATATATTATATATTCATTGTGTCGTGTGCGAGTTAAAAATACTCGTATAACAACGTATACGTTTTTCTACGAATCGGCCCCGGAAACGGAAGGGTTAAATTTCAATTTACAATTTACAAGAAAATAACAAATAAAGAAAAATCATATGAGGAGGTTAAGATGGCGCAGAAGGATTTAATTTAAAACCCATTGCAGGAGAAAGAGGTACAGATAAGGAGACAAGAGCAGTCAAGAGGGGGGGGGGGAGACAGTTACAAAAAAATTTTGTCCTGAAAGTATGTAAAAATTTAATGAAGCCTTAAATTGCAAAAATTGTGTTCAGTTATCAAAATATTATGTATGTATGCTCTTTCGTCAGACTTAAACGGTTACGAGCAGATTTTCGGGAGTGATGAAAATTTTCTGAAATTTTGTCATCGAAGGAAACAGGCTCGCCTCTTCTCATTTTTTGATTCTTCTACCTTTACTCTCTTCCCTTTTATTTGACTTCTACCTACCAATCTGCCCTTGCCACCCTCCCACCTTTAATGTTTTTATTATATTACTATAGAGAACTGAGTCTTCCTTTTTCTCTCCTTTCTTTTTCCCCCATGCAGTGCTCTCGCAGTAACTCGCAACAAGCGAGCACAAGACATCGTACCCTTTGTGCTCTCTTTCTTCTTTACGTTTTTGGTGGGTGGGATCATTTTACACTAAATTAACTTATAATTTTGTGGTTCTAAAACTCTGTATAATTACAACAAAAACAAATCGTGCATACACGAAAAAACAAACAGTAAGAAAAGCAGGGATGTCGGAGAGCCTTTCAGAGACTCAGTTTTGATTGGTTTTTATTGTATCGCGCTTACTCGTAATGTTAACAAGTTCGTTGATAACGTTGGTAACATAGTTATGATAATCACATAACTTCATTTAAGAGAATGTAATCCCTAACGAGACCAAACCAAATGAGAGACCGTTATATACCTATAAGAGGGTATTGATTATAAGGTATCGTATCGATAACCGGACAAAATAATGTTCTTCTTTTACCAAAACTTATATTAATTTTTCCTTACTATTTTGCAAAGAAAATAAAAAATTTTGCATATTTCTGGCAATGAATTCTTTAACATTTATTCTATTACCTTTAATATCATCGAAGAAGCTTTAAGTGCGTAACACAAAACTATTGACTTGATATTACACAGATGAACATAAAAGCTTTGCCATTATGCCTTTTGTGTGTTGCGTAGCTAAGAAAAAAGGATCCTTACAGCGCTCGATGTTTTATAATGTTCTAAAATGATTCATTGGAAAATAAATGTTCTTCTTTTTCATTTTCTACTTATTCCGTCTCTTTTTCTTTTTCCTTGTTTTACGTCTTTGTATCAAAGTTTAGTTTACTGCAAAATCTATTACGAATGCTTTCTGATTCCTAAAGATGATTGATCTCTGTAGTAATTTCTCTTCTGCTTCTTAAGCTTCCTATTAAATTATTTCTTCTCCTTCTTTGTATCAGTTCACGCACAAAGGTTAATCTTAATACTGCATCATTAAGATCGATCGAATTGAATGAGCTGAAAATTGTTTTGTGAGGAAATGTGCGAAAACTTAGATTAATATTAGAAGTTTTTGCCTTCCACTCTTAAGGTGAACATTCAAAGTTTCTTAAGAGATGTTTAGGTTTCTCTAAAATTGCTTATGTACCTTGTATATATGCCGCTCTCTATCCTCTCTATGTCTCTTTCGACTTCCTTGAGATTGTGTTAAAATTTCTGAACATTTCTGAAAACTTTGTGGAAATGGTTTAACCTCATTCACATCGCCTGATATATTTAATCACAAAGTATTGCAAACGTATATCCGAGTCTACCCTTCACACAAATGTCCAAACTCGTACAAGTCCATACATATCCTCTAAAAACTTATCAAAACCTATTCCAGCCTTCCCCAACCTTCTATGACCCTACAAAACTTATCAAAAGATTTGCAGATTCCGGCAATTTGCTTGACCCAATTCAATTATCACTACAACTATCTCAACCATTTATAACCCCTCTAAACGTGCCAGCATTTCATACAACGTCTCTCAACTTCCAACAACCATTTAGAGCTTGCGACGTCCAACTTCTCACACTCTCTCACAATAACGTTTTTACCCCCATCGAAAATTATCCGTACTAACCTGCTTCATTCGCAATCACTGCCAAAATCCATAGCGCGGTCACAATCTGCACAATGTGTTGAAGTTTATCCTTTCGTTGTATCTTCTCCGCCGTCTCCTCCTTTCTCACTACAATCAGCTTTCTTGCATCTTGTTCCATTATTTCGATTTGTTTTTCTTTGTTTTTCATTATTGGCGGAATAGTTTTGAGCTTCATTCAATGTTTTATTAAAATGTTGCAAAAGAATTTTCGGAGTCTATTCAATATAATTGAACAATTTTCGTTAATGGAAGACATTTGTTGCATCTGCTTTTAATATCCTGAAATGAGTAATGGGTAGAAGAGTCTAAATTAAATTATTGAAATTATTGAAATTATTATTAAAATATTGTGCAATATTTTTTCTTTAAAAATGTTCCTCATTGCATATATGCATACAAATAGTCTTGCTTGTGTTCTTAATTGCGTTCTTATTATTAAGTTATTTGTGCTTCGAGCAAATGAACTGATGGACACAATGCTCAACAACATTGTGCAATAATTTATAACAGACGTTTGTTGTACAAAAATTCTTACAGAAGCAGTAATAGCTCTTACCAAACGAGTTTTTCGTATAAAGATTAGAGTACTTCTTACTGAATTATTTGTGGGACAACTTATTGATGTGATGAAGACAATACTTGAAAATATTGTGCAATACTTTGAATAGTCTTTTCATTATAGAATAAATTCAACGCAAATAATTTTTCACTTTCTTGAAAGTTAGAAAGATGTTGATGAAATTATTTTCGTGAATATTTTAACAATTTTTAAGAAAATTTTACCAATTTACAAAACTCTATATGAGAATGAGGCGATGATGATGATGACAATGGTGGTGATGAGAAAGATTATCATGATGGAATTTTACGATTCCTCGATGTTCTGCTATTTAAATTTTAGATCAAATATAAAGAAATATATGAGAATGGAATGGAATGTGTAACCGAAAATCCATATAGATCCATTTGTGTGAGTGTGAATATGAATATATGTGTGCATGTGTACATGTTTACAGAAATGGCAAACTAAAAATGCCATAAAAAGTTATCTATGTATTTTACAGCCAACTGAATCCCGTTTGGCGCATTGTATTAGGGATAAGATCCTTCAGACAGATGAGAATGTGAAGTGAGGAAAAGAGGAAAACTTGAAATTGGGATTAGGTTTGGATATAATATCAAGTGGAACAAAAAGGCATCAAATATGCTATGGAAAATAATTGAAAAATAAAGGAATGGCTCGAGGGAGGATAAGGTAGTGAACTAAACGACTGGATAGGATTTCTTAGAAAGGAGAGTCAGGGAAATTATTGTAACAGAATCATAATATTTTTCATACAATAAAAAATTTAAAGTTTGTTAAGAAAAGCGTAAACTACGTGCATATTGAATAAGAAAGCAATGAGAAACTAAAGCTCGCGTCGAAAAAAATGATTCAATTTTTTTCTCAATTCGTTGCTCTTCAGAGGCATTACACTGTGCAAGCCCATTGTGAAAACACAGCATACGCTTGCTCTGTTCGAGAAATGAATTATTATTTAAAAAACCAAAAACAGAATTGTATATAATAAAAGAGATTATATTTTACACAAAATTTCTAAACATCAAAATTATTTATTTATTAACTTATTAACATTTTTATACTATTGCGGAATTATTGAGACGATTCTGGAAGGACTTCAAGGCCGTTATTATATAAAACTGATGTAACGCTTCAGAAAATATTTGAAGATTTGAAGGAAATATTTGAAGAAATAATATTTCAAAAATTTTTATTCTGTTTCATACTCGTTTGCAGCTTATTCTTTTTTAGCTTTTTTGTGTTGGTCTTTGTTCTTTATTTTTTCTGTCTTTATTCTTTTCTTCTTCTCTCTTCATATTTTTCCGTCGGTTGAGACTCAACGAACTCACCACGATTCTTCAATATTTGTACGGTTTTATCACGAGAATAAGTTTCTGAAAATATACTGACGTTTTACCGAACTTTCCCTCCTTCAACCCTACTTTACACCCACCTAACTTAATTTTTTCTTCCTTCACCTTACCTTCCTAAGCTATTCCTTGCTGTTAGAAGGTTTGCATTTCGGAATAAATTTATTTCAACAAAGAAAGCATTTTGCAAAATTCGTTTGAATTGAATTTTGAAGCCGGTTAAAACGTTTGTGCAATTACGTTTACGTCGTTACGTATATCCGACGACATCACATTGTCGTTGCCGAGGCACGTTGTTCGTTATGTAACACAGCATAACAAACGACGTATCATAAAACCATCAACGGCCACAAGTGCAATTAATCTAGCAGAAGTGCTCAGAGCTATTAGTCACATACACTCATTCATGTCATTACATTTGCCAAGGAAGAGACGTAAAGACAGGAGTCAAAAACATGGAACGAAAAAGAACGAGACGAATAGTCTACGATGTAATTAATGCACAAGGACAGGAGTAAAATTTACGTCAGTGTTTGCATTTTCTAAAGCGCATTCACACGCATTTAAACATTTCTAACATATTCATACGTTTGTGCTTCCGATCTGCAGTGGTTTCCTATTTATATTACTTTCCGTAAATATTACGATGCTACATAGTAAAAAGATTACTCCTATAAGGATCAATAAATTAAAAACCACCAGTTATATAATGTATATAATGAAGAAATGTTCATATAGAAGGATTCATGAATATAATGCGAAGACAAGGTTAATGTCCAAGCAAATTAATAAACAACATTCACTTGTTGGGTTCTTCACTGATACCAGTTAATGAACACAAAACATATTCATAAAATTCATTCATGATTCATTCAATAAGATAACACTCATTTCATCCAAGCAAATTAATGGACGGATAGTCATTCATTAAACGTTTTCAATAAATAAGAATTTCTTCGTTTAATTTCCTAACGAACAAAAGCTGATGAACCTATTTTCATTCACAAAAATTGATACAAATAAAATCTATTTGTTAAGATTTTTGTAACGACAATTTAGTGAACACGTGCCCATCCAGTAAAACAGATAAGCAATAGTCAATTATACATTTATTTTATTAATGAATTAAACGAAGACAAATTAGTGAGCTTTATTAAACTTATTTATTGAGAAATATTCCTCCAAAGACATCCAAAGATATGTTGTTTCGTATTACCTCAGAGATATTCATTACGTTATTCGTTACTTAAATAACATAAATCATCGCCTACCTACCATCACTCCATCGCGCCTTGTCCCCCCCTGCATCTACAGAATTATTATTGTCTTTAGATTCTTTGAAAATCGTAACGAGTCTTTTTTTTAATTCTTAATCTTTTTTATTTAATTTGTTTATTTGTTTTCCCCTTTTTATTGTTTTTGTTGGAGCAGCACGTCAAATAATTATTTTTTAATTTTTCACAAAGCCATTCGTCTCTTGAACAAAATTGTCCTTTGATAAATCCATTGCCCCAAATGTAAGAATGTATTAATATCTGTGTTTTTATGTGAGTGAGTGTTAGTATATGAGTGTTTGTTTGTGTGTGTTAGTTTATGAGTGTTTGTTTGTGTGTGTTAGTATATGAGTCCTTGTATGTGCGTGTGTGCATTCTAACGTTAGAGGATACTTTAGAGCTGGAAATTCGTAAACTCATAGATAAGTTACCGCCTGTCAGTCTTTATTTGAGTTGAAGTGATTTATATATAGACTTGTACGTAAATTTATAATAAGTTTGTACGTAAATTTATATAAAAACAAATAACAGAACAATATGATATAAAAGTAAAAGAGCGTCGTCCGGATTATGTTACATTCTTTGTGAGTTCAGTTTGGAAAAAAAACAAAACTGAAGAAAATGGATACTCAAACCTCACGGACTTCTGCTAATTCCATTCACGGACTCTTTAATTCCATTCCGCTCTGTCTAAACGAAGTATAATTAACTTAAGGAGCGAAGTGTTAGAGAATTTGTTAAGGTTTTCTGTAAGAAGAATTGTAGAATGAACGGACTGAATCCACAAGTACAAAAACATATTCCGTAAGCGAGAGAAGGATTCGAAAGAATACTTTGTTTTAATGTTTGTTTTAATTATTATGAAGTTTCAGTTCTTATTTTGGTGCCCTAATGCTGCAAAGCTAAATCCCTACGGGAAGATTTATCATCATTCCCTTACAATTCATAAAAATGGTCTCTTGGGTTATTTTAAAACGTATGCCCTTATGATGTATTTCCGATACTGACTGCCACGCCATTAGGAGGCGTGAAATGCAGGAATATTCAATAGCACCCTCCGGATTCAGGTTCTTACCTAAACTTATCAATTAACATACAGACGACGACGAATGTGAAATCCTCAGAAAATGAGGAAAAACTTGCGACCAGTAGTATTTTTGTAGGTAATAATGACTTTCGATAAGAACTCCTTCATAGACATCGTCGTAGGAAGCGCTAAGGCATGATAAGATTTCAGCTTTGCCATTTTATAAAAACCAGTCAATTGAAAAGTCATATTGGAAATATAAAATTGTTATGTGTCAAATGGAAAAGTGAAAAAAATGATGGAGCATTCACTTAATGGTATACAGAGTCCAAAAAGTTCATTCAATAATAGTCATTCCATATGAATTAATAAAATCTGATGAAATATTTTATGTATTTAGAAAAAAATCATTCTGAATTTAAAATTTTCCTTTTCACTTAGAGCCATCTAAAATTAGACAGTGCTTTACTACCTCGACATTAATTTATTCTGAAAACCTACTTTTCAAAAACTAATATCGTTTGTTGGTTCTAATTAATTCAAAACACGTATTCGCTCTTTTCGTCCTCAGGTACTTACCTTAAAATTAAATGAGGCGCACAATTGAAGAGTTAACAGATTCTTAATAACTCTAGTAGGGAATTCGAAAAAGCTAAAGCACATTCTTTTTGGCAGTGCAGTATTCAAAGCCCACCAACCGCAATTATAAATACAAAAGCGAGAGGAAACGAGAAATTATGGTGATGTGCGCTTAGCGACGTAACCGTAATAATTTTGTAAAACAAACGCGAGAAATTTGTGTCATTACCGAGCACGTGCTTTTAATTGACCTTAATTAATAAATGACTGGGCGTTTTGGTGGTGGCGGGGGTGATAGTTGTTATTGTACTAATACTTTTGTTGTTGGTGTTGTGACATAATTTACCGCATTATTTATTCACAACGAGTGACTACGATTATATCGCAAATATTAAATACATCCTTTACTCCTTTCTTATTTATTCCATTCGCACGGCTCTATTTTTTGTTTTGTGTTATCTTTTATCCTCGCATTCGATTGATGACGTATAAGTTTTTATTTGTTTTAGTTTTTGTATCCGATTGTTTATTTATTTATTTTCTCTGCACGTTGATTTCTTATATTGCTTATTTTTCTCATCACACAGTCCTTTTCTCTTTTTCCCTTCGAAAACTCACGAGTGGCATAAACAATTTGAAATTGAACGCGAATACTCGCTGGAATTGTATACAAACTCTCACAAACATACACACTCGCTCACTCAGTCAAAGTCACTGATTTCGCTTCCGAATCGTATGCAGTGAAGCGTGCATTTGTTCAGAGAGAATGAGCTGCTGGGTAGAGTGAGATAATGCTGCAAAACGGCATTGTTAAGTAGGCGCATCGCAACAGCCAACCGACCGACTGACTGAATTCTGTTATTGCTATCATTTTTTATCCGATTATGAAGGCAATGCCTATCACTTCATAACATTTTAATGCACGCACTGGCACCCACACAAACACAAACAACGATGTATCGAGCGTATTTCAGTGCATGCTGTCGACGGTTTTAATCAATCAAAATTTTTGCTATTGGAATTTTTAATAAGTAGTTAATTAATCAATCAGTCAATATGAGGAATGAGGAAATAACAAGCGTTGATGAGATGCCGACGAAAATCATGAAATCGTAAACTTATTTACGTTCAGGCATGTTTACATCCGGAATTATCGATGAACGTTAAGCGAACATGGAGCGAATTTTTATAAAAAATTTCGAAATTCCGCGGTAGTAACACGTGGCACATCCGCCGCGGCTTTTGTCTGAGACGTCACGCCACGCGACTGTTTATTTACACTAATTAATGAACGTGTGCGTTAGGTGCACTTCAGACGTCAAAATTTGTCAACTGTCAGTTTGAATAGGCTTTAATATTTTAGGAATTCTTTTAACATTGCTTGACACTTCTAAAGAAACCCGAATGCAGGCTGCGTTCATAAAAATGACAATACAATTCACGATGTAATAAAAAGGGCCTCTCTTTTCTCCTACGGCAACACTTCCTTTCAAAAGGAGCAACAAATTAACTAACTATGCACTTCCTTTTTATGTGTGTATTACTATCAGAGAGTCAACATAACCGTCGTTGATGATGATCCTGCAATGACTGACTTGTATTGACGTTGCTCGATTCAGTTCCAACAGATGAGGACAATGCGTTACGATTGCGAATGCTTCATAAGAGTTTTAGATGCAAGGACGAACTGAGCAGATTTTGCTCCAGAGAATACTAAAGAACATGCGCGCTCACATTTTTCCTATCTACTTCCGGCAAGTAAATAAATCGTGTTGGTTTTGTTATGAGAATCAACGAGTATTAGTATTGAACGAGGTGAGCAGTTAACTGAGGTGAATAACTTGCTGAAGGCTTTAGCTTTCATTGAACACACTCAAACCGATGCAAAAGAGAGTCTGTCAAAGAGAAAATTGATGAAATTATATTACAAATGTTTTGTTCCTTCGTTAATGCAACGCATTGTCCTTAAAGGAGTAGCGGGTTGAAATGGTTTACTTTGGTTGGTTCAGAAATTGTAATGCATGACCATTATTTGGGTTTTTTTAAATCACTGATTTTGTTCTTGGAATTTGGTTCTGGTTTTTGTGGCTTGTTATCTTTGGTTGCGCGTTGTAGAAATGACAACAAGAGGTGAGAGCTTGGGACCGGATGGGGACTTATGTATTTGGACCTCCTTTTAAAATTGCCTTTTATTAAACCGTGTAAAAAGCAGAAAACTTTCCCCAACGCATTCTTAAATGTCACACATACTTTTAATTTCATCAATGATATTATATAATTTTTAAATATTTTGATCATTTCATGACCCACAACAGTTTTAGAAGTGGTTTTGTTGAGTGAACGAGAGGTGAATAATTTTGTGTTTTTTAAATTGTTCAATATTTGTTGATATTCAGCTTCATCCTAAAAGAAAGGCATACAATTTTTTCCCCAAAGATTTCACTAAACCTTATTTAAAACATGATTTAAAACATTTCAAGATAAAGTATTCGTGACCAATTTTAATTTAAATGGTCATTAATTGGTTTCCTTTCCAAAATATTTCAGAAAAGTCCTTCCGTGGCGGAAAATTGGCGGTAATTGAAATAATGTAAAATAGAACCTTAATTAATACTTCGATAACTTCATTATATCTTCAATCGATATGGCCCACCTCGGTCATAACCCCATTTTTCCGAATCTGGGTTGGAAATCATGTCTAAACTTTCGCTTTAAAACAATATCTTCGACGGTATGATCCTGATTTATTTATATGATTTAAGTTTAAGGGAAGAGGAATTAGAAGTCCCAAAAATATTAAATTTTAAAGAAAAAAATAATTGTTTTCAAAAATACTATTCAATTTTTTTGGTACAAAATTGATGAAAACATTTATATTGAATAAATATTATTATGCAAACTGAGAATTAATGAAACCTTTAATAATATAATTATCTAAGTTAATTAACAATTATATCGAGAAAAGCACTCTGTGGTATTGCCACGGTGTGTGTGTGTGTGAGAGAGAAAGAACTACCATGTGGTGAAAAACCTACCGCAACCTTTGTCACCACCAGAATGCTTTCATTACCCGTTTATCAGTTACCACTAATTGGCACCTGCCCACAATAAATAAAATAATGTGTTATCGTGTTTCAAAAAGTAAATACTAAAATCCAATACGTTTTCAGTTTTATGCTATTTCAATTATCGGGTGAAAAATAAATGCCGTGGAATAAATATATTAAATAAATACTAAATAAATATAATTAAATAAATATATAAATAAACAAGTTTAATTCGTGAATTCGTGAAATAAACAAGAATTCGTGAAGTAAAATTTATTTAAGTATTTCCCGGCTTTTGATATTTCTCAATCCTCTAACTAATAATTCAGCAGCATCTTTTAAGAGTTGCCTGGCATACTCATATTTTTAGAGTTCGCTCCCACCCACCGTCCACCCACTCAGCGTCTCTGCTACATCTTCAAACTCCGTGACTGGTTAAGGTCATAAATATCTATTTCGGTAAAACAATTAATTCTGTCTGCTACATCGCGCAAAGTAAATTGTGAAGAAGCTTGACGACTTTTTGTTTCCCGTCTCCCATTGCCGGATTTTCGTTGTTCGATTTAGAAATTTAGAAATATCTTTATTGTATTTTATTGTCTGAAAATCTTACTGTAAAAGACATATTAATTATTGTTACTTGCCTCTTCGTTATCCTTTGTGGCCATCTACGTACAATTTCTTTTCGTTCTTCGTTCATTTTATATCGCGTGGTCAAACCCGTTTTTTTATAAAAAGTGAAGAATTTGCATAAGAATAATAAAAGGAAAGAGAAAAGTAGAAGAAGAATGAAATGAATCTTTACGGTTTTTTTATTATTTGATTGATTCTGTAAGCATTGTTTTTACTACGATCGGGTGATGTTTATCAATGAAAATTGGTGAAAAGAGTGTGAGAGAGAGAGAGGGGGGAGATGAGGGAGTTAGTATTGTATGATTATTTGTTTCTGTAAAAGACAACTGAATAAGACATCTTCTGTTATTTTCTCCAATACAGATTTAATATTGTATCCTTTCTTCACTCACTCACTCATACCCTCCCTCTCTTTTTTCATTCAATCCATCATTTGATGCGTTCATCCGTTTTATGCAATACATTTGCGATTTGAAAGAGTGAAAGCCTTGATTACATCGAGACATATTCATTTCTAGTTTTGTCGCATTAAAATTATTCGAAACAAAACCACAAAAGCCTTTCAAAAAAAATTGCAATTTTGTGGCAGAAACCGCACTTGGATAAGAAGAAGATGAAGAATACTAAGAGCCAGAAGAATCACAAGGACAACTCTGAGAGCGGTAGAAGTAACAGGAGCTGCAGAAACTACAGAAGGATTATTGAAGGAATGAACAGGGCGAATAAAACCAGCAGAAGAAGCGGAAGTGTGAGAAAAGAAGCAGCAGCGTCAGCGAGAAGGAGCAATGGCAGTAGAACAATCAGTTGCAAACTGCAAGTTTCCAAAGGAATATTCGAGCAGCCCCCCACGAGAAGTGAGTTAAATGTTCTTAAGCCACAGCTTTTCCATTTCCGTTTACTATTTCATTGCTCGTCTTTTTTGTTTTTGTTGCTTTAATAAAATTATATGCGCATTAGGTATGATACGCATTTATGACGGTGCAAACATCTTTGTAGAAATATTTCAACAAGGGTTTCAAAAAACTAAAAGGAAAGTATAATGAAAAATTATTTAATATTTGTTAAAATATGAAAAGTCATTATATGAAAACTCTTTGTCATTTTTAAAAATCGAAGCTAGTTTTTTCAAAAACTGTTGGATAAAATTTACAATTTGTTATACATTAAACTGAAGGTTTTCTTGTGATCAAAAGGGCCAACCACAAACCGCCTCTTTAATATTCGGCTAAGCCGTCGTTTATAAGAAAACAAACATTATGATACTACTACTAATTATGCTTTGAAGGAGAAATAAAACAAAAGCTAGATGAGCTAAAATGGGGGTATGAAACATCCGTGATATAAGCGTGTGAATCCTATGCATTCAGAAAGGAACTCTTCATACAAAAGGATGTAAATTGTATTTTTACGTCAGTCGCACTTGCTTTAGTACGTCATTAACTTGCCACAATATTCATCGTTGTGGTCTACCATCAAATCGAGGTATACCACTTCTGGCAAGCCATCATCATCAACATTATTATCATTCATTACAATTGCCAGTAAAGTCTTCAACCAACAACACAAATTATCACAAGGTGGCTGTAACATTGTGTTATTGTTTATATAGAGGAAACTATAATCCACACGCATAAAATTCGATAAGATTTTTATACATTTTATATATTTCGCGAAATTGAATGTCTTTGTTTGAAATTTATTCGGTGGTTTGTGTAAACCCGTTTACTTAATTCTGTTTATGTTCGAAGAAATATCACTAAAAGGGAAGCCTGCAAAAGTACCTAAAGAATCACCGAGATTCAAACCTTGTAAATTTTTATTTAGGATCTTCTTCGACTTTCTTCACTCTCAACATCATTTTCTTGGGTTATAATGTTTCAAAATTTCAGTGAACTTTTAATCATTACCATTTTTATTTAAACAAATTTAATTGGCTTGTTTTTATTCTCATCAACGAACACTCACTGCACTCTATCAGGATTTGCTGTTTGAAAAGGGATTCATTACTTGCAAAAAGGGCGCTCCAAAAATCATTTCAATATGGTTTGTTAATTACGTCAAAATATTATATTTTGCATAGTCGATGTTAGACAAATGACTGACTGACTGCCTAACTGACGGACTGACTGACTGACTGAAAGACTGACTGAATGACTGACTGACTGACTGACTGACTAACTGACTGACTGACTGCCTGACTGACTAACTGGCTAACTGACTGACTAACTGACTAACTGACTGACTGACTG
This sequence comes from Physocephala rufipes, assembly GCA_963966595.1. Classification (NCBI taxonomy): domain Eukaryota; kingdom Metazoa; phylum Arthropoda; class Insecta; order Diptera; family Conopidae; genus Physocephala; species Physocephala rufipes. Next base: position 3,831,118 of record OZ016502.1, read on the forward strand.
ACGGACTGGCTGACTGACTGACTGACTGACTACCTGACTGACTGACTGACTGACTGACTAACTGGCTAACTGACTGACTGACTGACTGACTGACTAACTGACTAACTGACTGACTGACTGACGGACTGACTGACTGACTGACTGACTGACTGACTGACTGACTGACTGACTGACTGACTGACTGACCGACTAACTGACTGACTGACCGATTGACTGACCGAATATGAGCTGAATAACAAGTACAAAATGACGATGAAGGTTAATGGGAGCAGAAAAAGGAATGAGTAACAGACATAGTCGGTCATAACTGATTCGGGATTATACTGGCACATATAGATACAATGCATACCCACATACTCACGCATTGACTGAGTAGCAAGCGATAATAAGTTCATCTCTAATTGACACTCTATTGCATCATTATATCGAAGCACTGACAACGACGTGTAGGATGAATACATTCGGTAAGCTTTAGAACAACGTTTGTGGCTTATGTAATGAATTATGAAATATTTTATCAAAATATTTAAATTTTTTCTTAGATTTTTTATCACTTATTTTCATAATAACTGAATTACACAATTTCTAAACAGAAATATATGAAATAATAAATGATTTGAAACATTAAAAATTAATTTGCTCGACTTTATATAAACTGTTTTACCTGAATTATTAATTTTATAATATTAAATTTTTTTATTAAATTAATTTTTTATGTTTTAAATTTTCCTTTAATAAGTTTAATTAAAATTTTCCTTTATTAAGTTTAATTATTAAGTTAATTTTTGTGTTCGCTCTTAAATTTTTTGCTATTTATTTGAACAGTTTGAATTATTTCTATTGTTATTTAGTTCTATTGCTTATTTAATTCCTTTATTAGTAATTTTTTTAAAATAATTTAAACATAATCAAAAGTGTGCATTTTTCTGGAGAGAAAAACTTTTCCTTAATTAAAAAGTATTTTTCACCTTCCCAACTTACAAACATTTTCAAGCATAAATCTCACCTGTCCAAAAGATTCCGAACAGAGCGAAAACTCTGCGGTAATTTCGTAGATGGTGGTGTATTTTCTATGGCAGTGCTTACTGGCAGCTCATTCCATTCTTGCCTTGCTTCTCCCGATCTTTCACCCTTCTTCCTTTGAAACAACCATAAATTTTTGGTTTGAATTCATTTGACATTTGGTGCCCAATCAGCAAAACTTACATACTTTGCAAAATGTATCTTATATTCCATGAGCTCCGAATGACGAACATAAACGTGGCATTTCTGGATCCAGCAGCAATCCGTCTATCTTTTGCTGTAACCAGGTGTTACAGACAGATGGAGAGAAAGGGGCAGAATGAGTTGCAGGATTGAATTTCGCCAGGAAATATGGAATGCAAGCCTGTGTCATCTGCATTTTATACCAATGAAGCTTGTTGGCATGCTAGTGAGGCTCGACATCAACATGACATTAATCAGAAGCAAAAAAATGGGCGACTATGATGATGAAAATAGTAATAACCATAATAAAAGCAACATTAATGCAGTCATTTGATGTTCTGAAAATATTTCTATGAATATCAAATGAGTTGAGGCATTACCATCATTGGTAATGTTGTTGTTTTTGGTGCTTTCGCTGTTGTTGTCGTTGTTGTCGTTGTTGTTTCAAAAGATATTACTGCAACGCTGTAAAGAGTTACTTATTTAATTTTACTTAAATTTTTTTAGTTTTAGTTTAACTTAAGTTACATTTAATTTTCATTATCGACCCGCATGGAAAAGGTGGATTTCAACTATCTTTCTTTTCTAATCGATTATAATTCTCCATTTGTTTTGAAAACATTTTGTTTTTAATTGCTGTTGCTGTTGCTGTTGCTGTTGCAAGATTTTATGACATGGCAAAGACATAAAATGCGACAAAAGCCATAAAAGTAATAACGCGACTTTCGGCCGCCTCGCTTTATTTAGGCGCAGCAAAGAGTCTAAAGTGTTCACTTTATAAATCTCGAAGGTAATTTCATCATTTTTCTTTTAATTTACTAAATTTTTAGCCACAAAAATGTGTAAGAGCGGAAAATCTGTGGCAGTATGCAACGATTTTTTATATTGCTTCATAATTTCATAGAATGAAAGGAATTCGTAGAAAAGCAAATATTTACAAAAGAATGACAATTGAAAAACTAGCGATAGAAACAAATGAATTGAATAGAACAAATAAACCAGCTACAACAATAACATCAACCATATAGTGAGTGAATAAGCAGCACAATTATTTGTTGCCTTTTAGGGTTTGTGAACTTTTTAGTGACAGCTTTAAAAATAACTCACGTTGGCTAATTGAAATACTTACAACAACAATAACAATTTTAGCGTAGCCGGGGGCAGCTGTAGGTAATTATTTTCCATTAGGTCGTTGGTTTGGCTTTTCACAAAGAGAAAAGAAAATCAACAAGTATTTCGAAAAAATTATATTTCTGATGATGTAAATTTCAGCCAGTGTGTATGGTTTGTATACGTTTGTATACAGATTAAATTGCGGCTACAATTTGGGGCATAATAATACAAAAAATCTTTCAAATCAAATAATTTATTGGGAGATCAAAACGTATACTATGCTCTCGTGTTGCATACGAGATGTCTTCATTCGATAAATATGGCTCATACATATCTCGTCTTGTTTCTTTTAAATACTTAATTAATACCACGATCATGAAATTTTATACATTATTCATTTGTTTACTCAAGATGTGAATTATATTAGGATGGTGAAATATCCTGCGTGGCTTCTGTTCTGTATTTCCTTAAATACATCAATTACATTAAAATATTCAAGCATTGTGAACGATTACTTTAACCTCTTCTCAAGAATTCAAACATTGCGAGACAAAGGTATTCTCGTTTCGTTATAATTTATTTTGTTTTACTTGTTTTACTTCGTTTTTCCTTAAAAAGGACTCCATCGGGGAATCTTTTGGGAAAAGAGAGTGGACAATCTAAACAAAGAACTTATGGTGGCGGCTAAAGCAGCTCCTGTCTGTCGGCAAGCACGCGTTTCGTTGGCAAAACTCATACCCGAGATGCCGACTCTGACGTCACTGACGACGCAGACGTCGTTTTTGGTGCGATTAAATTCCGTGCGTTATGCTCATTAGGATCGTACGCACACTGCACAAAGCGTCAACAATCAGAACGAGCAATTTTGTAACAAACGATCCGTTTTGAAATTGTTTTACATGGTTCGTTTGCTTTTGTTCTTTCTCTCGGGATGTTATTATTGTTTTTGTTATTGTAGAAATTTTTAAGTAAGTAAAATGTGAAAAAGCTAAAGCATTCAACGGGAAATTGAATGTAAGCAAAAAAAATTATTAAGTTGTGAAAAACATGAAAACGATTCAAATAAAACAATACAATTTTTTAGGGAAAAAAGGACAAATAGCAAATAACTACCAACTTGAAACTAAAATTTGTAACTAATTTGGAACAATTTAATTTATATTTTCAATTAAATTCTACAGCGCGAGTGACGCGGATGTATTAGGTTTTTAAAGGAAAATTCTTAATAGAAATAATTTTATTAGAAGAGATAATTTAATGATTTTTATTAAATTTGTTGATTATTTTCATATAAAAAGTACTAAAAATAAAAATTTTATATACCAATGAAATTAGTAGTAATAAATAATTACAAAAACAGATAAGAACATTTTTAATTATTACAAAATTTATGACTGAAAATTTTTTAATAGTTAAATAAATAATAAACAAATAATAAACAATAAAAATAATAAACAAATAATAAAGAAGATATAAACAATTTAATAATATTAATTTTAATAAAGCCTTTTTTAATATTTCGCAAATAAATTGAATAAATAAATGAAAATATCACAAAAACAAAAAAGGTTGTAAAGGTTATTAATGAAAAATGAATTAACAATAATAATCAAAATGTAATAAATGTATAGAATGAATAAAAAGTCAATAAAAAGCAGAGAAAACAAAAATTATAAAATATTTATTATTGAAGAATATTTAAAACTCTTAAAAATTTCAAATTAACGAAAATTTTGTAGACGAATATTAAGCAAATAGAAGATATTTAAACACAAAATTAAATTAATAAATGAATGAAAAATACGTTACGCAAAATTTTTTGGAAATTTTAAAGAAACGAGTATAAAATTATTAAAAATAAATTAGGTAAAAATATAAAAAAATTCAAGCAAGAAATAAAAAAAATATAAACAAGTGTTTTCAAAATTGTTTTCAATGTAAATAATTAATTATATTTAATTAATAATAAAAATTTATAAAATAAATAAAAATTAAAATCTGAACAACAAAATAATACTTATTTAAACTAATTTTTTGTGGAAGTAATTTATTGAAATTTCAGAAAATTTGCTATTTATTTGCTAATTATTGCTATTTATTTGCTAATTATTTCCTATTAGAAATGTTGCACGAGGATTCCTTTTGATAGAAGAGAATGTGCACGTTTTAAATCTTTTATATACTTCGTCATTCGTTTTTCTCTTCCGCATTCTTTTTTCCCATTTTCTCTTTCTATCTACTTCCTTCTCAACCTTTCTCTACCTTAAACCATAGAGTAAGAAATAACAAGAGGCCCAAACAGCTCTTTTTACTCATTTGCCATCATGGAAGCGGTCGGTCCGAGCGGGAAACGAAGAAGTGTTTTGAGTGAGAAGTACTCGAAAGCAGAATATCAGATTTTATCACAATCCTGAACAGTTAAGACGGATGCAGATGGTAAATAAGCTTCACTGCTAATTATTTTTTCTCCTGTTTACTCTTGTCTTGTAACTTAAAAATATTAAAATAATTATTATAAGTATTCCTTTTTAAAATTTGTCAAATTTTTAAGATTGATAAATCTACGAGTACAAATACAATTGAATTATATCTATGAAAAATTTTGCTACGTCCTACGATGGCCTTGCAGACCGCAAAAAAATAAAAAACTAATGTTGTGCCGTAAATAACATTATTCATTCACATTCACACACATACAAACTTTCGATATGATGCGCTTTAATAAAATTTGACTAGTTACAAAAACAATTGCCAATGTAAATATCACTCTCTCACGCCAATAATTTCGGTTATTAAAACGTATCCATGCAAATTTCTTCCCTTTCAACGCAAATCTTGTCTCTTCCCGTGCTGACTACGCCGAAGAATAAAATCACGAAGTGTAGCAAGCCCAACAAAAAATTGTTAACAACCGAAATATTTATAGAGCATCAGTGCAAAACAAAGCAAAAGCTATAGAAATTGAATGAGAGAGCGAACCACTCACTATTGAGTGAGAAATCGGTCCAGCGCTGGACCGACCATAGAAAAATATTTTGTTCAAGATTGTGACTCTTGTTATTTCTTACTCTATGCTTAAACTCGCTCGAAATCAATTTGAAACCTTAACAATTCGTCTCTTCTTTCCATCCATATCGCCACTCTTCTGTTCTCTATCAGATGATTATAAGATAAAAACTCAGAGTTTTAAAAAAGCATGTGAGTTTCAAAAAAAAAAAAAAAAAAAAACCAATAACATCGCATCGTACACAATTGCCGTTGACAGAGGCACGTGGCTTATCACTGACAACAGCGTTGTTGCAGGTCATGAATAATGCTCGACGTTGTTTTGAGCCTGTCTAGAGAAGGAATGGCGGGCTATGCTGGCTGGTAGATCGGTGGGCGCTTTGGGAATTTGGAAGAGCATTTCATTTCAACGTCATTGTTGCAACAACAACAACAACAACAACAGTGATTCCGGTTCCGCAACCAACGGAAAAGCAACAAACGTTCTAATGCTTCATAATCGGAAATTTTGCAATGATTTATTTTAATATCAAAGAATTTCCTTACGTAAAAAAGAAAGAAAATTCATTTAAATTTTCCCAAAATAAGTTTCTGTTAAAGATCCGGTATAAGTACAAGTATAAAACTAGCACCGACCACGTTCATGACACTAACATTCATTAGTTTTACCAAAGTTTCCAAAGGTTTCAACGTTTCTCAGTGTTATTTATTTAGGTTTTGGAAACCAAGAGATTCTTAATCTTGAATGTAGAAAAGAAAAGGGAAAAGTCAGTGAAATTTAATGATAAGGGGAGAGAGAAGGAGGAAGATATAGATAGAGCGCGTTAGCCCCAAAAGAGAAGCAGAAATATATCTCTAAAATTCTATCAGTCGATCAAACGATGTTTAATCTCTTAATAAAATTTGTTCTCGATTTTAACCGAGATCAACTTACGAAACCTAAACGCGAAAGATAGTTGTTAGTTTAGGAGAGAGAATAAGAAAATAAGTCGGTCTGATCTCGATAAATTGAAGAGTGATTGACTTAATTGATTTCTTCCAAAAAAATTTCTTTTACTTAACAGATCGTCAACGACCAGATCGTTTAATAATTTGCAATATTTTCCGCTTTACTACCAAAACTAAACCTTAGAAAGCGATATATATCTATTTGTTTGAGAGTCTAAATTATTAATAATTATTTTATTACTTAGTTCTCTAAGTGAAAGGTGGTCATGTAAATGTATTTCTTATATAAAAATATCGCCTTCACAAGAAAATTCTTCCCATAAAAATGTTCGTCTTATAAAAATATTATTTTCGTATTTTTACTTCATTTCCATTTTTGTGTTCTTTGAAGAATTATTAATATATTTACAAAAATTCAAATTATATAGGCCATAACTTTATTATAGAAGAGGTTGCTTCAAATCCCAAAGGAACTGAATCTACCCAAACCAATCACTCTTCACCTCCCTCTCCCCAACGCCCTATCCTTTATCAAAGTAAAACTTTCACCATGCCGATTTTACAGACACTACAGAAACTTTTGGATTTACAAAATCATTTTGGAAATGGTCATTTTAATGGCTCTTACAGTTATTATTATGATTTTTGTAGTTGCTCGCATGCAATATTGTTGTTGTACAGTCATTGCAAGTAAAAACCTTATGCGATGCCAAAGAGCAATAACAACAATAGCGATGTTGACGTTGTTAACAACGTAAAAAAGGAAGATGAAGTAACAATCCAGGGAGAAGGAGAAGAAGACGAAAAGAGGAAACCAACTCATATATCCATAACAATAAAATGCCAACACAAGGCAATAAACTAGAAGAGTATGTGTATGAGCGAAAGAGTTTGGTAAACAACGAGGGATCGGAGATATGGTATATCGCAAACCAACACCATTTATCCAAACCCAGGTTGAACTTTTGCTGCGAAAACAAATAAAACCTGTCGTAACCAAGGACAATGAAGTTTAATGACATGAGGGTGGTCTACGAAGGAGGATGAGCTGGTGAGGAGGGTAGAAGAAACTTACAATTATTCTAACGTCACAATAGTGGTAATGCATACTGCCAACGATTGTTAACAAGAGGGGTATGCAACCAGGCGGTCGTCATGCATGCCTGCCGCCGTGGTCGTTTTTGTTTGCAAATGGAAAAAGGACTATTAAATGAGCAACGTTAAATATCAAAGTGCAAAGGAAGTTGCAAAGGAGAGGAAGAAGACAGGAAGCAATTAAATTTAATTTTTTTTTAATGTGAAATAATTTTTTAATATTTTGAAATTAAACTTCAAATTATCATTTCATTCATTCTTTTATTAAATTAAAAATTTCAATAAGTGGTTTGATCGGATACAAGCGACCACATGTCTTTTAAGAAACAATCGAATTATTCATTTTTGTGAACATTTTGTAAATCAAAGACATCGAGGGTTTTTAATTCTCCCCAACAAAGTGTTTTAAAGGATACTTGAGGTAATCAAGGAAAAGAAAAGAAAATTGACTTAAGCGATGCCAACGTAACGTAGTGGAACGTAATGAAAATTATTTAGCCTCTAGAAAAAGGGTTCTTTTCAAGTGGTTTGAGTAACTTTTCGTCTTATAAAACCTTAGCCTTTTGCTCCAGAGTGCAAACCTTTGCAAACCTTTGCTTCAGAGTGATGTTTTTATCAACGAATTTACTTCCTATACCGTTCAATGTTGAATTTTCTCGGGCAAACCGAAACTGGCCAAAATACAGTAAAGAGAAATGTTCTCGGTATTGCTGCTTGGGAAACCCCTCTTGTTCATGCGCCTATTTCCCTTTGTAATTTTTTTGAACTGCCTCTAAATCTATCTACCTTATTTTCCTCCTTTCTCCCCAATTTTCTTATTTTCATGCCATTTCTTGAAGAGCTTTCAATAATTATCACTCGTCTCTCGCATACCAGGCAATAATCTTGGAATGCGTAATAGTCATTATATCTTGAAAACCATAGATAAGGGACAAAACTGGACGAGCGCCAACTTAATCCCTTCTTCATAGTCTCCGGTAAAAACAAGAAATAAGTTTCTTATCAGAATTTAATACTAAATGAAATGAACGGGACTTTTCTTCTTATGAAAGTAAGGTTTTCCCTTCATTCTGTTAGAAATAAAACATGAGAAAAGAAAGGAGTGCGAGAAGGAGTTAGCGTGCGATTCTGCCTTGCCGGGATTTTAAATGAAACTTAAATAGAAAAACAGTAACAATCAGAGCCTCTACAAATTAATACATGCACACGAGCATGCATTTATGCTTATGAATTTTTACATGTATGGATATCGCTTCTATCCGTGCAGCAAAAAAAAAAGACACAGCAACAGCAACAATAATAAAGCGACTATAATACAAACACTGCAAAAGACTGCAAAAGCCTCTTAAGTGTACAAATGATACCGACAATTTGCATAGGTACGGTTACACACACATACACACACATACACACACATACACACATACATACACACACATATACACACACATACGCATACACATAAGCAAACAAACCTAAACTGTTGATAGGCGTTCATGAACAAGGTGCTTTGGCCGTGACGTTAAGCTATCGGTTTACAAAAATTTGTTTGCTGGCTCAAACCAAGGCGCGGCTCGAAAGCACAGTCGGAATAGAAAATAAAAAAATACAAGAACGTCCACGAAAGCGTGCAGAAGTGTTCATTGGAGCTAACGAATATCTTTCTAGCTAACTTGTTTCATAACCGGATGTATTCACTTGGGCTTGTATGTACTCGTAGCCAAATGCGTGTATTTATATATTTTTTCTGTGTCAGCGTGTGTGTGTTTGTGCTTTTATAATTGCTCATACTGTTCGCTTGAATATATACTTAAAGCCTGCTTGCACGTGCATAAATACTCCCGTCCAGAGCATACTCTTTCGTGTGGGAGAGTATGAGTGAGAAGTATAAAAAACGAGCGGACCAGAGGGCGAAGTATAAAAGTGATCCTTGCACTTAATTGCTTGCATTTCGTTACAACCGCGAAAATTATAAATTATACTACTCTGACGTTTAGCTCAGCGTCAATATTCCTGCAAAATCGGGAGACAGAATATCGCCCCGTAGGGTTTATTCACAACAAACGTTGCTGTTTTGATGATGATGATGGTACTACCGGAATTAGGCATAAATTGTTGGTGTAGGGCGCTATTCGTTGAACGTTTTGAACGGTTTTATTATTATCGTTGCTATTGCGTATGCAGTTGTAACTGCAGTTGAAATTTGAAAAAAGTAATAAAAGAAAACAAAAACAGCCTCCTCGAAAACATACAACTTAATTTATTAACCATATTTCGCACAACAGTATTGACCATTTTTCTTTTTTTTGACCACTTAAAACAGAACTGAAAAATGTACTTTAGAAAACAACACAAATTTCACCAATTAAATTTTGGAATATTAACAAAAGTTAATAAAATCTAAACAGTTGAAAAGTCTGTCTTTTAGTTTTTATTTTTAGAAATCACTGAAGGTTGCTTTTTAGTCCCTCCACCGTTATAAAAGAGTTCCTCAAAATTTATATACTTGGTGAAGATTATGCTAAAGTTATTTTAGTTCCTTTAAAGATTCTTAACATATGACTGTACCGTATGCTGTTTCTCTCAATTCTATTACAATGACTCTAAGGTTTGTATTTAATAAATTTCTTTGGAAAGTCTTTAAAAGTTCTTCACTAATTTTAAAACGTTTTAAATATAATAATCAAATGTTGGAGGTCACATTTTGAGAAGTCAAACAAAGAACAAAGTCAGAACAAATAAATCCACAGACTTGTCATTAATTTCAATCGATTAAACGAATGACTATAAGTCATCCGATGTCTACACAAACGGGGCAATTACCTCTGAGCTACAGTCGGAGTGAAATCACAAAATTGGTTCTCCTCATCGCCTGCGGATCCAATCGCATGTCGTACCCGCTACTACGGATTTCATAGATACCGACACTCTATGGAAATTCATTACGTGATAATTAGCATTAAATATTGTTGCATCCCAGCGGACGAAGGGTCGACGGATGGATGGAGCAATAGATAGAGTTAGATATAGATTGTCCATGCTCAAAAAACCCTCCTAGAATAGTCTTTGCGGACGGATAAGATAAATGTGAATAAATATTTTAGTGTGTGTATGTCCTTGACGTCACTTCCTAATATTTTTTAAAATTAAATTAGGTTTGCCGTCGAATGGACGGAAGCTATGATAACAAATTATCAAACGGTGAGCGTGAAGAAGTCAAGGAAAAAAAGTCAGGGCGCCACAACAACAGAAAAATAACGAATGATGAAACTCTTGAAAAATTGTTACATCCATTCAAGGACAGTCTACGAGCTTGCCTCCTTAGCATCTATTTTTTCTAACTCCACCACTCTTTTCTTTCTTCTTAATTTTATCTCTTCTCCTCTTCGCTGCTCTTCCTAGCTATTCATTCCTCTACTCGTCTTACTAACACGATCATCACGTTGTCCGTGCGGCGAACGAATAAACGTAATCAACTCAAATCAGAGCAAAACGAAACGGGTACGATGATACAACGGAAATATGTGGCATACCGGAAGGACGTTGCGTGATATAGCCGCACAGTGGCGTGAAAGAGAAATCCGTCGGCCTCAGTTTGATAAGTTTTGAATGAATAGGAATTTTTTAATAGTTTTTGCGATTAACCAAGAAATCTTGGTGTATCTCTGAAAAGTGCCAGGGTATAAGAATTAGAGCTACGGGGCTGTGGGCCTTTTTAAAGATTTTAAAAGTTAATTGATATTTTTATTAAAAAATGACTCATTTTCATTTGCCCAATTTGAAGCAAATTGTTTCGAAATTCATTTTTGCATGTATAATTGCTCAGGATATATTCGTAATAGTTAAAAAGTTTCAAAATAAGGCGCTAGGTTTTTGGTTATTTTCGATTGCTTTTCCTTCTTTCGATTGCTTTGAGACTATATATCTTGACCATTTCTAGAAGTTTCGGAGGAAAGACAGCCAAAAAATTTATACATATTTTTAAGAAACATTTGCAAAAATTGAAAAGATGAAAAATTTAAAAATGTATGGGGAAACACGAGGTAATGGAGGAAATCAGTTTTATGTGATATCCCAATGGTGAGACATGCCGTACCATGACATATCCTGTGTGTGGTCCTGACGTCAGAATCCTTCAAATGAGTCAATCCCGAGATTTCCGAATGTGCCGTAAAATTGGCATGAATACAAAATAAATTTTTATTCTGTACTGCCTGTTAATACGACACGTACACAAGCACCACAAGCGCAAGCAGTAAAACGTCTACGACGCTAAGTTTGTTCTTAATCGCAATCTATCTCAAAGCAAACTCATTTGTTTATTTCCGCCTTGCGCCTCCTATGTATTTTTATTTTATGCCTCACCTTATTTTATCAAATCAAATCAGCGCAAAACGAAATGATAATAAAAATTATCGGTCGAAGACGGGGTATACGTGTAAGAAAAGGAAATGGCTGAAAGGACTAAAAAAGTGTGTCATGTCGGTCATGAAATGCCGGTAAATATGACTGAAATGTATGGCATTTCGGAAAAACGATTTGTAACACTTTTTCACGCCGATGATTTAGACGTCAAAAAATTTCTTTATTTATCAATTTTCTTGGTTTATTTTCTTATTTATTTTGTTTTCTTGATGTTGCGTTTGGAAACTGAATGTATGTGCGTGTGGGTAAATGTGTTTGAGCGTAAAAATAGTAGTGATGGATACTTTTCGTCGCAACAGTGGAATAAGAATTTAATGAGGACTATTTCTTCTTAAATTTTTTTAAGAAATAAATTTTAACACCTTCTTAAGAACATAATTTTCAATTTAATAAAAGTGCTAAAAAACAAAACCTGAAATCAAGACTGGTCTTTCTGTGGTCCTGGGGAAACCGGTCTCAATTATGTGAGCCCATACTTTCAGACCTTATTTCGATCAGAAAATAAACAAATTATTTGTATGAAGAATTCATCACCTCCCAGCCCCCGGTTCTCGATTCCACAAAAGTCTTCAGAAAACGATTTGTATCATTGAAGCGTCTGGTTTTCTTGAGAAAATCCCTCAAGTGACCCACTGAATATTTATTCATAAGACCGTCTTTTCGATTTAGTAACAACTCTTTCAAAGATATCATCAATTTAATTAAATCGAGACAATTCCCGGAAGTAATTCAGAACGGAAGACCCTTCTGTCGAAGTTCAGTAAAGGGAAAAACTTATTAAATGGTGCTTTCTTTGAAGATAATTCTTGGTTAGTTGGGTGATTGTTCCGCGCAGATCATAAAATTTAACTTTATTTGGTAAAAACTATAACCAGAAACAAATTATGAAAAGAAAATTATAATAAAATGTCTAGCTTCGAAAGGGTTTCTTACTTTAAACAACCACTCCTTACTTTAAACTCTGGGAGAAATGCTATAGGAACATAAATGACGACAACAACAATATTAACAACAACAATGGTCACACCAGCAATTGCATCGATAACAATATACATAAATTTAAACTCATTAAAGTAAAGTATCGTAAAACCCTTTCTTGCATCACATTTTCCAACTTTGTCCTTATTTTTCCCTTCTGAGGTCTTCTGATTTTCTGCGAACTCTTACTGAGCGACGGGACATGGTTGGATACCAAAAGATTGCGGTACTTTTGTGGGAATGACGAATAAGCAGACAAAGAGCTAAGACAGTAAAGGCGTAGTAGTAGATTTGCAAATTTCTTGAGAAGTGCTTGAAGAGCGAATGACGTGATTGCCAAAGGAAACGAAAATTGTGAGGGAAATGCTGGTGGCTCCACCCACCTAGTCTAAGAATGACGTTTACTTTAAGGAAAAAATGGAGGAAAGAGTGAAGAGACTTGATATCACTAGAGAGCAGGAAGGAGAACAAAAGAAGGAGAAGTGGGAGGGATTGCAGAGACGGAATTTGGGAATGCAAAAGAACGTCAATGTTCAAAATATTTGCAATAAAAATGCCAAACGAATTGAATTGCAGTCAACTCTGTTGAAGTTTTTCTGTGTAAATAAAAATATATTTCGAAATATATGCAAAACCACAAGAATTCTAGAATTGGATGCGGTTGATTGCAATGAGATCAGATCACTTTGTCGGTACAACTTTCTAACAAAAGTATAAAAAAGTTGAGGTAAGGCACACGAAATCGAAAGAGTAGATGACTCCCCAAAGAATAAGAGAATAAACGACCATGCAAGCAAGTAAACGTATTTTAACCATGCAAGCAACCGACTATTCTAACGATATTATTCTGGATAAAATGAGCCCGACTCTTCTGACTGTGTAAACATTAGTCGGCTTTGTTTTTGCTTAGGTTTGCTAAGGTTTTTTAATAAATTTTTATTGTAATTAGCACAATCATCCATGACCTGCCCAGAGCCGCACCTGTTTTTCAGACAACAGTAAGGTTTGAATTACTTCGTAGGAAAAATTTGTATTCAAAATTGTAATTTTTAAAATATTTTCGAGAAAACCGTAAATTCTAAAAAATTGTCTACGTCGATTCATTCCTTTTAAAATTACAAATTTTGATTTCCATAAACTATATTTGCTTTAAGTTATGAAAGCCGAAAATTAAACTACCGTAAAGTAATAATAAAAGAAAACACATAGAAATTCTTACTCAGCAATCAGACAACCCTCAATCAAGAAGTGCAAATATTTTCGCAGCATTGCGAGAATGATAATAGGAATGAACGAATGAACGTACGAATTGAATTTGAATTCATTTTACAAAAGCGCCGCGTGGCGGCGTTGAGTGGTAGATGACAGTAGTATTTACCGAAACGAAAAAGCTTTTAAATGCAAGGAACGAATCATAAGAGGGTTGCGAAATCATAATAATCATGATTGCCGTAATGATGATTAAATTATGTCAATCTATTAAATATATCTTATTATGATCAATGAGAACTGCTTAAAGTTGTTTCTGTGTTTTAAGTTATAGCTTCATTTATATACTTTATCTTCGCCAAACAAAACTGGACCCAATAATTGCGGACAAAGATTTACTATTCAAAGAATAATCAACTTAATTTGCTATAAATATGAAAACGTATAATTTTAAGTGTTCGACAAAAATATATATATATATATATTATATAATATCTAAATACATACAAGTAGAGTAATGTTGCTTTAGTTTGCATAAGATTAATATTTGATAATGGCGCAAAGCCATAAATTCATGAGATACACATTAACTCTACCGGGAATAGCCATTTTGAAGAAAGCACACGTACAGATTATTCTCTTGCGACCACACTTCGATATATGTTTTTATGTGTATGTGTATGTTTTTATGTGAGCATATGTATGCGTATGATTTATATGTATGCATAAGTGATACATTTCAGAACATATTTAAATTGCTTACATCCCAAGAGTATATTATACGATTATAAAAGCTTATAAAATACTGGAATTTAATGTATCACAATACTAATAAAAATAACAGCTATTCATTATGCGGCTATTTCATACTTATAGTTCTTAGGTTTTATCTAAAAATGTTACTTGAATATACATGTTCAATAAAACTTTTTTCCGGGAACTTTAAATTATTATTAATCAAATACATAACATTATTGTGTTCAGTAACGTGAAATCATTAACAAAATAATATATTCAACATACAATGATTTGATTTTTCTTAAATATTATTGATTTCTATAAATATTTTGGGAATTTTTAAAGGAAGCACATTGCATGCACATTACATGCTATTGTAAAGAGCATTTGCAATATAAAATTTAGATTTATTGATATTTTATAAACTCGAATTAATAATTTTAAGAAAAAATATTTCTCTACAAAAAATATACATAGTCGCATAAACAAGCTGCTCTCACAAGGCAAAAACGCCCTTCTCCTTTACTGCTTCCAAATGGTATGAAAGAGTGATTTAAAATTCTGGCTCCTACGAGTTGATTTAAAATAATTTTTAACTGAAAATTTTAACAGAAATTTTTGATCAGTTTTACAGCTGTTAGCCTATCAAACAATTAGAGGGCATAAATTGGCTTAGCCAAGATTGTTTGGAAAAATTCACCACAATTATGAAAATTCTTAAGAACGACATTTTTTAACTAATTTTGGACTGGATGAGTTGAGTTGTGCCGGTGCGCTGTATCATTGCTACGTGGTTATGCAGAGTTTGAATTTTTTGACAAGAATTCAATGTAGTGCAATCAACTTATTTGATGGGACCATAATTGGTGAACTTAACCTTCTAATCACCAATTTCGGTAACTATTTCTAATAATCTCTCACACCTGTTCCCCTTCAGAAGTATCATTAATGCCTACTTTTGTTGAATTTTCAGCATCCTAATTTTGAAAAGGTTAAGAAATTTGTCCGTATAATAAATAAAAAATTTTTTGGTTCCCGGAGAAAGACCCAATATAAAATTTGCAATACGATATTTTAAATATTTTAAAATTTATTTCTGCTTATGAAGAAACTGATGCAAAACATTTACGATATTTACATCGTCTTTTTATGTTTTGTGTGCTTTTGTTTTTTGGCCTGTTTTATCGATTGTGTTTTTCCATAAACCACATTAAGCACACTTGTTCGAACACAAATACAAAAGCTTGTATATAAATATCAGCTTACACATCCTATATGTTCAGCAGCCTGGTGGATGCGGTCGTTGACCTCTATGACTTCCATTTCACAAAAAATGAATTTTATCACATGAACGACATCAATAATTGACGGACGACCAGGTTGGCGTTGGCAACACCAAGTATTCAATGTTGGCTGTCAGTTGTTGTTGTTGTTTAAGGCTGCATATTTGTGGACCTGAAACAATAGGTCAGTGATGTGACGTACTCTTTAATAAAATGTTGATGTAATTGAAGGAAATTTATGTTGAAATAGTTGGTTTGCTTGTAGCTTCCTTTAATGAAAATATGATCGTTTTCTTTGAGGAAAGGAGTATGAAAACAGGTTACTAAATGTTTGAAAAAATTTAAAGTAAGGTCTTGATTATGGGAGAAGATTACGCTAAAGAGCTTGCTTCCCAGATGTCAGTCATATTTCCGGTCGATACTTTTCCTTTTCTTTCCACCGACTTTAATCTGGTGGTTTGCAATCTTTGTTCAATTTTTTAAGCAAAATAATCGTCCTGAAGAAGAGGATGTATGTGATACAGCAAATAAATTCTAAGCCACTGATCTAACAAATACGCTCTAATGACTATCATCCTATATGTGAGACAGTGAATAACTTTAAGTATCAGTAACGTGGTAAACCTAAGTGTTTCGGTTTGAAACGTGTCGCACTAAAGTAAATTTCTCAGAGCAATTGTGGTATATTCTTGCATAAAAACTTCTACTTGAATTATCCTAAATTACGAAACAAAGTTAACTTAATCAAAATAAATTGAGGGGTCACCATCATGAAGGACTTATCTAATTAATCTGTGTCGAACTGGTGTTATGTCCTTATTGAAAAACCTCGTGGTTTTCTTGGAGTTATCATCGTGATTGGCATCTCTTGATTATGCAAATTATCGTCCAAATCGCCGTAAAACAAATTCAGTGATTGGTATGAAATGACAAGTTACTGAATTTTCTTACTCTTCATTTACTTGTTAATAATTCCAGAATGGTTTTTATCAATAGCTTAAGCAACACTTTTTATCAA
Source organism: Physocephala rufipes (assembly GCA_963966595.1). Classification (NCBI taxonomy): domain Eukaryota; kingdom Metazoa; phylum Arthropoda; class Insecta; order Diptera; family Conopidae; genus Physocephala; species Physocephala rufipes. Next base: position 3,848,137 of record OZ016502.1, read on the forward strand.
TGCCATTTTTACTGAAATTAATACAAAATCGAATGAACTGTCACATCATTTACCGCACAAATATATGCATCGATATAATTTGTATGAGGAAGGAAAAATAATTGACTAAAACAACCAAAGGCTGAAGTCTCCTGTCTATTGTTTCCGCTTCATTTCAATTTAATTTCAGGACACAACAGAAGTCAATCGATTAAGCTTCATGTACATGCGTTCTCATCATTATCATCAATATGCCAAACGGAAAATTGTGATACACGCAGAATAGGAAAATTGTGGGCGGTTCAAAGAGGAAGTTGGTAATAAAGTGTAGACGCGTAAATGGAAAAGGCAGGGTTTAAGTGAAGAGTTTAGGTAAATGCGATGCGGTCCGTACCGTCCGTATGCGTGTTCCTGCTTTTGTAAATGGTATTTACGATTCGATACTGATGCATTGTGTGCCTCTGATGCAGCCCAATCGCACGGCTTTAAAATGAACGTGGTTTTATACCCAAACAAAAATCCCGTTACCAACGCATATTGCTTCCCTCGCCCGTTTCTGTCGCGCTGGTTCTCGCCCCGATGGGATTGTTGATGATGGAAAGTACTCGAAACATAACGAGCTGCGACAGCATCATATTGTTACTGCTTGTGTACATTCATTATTCTGATGTTGCTCCTGTGGCGGTGATTTTTTTTAAAAAAAGTTATAACAAGAACAACAATATATACTAGTGTCACTTCCACAACCACGACCAAAAACCAAAACTGCGATACATTCCACGCTAACATTCCACGAGGCAACCATAAACGAGAAACGTGAAAAATGTGAACTGGCTTCATTTCATAAAAGTCTTTTCCGAGCGACCGACCGCCCGTCGACTGCCATGACAAGAAGCTCAAGGCGCATACCAACGATCGTTTGATTTCCCCAAAGGACTCGTTTTGTTTGCCTTTTCTAATTTTGTTTTTGGTTTTATTACGCTCCCCTTTAGGGAATGAAAGAATTTAACAAAGTATCAAAATGTTGGCTTACCCATTCACGCACACTCACGAACACAATTACACACAAGAAAACACACATACGCATACACATGTTTACACATGAGGGCACACATATTGAAACACAACAAACGGAAGCATGAAGCTGGTCTCAGAGCCCCAAAACATTGGAATCCAGTACAAAAGGAGTAGGTTTTGTTGTTGGTGTCGGTTGTCGTTTTTCGTATGTATGAGTATGTAATAATTGCAGATTCTATAACATTATTTTTGCTCTTGTTTTTTTTTTGCTAGAAATTACATGTTTTGTTCATCATTGAGGAATTAAATAAATCCGCAAAAGAGAACATTTGTATCACATTTTTTAAACGCTCTAAGTTCGCTTTTTCAATATTTGAAGTATTGATTTTGCTTGAGTTTTTGTTATAAATTTATTCTCACAGAAATAAAAATTTATTATCGAGATTTTTGTAATGGCTGTGTTAACGATCTTCAAAAAGTGATTTAAAATTGGTTTATTAGAAAACTTAAAGTATTCACCATTACTTTAACACTTAGTTTAAGTTACAATCATTGGTTACGTGGTTTGAAACTTGTTTACATGTTTTTGAAACTTTCAAAAATTATTATTTTCGGCTTTAAATTTGCAGAGCTGTGGAACTCGTGGGCATAACTACCGAGACATACTGTTGGACTTTTTAGAGATGTTTCAACATTTATCACAAAAAAGTCTTCCCCGTCGTTACAAAGCCACTCATCCAGACGAATAAGAAAAAATTTTGACTAATATAAAAAAATTGTATTAGTTTATGTATTCCTTAGAAGGAATATATCCTTCTGCATCGTCGGCTCCATGAATTTGTGGATGCGGTGAGCAACGACATCTCCAATAGGCAAATGCGTGCACGTTGGCGTCCAAGAACTGCTACTACCCAAGCCTCCCCCCGGCTAGCAAACTTACCACCACCCATGCGTAAATTTTTTAAAATCTTCCACAAAACACCAATTGTGGAAATAATTTTCCATGAAGCGACCAAGCTACCGACAAAAATTATCAAAAAACAAAAAATTATTAAAAATTTGCAAAAGTCTGTTTATGTTTACTAGATACACCAAATGGCGATATTCTCTCTTTGTGCTCTTAAAGAAAGGTCTTAATCCTCTTAAAAAAGTTCTACAAAGCTATTAATATTTTCACAACATCGTCCAGTCTCACCACTTTTTTAGTAGAGGTTATTGAGAGAAAAATCCCAGGCTTTTAAAAGGATGTGTCCGTTGCTAATATTTCGAGGGAAATATTGATCTCACACAAAATAGTAATTAAGTCTTTCTGAGAGCTATTTATACATGTTTTCAGAGATAAATTCCTGACCGACATGTATAGTTGGGTTGAGGGGCAGCGGTTTAAGAAAGAGAGAGAAATGAAAAGGCAATATTATCATCTTACATTACGTTTTTTAATTATTTTTAATATACAAACGGATTCCGCTTAGTTTTGGAATTACTTCTCCGGACAAGATTGTTATTGATGATTTTTGGGTAAAGCATCTTCAAATACGATATTTTTTATATTGGAAAATTCTCTCTTTGATAACAGTTTAACAATAATTTATGAAAAGAAAACCCATTAAAATTATATCCCTTGGGCGAAACATCGGATGGAAAGCATTTCGAAAACATATTTTGATAAAGTATATAAATTTCGCAAACGTTTTGCGTAACTTCTGTTAAAATTGCAATACTATTATGTAATTATCATCACCACCATCATCATCATGATCACCATCCTCATCATCCTTTCCTATTCAGAGGCATCAGTCGTCGACTATTGCTCGACTTTATAAAAATATCCACACTTTATGGATATGGATGATACAACTATAGAAACGTAGAAGAAGAGGAAGAGAAACAGACAACAAAGAGACAGAATAAGAAAACTCTTATAGAAGCGGATGCAAAAATAGTTTCAATTATAATTGCTTGCCGGTACTTGCATCTCTTATCATTATTTTCTTATCATTCTTCTTCTTTTGTCCTTCTCCTCTCCATTCATCTCAGTAGAATAAATGCTTTTGATGCTTGCATAAATTAGGAAATGCAACTTATATTAAATGTGTTGGAATTTTTTTTAAATACTTTTACGAAAATAAAATAACAAAAATTTGAAAATATCAAATAAACGACGTCAGATCGTTGCGAAATTAAAGCAAACGATCGATTAAAATTTTCCAATTAAATAAAAGAAGACTGTGCGTTTAATGTGAATTCAAAAGATATGCCTTTTACGCATGAATTCGAATTGTTGTTTTATAACCGAGGTTTATTTTTGTGGGATTTCTCAACTAAGAGCCTTTCGGCCGACATATTTATGGTAGGCTTAAATAATCGCGATTGATTCAAGATACACAAAAGATACACAAAATTAACTTGGCTCGTGATGAACTTAATGTAGACTCGTAACTAAATCAGCAAGGGGGAGAAAATCCCTTATAAATAAGGGTCCATTCATGCCCTTGTCGTCGTTTGAAATATTATGCACTTTCGTTGGTAGCGATTATCTTTCATGATATTTATTTTATTTCATGCGACTTATTGTCGAAAATTTATACTGCTTATTTTTTGAACTTTTAAGAGGAAATCCAAGCAATAGGAATCTCCAAAATGAAAACTTCTCTCGTTATTCATACTCTATATCTATATTTTCCTTAAAATTATACATCCGAGTTTTAATGTTTTAGATTTCAAAAAGGCACCATAAGCCCTTGTATTGATGTCACGTCCAAACATCCTCTTCTGCAAATTTATTCATTCATTAATTCATTCTTTTATTTTGCAATTTTGTGGGCGCAATTTTAGAGAATTGCTCCTTATTAAATTTATTGAATCCAGGTTTTATTGAATCCAGGTGTCTTCTGCTAAAACCGAAGGATATGTTATGGTTCGTTTCAATCGAATTCCACCGACTTCCGACCACCGACTCCACTTCCAATTAATTTCCGTTTTTTTCGTTTTTTCATCCTGAAAGTATGGTCTAACACATATACTACACACAAACACACACTCACATACATATACACATACACCCACCCACAAACAACACATACATACATACACTCTCACATACATCCACACTGGAACACGCACAGTTACTAGTGACCACATTTTATTGAGAAGATACAGCAAGGACTCAACACCAACAACAAGAACAATTCATTCTCGCGTGATATTTAAACGATCCGGAGGAAGAAAGACACTGGAGAGTTGTATCATGTTATGAGTGGTGTGATATGGGTCACTCAAACTGAAAAGTTTTAAACAAAAAGAATCAAACGTTAACTTTGGTCATACGTTATCACCTTCCTTTCTCAGTTACTTCCGCATACAGCTTCATTTGATACGGAAGTTGACACCTGTGGGGGAGATATGAAGAATTATAGTTGTTTTTTATTGTTATAAAATAGTCTTAAATTGCTTTAGAATGCATTCTTCCTGGTTTGTATTTTCTTCCATAATATTAGATAAAGTTCTACAGTGGTAGATAATTCTTCACTTTAAGTTTATCACACTATTTGACACGACCAGCATAATTTGATTCACGAAACGACACGATTTAAACATCTGATTCCTCTTCACTAATTCACAAGAGAAACAAACAATAATAAGAAGTGTATACCGTAACGTATCAGCGTATCCTGCGGTTTTCTTGAATTATTAAAACATTGAGTACTGAAACTTTTCTATGTCTGAACTCGAATTTCATATACAATTCTCCTTTCATTCCTTTCAAACTCAATCTCAATTTATAAAAAAATGGCACAAAGAGGATTCGATTTCTCATCATAATAATTTAGCAGAGAAAGAGACGCGCAAAAAATGAAGGAGTCGATTGCTGCGCCTTTTTACGTACAGAGTAATCGAAGAGCTTCTGTCCATGACAGAGGATGCTGTCACGTTTAAAGTCAAATCAAATTTGTTCCGTTAAAATTCAAATTTGTTCAGTTTCATTTCGAGTTCGTGTTCAATTTCAATTCAATCTTGATTCAAATTCATTCAATTATGATTCTAACTCGTTAAATTTCAATAAAATTTTTGTTCAATTTCATTTTCAAATTTCAACTCGTTTAATCCAAATTTATTCAATTTAACATTCTTAAATTTCAGCTGGTTAAATTTCGAATTCACCTCATCCTTCCATTCACCATTCCTATTACAATTTATTTCACCTCAGACCCATTTATTTCAATTTTAGTTCTAAGTCGCACCATTTGAATATTAACCAATTTGAAATAATTTTAACTAACTAACACTTCATCTCCGTAAATTCAATAAATCTTTTTCGATTCTGAAAATATATTATTACTGGAATGTTCAGAAAAAAAAAGTTTTTTTTCTTCGTCTATTTTCCCGAAGAAGCAACACTAATTTTTCAGCATCAATTTCTCGCATCATTACTCATGCTCACGCTCCGGTCTACGTTTGGGATCACAAGCGGTTTGGGCGCAATCAGAGATCCTCTAATTCATCCGATAAAATCCATTAAATAACTTTTTATTACTCCACATTGGATTTAATTGGTCTATACCCTACACCGTCATCTTCCACCGATTTACGTAACAATTGCCGTCACGCCAAAAAATAATAAAAAATTGGAAAAAAAATCCAAAAGAATGAAACAATGTTGGAACATTAGAAGAAACATTAGAAATGGAACATTAGAAATGAAAATCTACTCCATTACAAAGAAATGTAATTACGTAGGCTCCAGACGTGGTAGTATATAATTTTGGCGCTGCGCCACGCCAACAATCCTCCTACAAAACCAGTGGCAGCTTTGTTGGACAATCGTTGCGCCAACAATACCAACAATTGCAGACACATACACACACACGTACTCATATATCCTCGATACATACTATTGGCCGCATTTCAAAATGCCCAACAAAGTGGGATTAATTATTTATATTTGTGGACGCTAAATTCATTCTAATAATCAGTGGGTGGGTCAGCATCCTTTTTAATATTACATTTTCTATTTTTTGGTTAATTTAGATCTATTAACTCACCTTCAACAAAGCACTTCCCACAAAAATCCAAACGTGGTACGGTATATTAGTGGTCGTTCCACACACTCTGGTGAATTTATAATGTCCGATACTGTCACATCGCTCATAAAATTTCGCGTCAAAAATTCTAATAAATTCAAAAAATGGGGTACTATGATTTGATTTCATAAAAAGTACGGGTGACACTAGGCCAATTTCGCCCATCAGCAATACCAGACTGACCGATTTATAATAGTGAATATTAGTGCAATATTTTAAGGAAATTTTCAGGAAACGGGAATAGAGGTCTGCTTACGTAATGGAGAAATCAAACAGAGGAATTGAGATTTTTGAAGCAGAAAATGAAAGTGATATCAAAATTATTACTAGAAAAACCAAGCGAAGAGAATTTAGCATTTCCGTTCATTATCTCCGTCTCCCTCCCCACAGGCCGACTGTTTAATTTCAATCATTTTTTAAAGTAATTGTACTTGCTGGGATTACATCATTTCGATGTACGTTTTTGATTTATTGTATTATTATGTAGAAAACAAACACACGGGCACACGCCCGCATACATATACATACATACACACACACTCGTTATATATTTGTGTGTGCGTGTTTTTATATGTGTTTACAGGTGTATTAGTGCATTTGTGTTCATGCGAGTGCGTTAGAGATAGACGATTGTATCTTATTTGACTCCGACATTTTTCTGATTGCGCTCGTTCGTTCGTTTGCTATTCCCGGCTTGTGGACTGCAAAATGACATTCTGAAGAGAACTATGTGGCAACGTCGTTGTTAGTGATACAAGTTTTGATGCTGTTATTCTTGGTTTCGTTAGTCTGATTAATTGCCTGGCCAGATTTTGCTTTTGCTGCTTCGGAGTTGCGGCAACTTTAGGTGTTTTCGTTGTTTCTAAAATTCATACAAGATTTTGAGTATATATTGTTCCATATATTGCTTGTGTATTTATACAAGCTGTTCTTTATGAAATGCTTTAAAATAGTTTGAATATTGAAAATGTCTAAAGAATATTACCCGAAAACTCCAAACCATATTCAGAGCTTTTTAAAAATTCAAAGGCGTCCAGAACACTATATCTACTTCTCAAGGCCAACCGTTAGTATACTTTCTCAAACATAAGCAGGTTCATATCTCGAAAACTGAAACCATTTTTCTTTGACGGCGTTTGACTGTTTACATATCTTACAGAAGAGAAAACCGACTTATTTTCATAGCGTAAGCACACAAGCGTACAATAAAATCATCACACAAATAAACACATATGCATCCAATAAGAAGGAATAAAATTAGAATGCAGCAAATTATTTTAATATACTATAAAAACATATACTATAATATATAATATACTATAAAAACTATAAAAACAGGGTGTGCCGCATATTCGATTTTGTTTACGTCCAATCCAAAACAGCCTGCAAGGATAAAGATCCATGTCGATTTCTTTTCCCATTTGGCCGTAATCGTGATTTCTACAAACAGGTAGACAAACGGATGAACAAATAAAGGAACTATGTTAAATGGGCTTAGAAGCTGCCTCTGAATGAGAAAGTAAATACTTTGTTGTATCCAGATAATAATGATTTTGCCATTTTCTGATTTCTCTTCCCATAAGCGGTTTTGTTTCCTACAATTTTTAAAGCTTGTATGAGGAAAACCTTCAGATAAGATTCTATTGGATTACAATCGTGTGTGAGTTTGTATGTATGTTTTCATAAATGCCATTGCGTCAATGCGTTGAATGCCAATGCGTCATCGTCATGCGCTACAATGTTGCATTTCAACTCGTATATTTTGATTCTCGAAATTGGATATTGTGGATGTGTTATCATCTCTACCTTCTTCCTCTCTTTCCGCCTTCCTCTTTCTTTTCCCTTCGCTATATCTGCCAACCAAATATATCCTGCTGTTGCGGTTGAAATCATCAATCTTCGTTGGTTCGTTGTTTTTGACGCTTTTCAACTAACCAACCAACCAGAATTTGCTGTTAATGGGCAGCACAGTGCTACACTTCCCCAAACATAAAACCAACGGGATCGCATCTTATCACATCGCCATATCTTCTCTACTCGACATCTCCTCTCTTTTGTAGCTCTGCAACAAATAAATGAAAAGGGAAACAGTATTAGAAACGGCCGCCAAGGCATTATAAAGGTTTTGGCAACCCGTATCCTCACGCTCCCATCCCTGCTCTCATTCCGCCATACTCTAATTAACGAGGTTTTTCCCAAAATCTTTAGTAATTTTTTAATAATTAGAGTTGGAGGATGCAACGACAGCCAGCTTTTCCGGGCTATTTATAATGAAATTACTTACGGAAGGTCACAAGGATACTGAAAATTTTGACAACCAGATTGAAGACGGATCATTCATTTTAGAGCAGGATGTGATTGAGAGACATGATTTTACACCCGCACAAATTAATCAAAATTTGGTATTAAGAAAGGTCTGGCAGCGCCATGCAGCACCATTGTCAAAATGTACATTAATTAATATTAATATTAATATAATCGTTTTGTATCAATGTCTGAATAAATAAAACTCCGAACATGCAAAAAAATATAAAACATTTTAAAGTGAAATTTAAAATTTCGTTGATTTGAAATAGTACAGAAATATTTCTCGCTAGATGAACAGACGCAATGACGAATGAACGAAAAAAAGAATAAAGGACTGATTTGAAGGCCTAACCATCAAAAAAAGCTGCTGAAAAAATTCCGTCGAAAGGAATGAAATTTTGCAAAAAAAAACCGAATGTTTTGTTTTCGAAAAGCACACGATGGACTTTATGCGTTCTTATATAAACGGGATGACAGAGTAGAGAGGCGTGTCATGTTTGTGCTCATATGAAAATTTAGCATCGCATCCGCAGATACCCTTATATCACAAGCATGCGTTGCATGCACATATCCATACAACCGTATTCAGATTCATCGACACATTTCATTAGTGATGGCGCACCGTGTGCTTAGTTAAAATTTGGGATTTCTTCAAAACAACGGTTTTACTGACCATCACGACTATCTATTTTTCTTCCTTTTCTCTTCTGCCGCCTTCCCTTCTTGCCCCAAGCCTTTCCCCTTTACCGTTCTCTATCATTTGCCCTTCTCCTTTTCTACGTTAACAACATGCATCATCAATGGTCACGAACACACACACACATACACATAACACACACACGTACACATAATACAAACACACACACAAACACACAAACCAAAATGATTTCATTCTCAAATTGGATTTTAGCAATTGAATTCGGAATATGTTTTCGTTTTTCCTTGGAGGTAATTTTTATTCTTTTCCATTTGAGTGACGGTTAGTGTCTACGTTAACTGTATTTTAGAAAAGACTAACTACTTCGTGTCTCGGATTTATTGAATTCATGTAAAATGTTAACTGATTCGTGTCTAAGACTAATTGGATTTATGCCGAAATTAAAGGATGTCCACGATTTCCTGTCGGAGTTTTGTTTTTATGTTCACTAAACACGCTCGAATATGTTCAGGTTAATGCCACCTTTTTTAAAATTCTTCAAGTGGAGATTTTCTGAAAATATTTTCCCAAACATACGTCTATACACGTATGTATATTTATATGGGTTTTATGTTAAACGAACATTCAATAAAGAACCGTTTTAATTAAGAACAATTTAGTTCAATTTCATGTTATAAAATCTTCTGTATCGATTGATCGAGTGACCGACTAATCTTGAAACTAATGACCATCACGTATGTGTTTCAAAAAGCAGCACTTCCAAACATAACTATATTTCACGTAGATGTATATGACTGAAAAGGCGCGCACAGACTTATGTTAAATTCTGTACTATGTTATGTATTCTGTATGTGACATGGCTACTTGGCGAAGACACGTTGTCTCGGTCTGTCAATCGGTCAGTGGAGTCGGTTGATTAGTTGGTATGTTTAGTCGATCAGTGAGAGAGGCGTCAAAGGTAATCGACGACAAATAATGAACACAACAAAAGCAACATAAGTAGAAGCAACCAAAACCCATTTAAATGGAAATTTGCAATTTGACATTTGCAGGTAATGACGAATAGACCTGTACAGGTCAGTCGATCATAAACACGTTTTCACCCGTGCGTTTCATTCTGCCTATTTACCATCCATCGACAACAATTCAATAGCAATAACGCTGGTGTTATGACTATTAATGGCTTTACTGATGTTTCTCTTGGTCATTTTGGGGTCACAACTTTCTCTCTTAACCAAAAAATAACCAACAAATATTCAACAAATATGACATCAAATGAAAGCGTTAGGATTACAATCGATTGTCTGCATATACTTTTTTGTAAGACGTAGAACCGAAGATTACTTTTGCCTTTTGAAGAAGCGGAAGAAAGGATAATTAACCCTTTAATAGGTCGAGATTGCCAAGGTTGGTGGATAAATTACTTTGGGATTGGTGTCTTTAATAATCTTTTGTTGTTGATTTGAGAGTTTAAAATAAGAGTAATCAAAACAACAACAACTGTAGTAGCCCCTTTGGGGTCTCAAGTGACGTGAAGTTTATGTGTGGTATACACAAGAAACCAATTTCTCTGCCCTCTCTATCACTCTCTATCTATTTATCCCTCCGTCTCCCTCTCTCTGTTGCCCACCTTTCCCTTTCTTCTCCCTTTTATAGCATCCCAAGAGTATTTCAAATAAATACGTAAATAGAATGAATTGATTCAGTCAATTATTTGATATTAACCCATCAGTCCCGACATCTCATCCGTCCATGGGATAGCTGACATAAATTCCCCTAAGGGATTTCGTGGCATTACACAGCTCCATATTTCTCGATTTCCTCGACTTCTTGTTCTCTCTGACATTTTTATGCCATGCCTAGAGCCCTTTACATCTACCTTCGTTTTCCGGAAAAGGATTACTTGATGATGGTGCAGAGTCTTCTCAAGTGCAGACGTAACATTTTACAGGTAGGAGCTCACCACCTGCAATAATAATAACAATATCATTTATAACAACAACAGCAAAGTTATAACAAACACTACACCAGAAAGTAATAACAAAAATATCTTTTGAAAATAACGAATACGTTTTCGATCGCCATGGCCGCGCCAAAACTTTTATCGCACGCCCTTAATTTTTCACTATCCCGGATGTCTTCACCATCTCATTATTGCCATTATCATTTCCAGTGCCACCGATATGATGCACCGCTATTCGTAATTGAGAGGCTTTATTATTCGAGCCGTGTTTAATAATAATTAATTGAAAGTTTTGGTTGGCGAAAATGCTAACGTTAATGGATTTATAAGCAGAATCAAAGAGGACATTCAAGGAAACCGGGTAGAATGTACGCGACGATGATAATGATGATGGGGGGGGGTTGTGAGGACCATTGAGAAGGGGATACTTTGCAATTAATTTGAAAACTGATAGTTTCAGCGAAGAACAAAAACGTGATGAATAAGGTATGACCGAAACGTGCTGTAATTTCTCTGTCAATTTTAGTGATAGCCAATTAAATTTCCGAATATTTATTCATGTTGTGACATCTCACGTTTTAAAAGGTTTTTATTAAAATTGGAAAATATTTGCCAGTAATATAAAATTGGAAGTTTTAAGGATGCTAAAGCATTTATATGAACTAATAATAATACGCTTCGTCGTAAATTTTCTATTGAGCCCAAAAGGCCAAAGGTCAAACGCTATGACGAAAACTAACTGCTTAGGCCAGGAAACCTTTCTGTAAGCTTTCTATAGAGAATGAACCTTTTTAATGACCTTCGTAACGTTCTAAAGTCCACAGACTTCTGCAGAATTATGTTCTCTGTGGGCGCGTTCTTTGACATTTACAAAGGTTTAAGTTAATCTTTACTGCTTTCCACCGCTTATTGCATAAGCTCGCTGTTTTATTACACAACGGTATACAGTATTTAATGGCTTTCTTCTGAGATTCACAGCAGTAAAGACTTCAACAGAGATTTACAGTATTGTACGGAGGTGTACAGTGTTCTAGAGATATCAACTTTTTTTCTAATACTCTTTTTTCATAGATCCTTTCCTACAGAGCCTCACATTCTTCTACAGAGCATCGCAGCCATCAATTGAAACTCAGAAACAAATAATGACGTGTGTCACTTTAAGTGCTTAAATGACATGAAAACGGTTTTAAAAACCAATGAAATCTTAAAAACACGCATAGTGACAAAATGTTGGAATATTAGCTCCAATTCCCTTTACGGTTACGTTGCTAATGGCTATGAGGCCATTGTAACTGATAACCCCGTTCGAAGTACTTTAACTTGAATGGGTGAAGGGGTGGTGGCTAATATGTGGCACAACCCTAAAATAAATATTTTGCATAAAGCAGACGTTACACATAATTATAAATGGTTAGAAGAACGAATTATTAGAAGGGGTTAAACCACCTTTCATTTTGTTTGAATAGCTTTTGTTTTGGCAAAAAGGGGTATTTTTAAAGGACAGTGTTTAAATACTGTACGCGTCCTCAACAATGAATTGATTGCAATCTTAACTGAATAGTAGTAGCTTCTATCCTTGAAATGATCAATTACATTCCTACGAAGGAAGGTTCCTTTCAAAGGCCATGGGTAGGTGGTAGATAGTAATATAAAGTGGAAGAAACTTTTCTAGTAATAAATCAGTGATAGCCTAGGAACTTCGATACGAGAATGAGCTTTATGGTCTCGCTGAACTTTACACTTCATCACTCACATATTCTTTACTCTTCACCAACTTTTCGAAAATTTATAAAAGCTATTATGTGAATACTTTACGTCTGCAAAAACAATATCCAGAGCCATAGAGAGTTTCATAATACAGAGTAATCCCAATGGGAGCAGCATCAGCAAAAACAACAACTACCACAACACGGTCAACGTATGTTGACTCTGACTTTGCAAAACCGGCATACCGAATATAACTCGCTCCAAAACAATTTCACACACAAATAAACCACGTAACCAGTCATGGTCGCTGCTGCTGTAGTTGTTGTTCTTATCGCTGTCGTTGTTATTGTTGCCCCATAGTCGGTCGTTATTATAATCGAGATCATCCATCACGGCCAGCCATATAAAATGTTCAACGCATTGATTGGTTTATTGATTAGGTAAATATATTTTTAGACGTCTTTTGTGCCATTGTATGAATGTCGTAACCCTTGCGGTGGACGGTACAAGTACAAACGTTGAAGGACAACGAGTCACGAACTTAGGTAACATCATGACGTTTCTTGAGATATGACGTATCGATACTACTATCGATTATTATGTATGTAGGCTGGTCTGGGCTTCATTACTTCTTTCGCATAAACATTTTCCATAACCTCAAATTTTATAAGAAACGAGAAAGAAGCAACTTTAAGGAACTATGCCACCCGATTAAAATTTTCTATTTTCTCAATCTTTCGCTCTTCCAACTGCTCCAATTAGCAGTTACATCTGTAAAATCTGTAAATATGTAAAATATATCGAGCATGAGAAGGCTCTATTGACGTTTGTCTTCGGACTATTTTTCAAACGCTTTCGATTTTCTGAATTTTCTGATTTTCTGATTTTATCTAAAACTTAACCTTTTCATTTTTCTCTCTTCCCTCTCCTTCTCATTCTTTTCTTCTAAAGATCTTCGTAAGCGTTATAAAAAAAGCGCTTATAAAAATGATATAAAGAGTCTCTTGAAGAACGATCTAGGTAGCCTTCTATAGGGTTAATGAATAGATTTCTATTGAGTCATTTCCAAAGTTTCCTTTCGTGCATGCTAAGCAATCTAAGCAGCCTCCTAAATAACTTATCGTACGCTGGTTAACAATTTTTCCAAAAAAGGATTTCTGAATTATCTCCCAAATAGTCTTTAATACTTATCAAATAGTCTCTTAATGAACTTCCCAAGCAACCTTTTAAGCGAGTTTACAGATAACCTTTTATACTTCGTGTATGTAATTCGTGTTCATACTTCCAGGCAGTTAAGTTCAGTCTTCGGATACAGGTTTCGGAAAAAACCGAGCAATGGATTTATCCTTTAAGCTGTTTACGACAGATTTTATCTAAATTTTTTCTCCATAAAACAGAATGAATGGGTATCGCGCTCTTAAGTAAAGGCAAGTTTCTTAGGGCGAGCACATTCACCGCTTTAGATCCAACCAATCAGTGTTCGGTGCTGGATTAGAGCGAGTCATACAATCAACGATACTGCCGAAAGCTTTGTGTATCAAAGCCATCCAAGCCTGTTGTGGAGGGATAAAATAAAAAAGTGATGATAAAGAAAGAAGAAAGAAAAAGTAGAAAAAAGTAATTGCAGAGAATTTTAATAAAAAAATTGAAAATAACAAGAAGCTATTTCCTGAAATCTTTATATCATTTCTCAATTAAGATTAAAAGCAGTTTGATTTGATGAATTTTTAGTTTATCTAGATCTGGTTATAAGCTAGCGAGCAATTAACACGTAATTAAAGGAGAAGCACACAAACCCGTTCATACACACGTATATATGCACACACTTACCGCTTCCCTTCATTGATCTTCCCTTCATACATCAAGTTGTATCTTGGCTTGCGGGCGCTGCTACGCGCTCTGGGGATGTTGCTTCGGTAAAACAACTGCTGCGACTTTAGCGTCTCGAAGCGAAATTGTGAAATACATAAACGAGCAAGTGATTATGTTAAGGAAGCAAGAGGGGTATAGGAGAATTTTGGTGTAGGAAGGGGGAAGGAGAATGGAGAATGGAAAACTAAGGAATTTACTGATTCATGTGGGTCCCGTATGAAGCATATTGCAGTAATAGAGGAAAATACAAAAAACATTTGCAGCGGAAGAGTTGCGAATGACTTAAAGGAAGAAAAAAAATGAATGTAAAACATCGTTAAAGATATATGTAATTATGGTGGTATCAGCGACTTAGCCAGCATTAGCGGTAGGAGCACTAGCAGCAATAGCAAACGCGACAGCAGCAATATCGTGCGTCCCTAAGGAGAAACGTCACATCGTGGGTCTTCCCGCCACTGTCCTGCCACTGGAATATTATTGCTGTTTTTCAAACAAAAGGTGATTGGTGACGTGACACAAATCGATTGCAACGTCACTACAGTGATGATAATGATGATGAAGATTACTTTTATGATTCTTCCCATTGAAACTGGGTTGAATACGCCTGTCTCAAACTGTTGCGGTGAAAGCAAACGGATATTCTATGCACTCTTATCAGCTTTATTGACAGATTGTTAGACAAGATTTCATTCGTTCTTGCCACGACGTTAACTTGATACAAAACGTGCTGGCGATTCAAAAGCGTACTCGTCTTCGTACAATATTGAGAATGATGTGCTTCTTTGTACCACAATGACGATGGCGATCGGTGGCATGTTAAATTTAATGACGTGTATAAAAATTGAGTTTGCATAGAAATTAATTAAAACGACATTAAGACAAACAAATCGCGATAAAAGATCTATTGGAGTTTATAATGATTGTTAGTTATGAGTTTTTCGCAGATACACGCTAAACGTTTTCATAAGAAAACTCTATGGATATTATGAATGTGTTGAAATGGATAAAAATGGTTTTTTAAAAGCGGAATTTCCGAAATAGAAAAATTACAAGAGATCTTTAAGATTAAGTTTTTTATGAATGAATTTTATTTTGGATTTTCCACTAAAAAATCATGGATGTTAGTATTTAATCGCTCGCTCGTATAATCATGTGATGATAATAAAGCCTTTAGTATTTCCATTAATTTAGAGAAAATTTTTTAAAAAAGAGAGCAAGGAATGTTTTCTTCGTAAAACCAATTTTGTATAAATTCATAACTTTTTTAAGAGACGTCATTGCCGAAAATTCCAGATTTTTTAAGAAAAAACAAACCAGTTAGAATAACTGCCATAATCGTTTAAATACCCCGAGCATCGTTCAGTAAGCCATAACTTAGTAACGTAAAACGCATAAGAAAAAATATCTCTAGAATCAAAAAATATTTCTAAAGCAACAAGAAAAACATTTTTCAAGCCGAAGGAGACTTTACAAGGGACACATTTATTACACTCTATTAATCCTCAACTAAAAACAAATCTTAAAAAATTTATTTCATAAGGAAAACCCCCACAAAAAATTCTCATACCTTTTTCGATCGACTTCGAGACAATCTAAAATTTTCTTATTTTTTTCACAATTCCTTTCACATATTCTCTCATCGTCCTTCTAAGATACAACAGAATGTTTCTTTCGTAAATCCTTATAAAAGCAACCACAATTTATAGTGATTACTTTTTCTCTATTTATCTTTGTAAATCTCAAAAAAACAAGAAAAAGGACACAAAATACAAAAGTTTAATAGAAACTAAACGCATAAAAGGAGGCGCGGCAGGTGTGGAACGCTATTATATTCTTGCTTAGAATTACCACCTTTTAAGGATATTGTAATAATTTATACCGAGACTACAAAAAAATGAAATTCCCATGATTAAGCCCGCTTAAAGATCATCCAATCAATGTGAACGTTTGGGTACATCGCACCCAATGACAACCAGCTGTGAATATTTTAAATTAAAGCTATTAACGTCAGCACGCTTAGTGCGTTTGTTAGACTCGACTACCAGAGAAATTTGGAGTAAAATTGCAGTTAGTGTCTTGAAAGAGCAATAAAAATTTTTAATAACTTTCAAATATTACTCGTTCGTGAACTTTGTCAATATGGATACGGTAACCTTGTCCGATGTCAAGCTTTTATAAGATTTCGCATGATTCCAAAGGGCGCCGCATTTGGAAAATGGAATAATTAAGCGTCTACAGTCTTACGTCTTCTTTAAACACACTTCCGATGACTTTGTAGCTTAATATTCTCTTCATCACAATGGAATGCATTGGCGACTGTGTTGCCAACTCCGACATCAATGACGAGAAGTACGGTTTACTACTGCCGCAGTTTTGCATCTCTGGGGAAGATGTAATTATAATGCTATGCGCTGTTTTAGTAACTATCTCTGCCATCGCAGTAGTAATGCTGGCGAATGAATACCAAAAGTGGGCTTAATCATTTGTGGTTGCGTGGTAGCCGGAGAAGGATCGCAGTGGCAGAAACCTTAAAAGACGTAACATCAAAATGCATGAATAAACAGATTGTATATAAATATTGCGAATAAAAATACCGCTCATTGCAAAGTGAATAATTGTTATTTTGTAAAAAATGCACGCGTTTATAAACACAAAAAAGGAAAATTAATTAGGTCCTCTTAGTATTTCTATCATTAAAAATCATTTGCTTTCCTAGCGGTTCTCTCCGGGAACTAAGCTAGCCCAATAAAATTTTAAAGCTATAAAATCTTTTATATTTTTATATAAATGTTTATATTGTTTTTCTTCTTTGTTAACTGCTCTTTGATTGATGGCTCTGTCCGCAGATTTTTGATAATGAAAGTAAAATGAAATAATTTATTGGTGCATACAATGACGACTAAAAATGTCCTTACTGTAGAAGATTATAATGATCAATTCATGGTGTATTAAATATCAAATATTGACATTTTAGTGTAAGCTTTTAAAAATGTATTCAAAATTTTAATTTCCTTTTTTAATTATTAATTTTTTGTTAATTTTCTGGGCTCTAGAGACATGTAATAAAATTTGTAATAAACAAAAAATATCGTCTATAGAATGAAATAGATATACCTATCAGATAAACCACACTTTCCAAATAAAGTGTTATATTTTGGAATAGAATAATGCATAGCCTCGTAATAGAACGCTACGAATAGAAGCTAGTCTTCAATCAAAATCTGTCAAAGATTATAAAAGTTTTCAGAATGAAAACAAATCTATAAATCATAGAAATAACTCCCAGTATGGTTAGAAATTCTGAAATCATTATTGATACCTATTACCTATTGAATATCCTTTAAGAGACCTTGAAGAGAAGGTGTGATACAGTAATCTGGTGACCTCATATACTAAATACAAAACTAAGTATCAAATTGCCTTGCGCAACTTTTTAGAACTGGCCGTTTAAAGCTCACTTTAAGTTCAGACAATTTCGAAATAATTATTTTGAAAGTTGAATATTATTATCTATAGTTTTTTTAGTGGAATTTTCGACGTTTTTGATTAAGTTAAAGAACGATATGCGGGCATTATTTAAGCTAATTTTTGGAATAAACTCGACAAGAAGGCTTAAATGTTTCTAAAATTATGAAGAGACATTTTTAGACCTTCAAAGACGTTGAAGTAATTCATAAGTGTAAAAATTCATTCAAAAAATATCTGACTTTTGTATAAAGTATTTTGTATAAAACATTCAACTTTTTATACTTTTGTATAAAGTCTTCAATATTTCCAATTTGATACTTTTATATACTTCGAAATAATTACTGAATCTGAGACTTGTTTCCAGTATCCTTTAACAAAGTTTTTATTTTTCTTTGAAGATATCAAAAGATATTTTGAGTATATTAGGGCAATTGAAAAGGTATTAGTGAAGTTTTTAAGTTATGATTATAATTTTGTGTGTGTTATCGGAAATGCATTGAATAGGTCTTTCCTTTCAGAAAGCCCATTGAAAAGCCCCTTCCAAAATATTATTAATCTCTTACAAAAGCCCTCATAAGTCTATTACGGATCCTCTTTAATGATATGCTTTTGATAGTTTCTAAGCCAATTTATGAATCTGTCACTTTGCATCTGTCATTATTTCGTATAAATCCTTATAAATAAAACATTATGTGTTTTCCTTGATTACCAAAGTATTATTTTATCATATCACATCGATAGTATTTGATAACGAACATAGCTTTATGCTCGAATATAGCTTTATGTTCAAATTTATTTTTACGTTTTTGTTTTTTACGTTTTTACGTTTGTGCTATTCTACTAAATTTGCACAACGAAATAGAAATTGATAGAATGAGTGAATGAATGGCAGAACGAATGAATTGTAACCGGGAAGAGCATGTGCGGTAAACGAGTTTCATCATCGAGATAATCCCTCGCCAACCTAAAAATATTTTACGCTTGCTTGCTTCTGTTTTATGAGGATACAAGGATACGTAGTCAACGACGTATGAATATCACTTTAAAAACATCGACAATGACATAACGGGTATGATATGTTGTATATATATTATATATCCCTATGTGGTGCTTGTGAGTGTAATCACATAATTGAGGGACCAGGAGTAGGAATTGAAGAATGGTAGGGTACAATCTGAATCTAAAAGGATATGACAAAGGAAAATCATTTGAAGAGGTCAAAGCAGTGAATGAGAACTTAAAACAAACACCCATTTCGGGAGGGAAAGAAAGACAGAAGGAGAAATGGAGAAAAAGAGAGCTTAATCTAGCAAATCTTTTTCTCAAAATTATCCAAAGAAATTTAGTGAGTTAGTGAGTTCATTACGAGAAGTGAGTTAACTATGAAAAGTTAGCGAGTTAATTGCGAAAATTATATTCAAAAACCAAAATAATTACTTCCTTACGACGCTTAAATAGTTACGGAAAGAATGTGGATAAGGAGACAAATTGTTTTCAGAGAACGTTGCTCCCTACAGACACAAATATGATTAACAATTACATTTCTCAACTCCTCGTTCCCTTATTTCCATTCCGCCCTATTTCACCTCTATAATTTCTCCTTAATTCAACTTCTGCCCTTTCCTCTTTTCACTCCCTCGTCCCCTCTAAGTTTTTACTCACTCGACTTGATATTCCTGCTAATCGGATTCTTCAATTTTTAAATGCTTTCCTCTCCCTTTTCTTTATACGATATTAGTTTAGACATACAAATGAATCTTAAAGTAGTATCATTTCGCTATTTTCAAAAGTTCTCTATGGTTTTCCTGATTGTTATTCCGTGTATACGCGATATAGAAATGATTATAATTTCGTACTATTTGCCAATAGCTCTTTATGGTTTTGCATTGAGTCCTTTTGAATTTCTTGAAATTTTTATGACATTCCTACAATTTAATTTCAGAGGGGTTTGCTGATTCTGGTCAATTTCATGTGGTCATATTTTTCCTAGACTTGTTGATTTATTCCTTCAATAAATTTTGATTTGAGAAAGATTTTGTAAACTGTTTTATAATCGTTTGCGGTTTTTTTGGTTTTTTAGGTGAATTTTTCGGTTTTTTAGGTGAATTTTTTTTGGAAATTTATCAGTAAATTTTCTATATCTATATTAGTAAATTTATGGAACCCTATGAGTTTGAATGTTGAGCACAATCCCTTCGTTACTTATGAATAAGTCTCCATTATCTACAACTCTGTAATAGAATTATCGTCTGTCGTCTGACAGAGGTATAAGGAATAATTCCAATTAATATAAATAATTACTTCCTAGCATTAATAACACCTCTTTCAATATTCTTGCTCTCGCACTAATACCATATTTCTTCAATTAATTTATGAAGTTAATCAAATGTTGGAGCGCTATCAGCGATCCGTTAAATCAATTAAGCGTCCCCTTTTTCGTTATTAGACCTCCACTTTTGTAACTTTTTTATTTCCTTTTCGATATTATTTTTAAGCTTTAATCGTAACTTATAACTTTCTTTTAGTATTCTTGCACTTCATCCGTTTCCTTTCTTCTAAAGAATTGTCTACCTTGTACGATTTTCTATCTCGTGCCTGCTCCTTCACACTTCTAGCCTCTCTCTTACTTACTCTGCAACCGGTAAACGATGGGAATAAATGGAAAAATGAAATCATAGTTTAAATCGTCATTTGCGTGGTTTTCTCTGTTTCAATTGCTTTGATTGCATTAAAATTGTTGAACTACGGAGTAATTGCGTTAGTACTAAACGTTTTCTCCATCTTGTGTATAAAAAGTTTGTGCAGAGCTGTTTGGCCGATCGCAATGAAGAAAACGTTAACTTTATGCATCATAAAATTTTATATTTGTCTGCAATAAGGTCTTATTTTACGACTGCTAGGGCAACACTATTTGTTTGCACACACCAATGTACAGCACACACTGTTGTTCTCAAAATCGCCCAGAAGATTTTCTTAAATGGGGGGAAAGTCGAAAATTGGGGGAGAATACAAGTTTAGTAATGCAGACTGAACTCCAAGGGACGTTTGGGTTACACATAGAAATTTCACATGCTCAGACGAGTTTCTGGGCCTTTCTGCATCTCACTCGTATTGCTGTGCAATATTTTAACACAAAGGATTGCACACACATACCCGACATCGACATAGGCTCTCATGCAAGCGCCAAAATCGTGTAGAGACTTACAGAATTTTCTAAAAACCTTCAGAACTCTAGCCATCCACAACACCCTACGATTTTATAATGCCTATGACAACCCTTTGCAACCTCTGTAATTTGACTAAAACCACCCACAGCCTTCCTGCGGCACTACCTCAATGACGGCCCGCCAACATAACCATTTACAACAGCTTACGACTCCTTGCAAATTCTCACGACATTCCGCAATCTCGCACAACTTTCCACAATCTCCCGCAAACTTCGACGACATAGTCCCACAACTTCCCACAATTGCGTCCTTCACCAACAACCACAATTATTCATTACCAGCCTGCTTCATTCGCAATAGCTGGCAAAGTGCACAAGCGTAGTCACATTCTACGCACATTATTGCAGTTTTGTTTTGGTTGTGCCTTCTGTTCCAGTTTTTTCTTTTTTCTCTTATCCTTTTTCTGCCTTCTTCGATTATTTTGTTTAGTTTTTGTTTATTTTTTATTATTTGCAGAATAGTTTTGTGCTTCTCTCAGTGTTTTATTGCACTGTTACAAAGAAACATTCGAAGAATTTTCAATCTGATTGAACAATTTTGTTTAATGGAAGACATTTGTTGCATCTGCGTCTAATATTGCGAAACGAATAAAGTGTGCAAGAGTTGAAATTAAATTATATGTTGATTTTACCAACCGATGAAGTTAATTATAGTATCTTACAAAAAGCCTTAATTATTAAATAGATTCCCAAAACATTATCTTTATACTTAAAAATTATTCATTATTTTCCGATTAACTTGCACCGAATAAGGAATATTGTGCAGTATTTTACAAGAAATTATAATGTAGTAATGAATTTTATAATAATGTCATTGTATTCCATTGCAGATTAAAATTGTGCACGTTAAATTCACACTTAGTTTTCGAAAATATTGTTCAATATTTTGGAAAACATGTTTAAGTTTTACTTTGCTTGAAAATTGGAATGGCGTAGACTAGATTATTGATATTTTAAGTGATTAAGTAATATGGTTTTTGAAGAGAAACCTTCTTCAATTGAGGTTTGAGTTATCGAACTCAAGCGCTCGTTCATCAGCTGATTTCTGAAAATACAAAATTCAGTTTGCCCAAAGAGAGATTTCTCACAAATTAACTTCTCGGGAATTACCTCCTTCGCAGCCTTTAAAACCTACCTTTAAGAACTCATAAATATTTAAAGAAGTTTTTGAAAAATTTTATGAAAATAATTTACATGAAAATGTTATAAAACAAGTTGATTATTTTCCCCCCATTTCTCTTGAGTTCTAACTGAGGTCCCTGTTTGCTTGATGGAGATATACCCACTAATTATATCCACATGTACCCTTCTCTCCCAGAGGAATGCAATTTATGTAATGTTGACAACCACAATAGCTTCTTACCTCCGAACCATCTGCGATATCTCTTAAACCCCTGCCTATTCCCAAGCGTCCTAAACAAATCTCAAACAGAGTAATAAGGGTAGCTCACCACATCCACGTACTGCTTAATTTTGTAAAGATAATGTCATGGTTTATATATATGTAACGTAATTTAACGTAACGTAAGGCCATGTTGAAATAATGTAACAGCAGAATTGAATATTATGGCAATTTCTAACCAGAAACGCACGAACAATTTCGAAAGTTTCGAAAAATTTTGCAATTTACATAATTCTATATGTAAATGCGAAGAAGAGGAGAAGGGCGGTGATGATGCTAACGAGTATGGTGATTATGTAGCTCTACACATCCACCTTGTTCTTCTATTTTAAGCATTTAGGCAGAACATAAAAAGAAGACATTTGAGAATGTAGTGGAAAGTGTAATCGAAATGGGTGAAAATATACTCGTGTGTGTATTATGTGTGTGTGGGTGGCTGAATTATGTGTTTGTATAAATATTCAACTAAAAAGTATTACAAAAAGTTGACAGTGTATTTTACAGCCAACTGAATCCCGTTATATGCAAGGCATTAAGGACAAGATTTTCCAAGAAGGAGAGAATTGAGTTAGGAGTGAGGACCAGGAAGGAACATGATTTCAAGAGGAGCCAACAAACACCGAAAATTTTGAGGAAAATAATCAAAAACGGAAGGAATGAGTTACTGAAAGAAATCTGTATGAAAAAGGTAGGGAGGGGCTAAAGACAACCGATTTAGAAGTACCTCTTAAATATAACGGATTTCCCCCAAAAAAGTTATAGGAGAAATAATTAAAGAATGCATGCAGATCGTGAGGTCGTAAAAAAGAAATAAAAAATTCAGTTTGGCGCCGCCCAAAAAAATTGTTTTATTTTATTAATGTTCTCAGTGATTTTTAAAAACACCACGCTGTGCAACGCCACTGTGTGTTATTATAAAAGAACTGCTTGATGCTTAAGAAAATATTTGAATCACACACAATTTTTCAAGAAATTCATTTTTCCCCAATTTGCTGTTTGGGCTTCTTATGGTTTTGCTTCCTTGGCGGCCTTAACTGTATCGACCCTCCTTTACGCCCAACCTACTACCACCTACTACCTACTGACATTTATATCGATCCCCTCATTTTCTCCAACTTATATTTTACTTTTCTTCTAAACATTTGCATTGCGGAATAATTTCATTTTGTCAAAGAAAGCACTTTGTAATTCGTTTGAATTGAATTTGAAGTCGGATGAAACGTTTGTGCAATTACGATAACGTCGTTATGGAAGTTCAAAGAAGTCACATTGTTGTCATCGTAGAACGTTATATGTCGTACGTTATATGACACAGCATAACGCTTAACAAACGACGTATCGCAAAGCAATAAACGACCGCAAGTGAAATTAATCTCGCAGAAGTACTTAGAGCTATTAGTCAGATGCACTCATTCATGTCATTGTATTTGTGCAATGGTGAAGGAAGGCAAAAAATCACGAGACGTAAATACAGGAGACAAAGGTGAGACAAACAGGAGCGGAGCAAGAAAGAACGGGACGGATACGGTACGATTCAGTGAACGCATAAGGATGAAAGTAAAATTTGCTCCAGCGTTTGGATTTTGTAATGCAACTGCTCAGCCACACACCCACACGCACGCATACGCACGCGTATTTAAACATTCATAAAGGATGCATCTCATTATGTTTTAGTCTATTGTTTCTTTAACGATTTATAACAAAACAAAAAATAAGAATTAAAAACATTATGTATATACCAAAAGTATGAACGCTAACCTGGGCCTAGCCGAAACTTAAATACCCTACACCCGTCACATAAATTGATAGTTTGATCTTATAGTCGGTGTTTTGATATTCTATTTCCCTTTTCGTTCTACCATCTCGTTTAGAAAAGTTTAGCTTTAAAATTTCAGTAGTGGCTTTGCAATTTTATTTCACAAAAGGCAGGAGCAATAAACTGCATCTACCTGACTGAACTGACCGACCCACCGATGAACTATATGCAAGTACTTACTGTAGCGCATTTATTCAGTTTTTCTCTTTATTTGTTGTTGTTGTTTCGTATTATCGCAGAAGTATTTGTTACAGTTACAGTTATTCATTACTTTAATGTCACCTCCCAGCACTTTATTGTATCCTGCTCCTTTACGGCTCTTTCAGAACCATCAACATCTCTTGATTCTTTACTATTTAAAACGAGTTTTTAGTTTTTTTATTTTATTTATTTATATTTTTTGCGAGGATTTTTATTGGAAAGGAGAAAAAGAAGCAAAGATTTTATAATTATTCACATAGCCATTAATGTCTCCCGGAAAGATTGTCCTTTGATAAAGCTTTGCTCTAAATGCATGAATGTGAGAATGTGTATTTGTATTTATGTATACATGTATGTATACATGTGGATGTGTATATATACGCCTGTGTGTAGGCTGTTTACGTACTCAAGAGTTAGAGAGTGGGAAGGTCGTCAGTGCAGAATAGTCATAAATTCAAGAAGAGGTTACCGTCTGGTAATATTCACTTGCTTTTAAGTGTTTTATATAGACGCGTACGTAAATATTGAAAATAATAATAATAGGAGTTCCATACAGACTATCTTACATTCTCTCTAAGTCCTTTTTGAAAACACAAACCTCATAGAATTCTAATAATTTCAGATGTTAAAGACTCCTGCTCGCTTTTAAAGAACGATAAACAGATTAAGGAGATATATAGGAGAGGATTGGTTAGGTTTGCAGTAATAGGAAGAATAACAGACATCAGAAATTTTTTTGGGAAATGTTGGCGAGTCCAAAGGTCACGAATCGCGTCACTAGTTTTATGTATTTCTTTAAGCACTCTTGCATACAGGTGTTTAATTTAAATAGTGGGCAGTTGATTGGTTTCTTCAGAAGAATGTTCTAGGCGTGCCAGTAGAATATATTTCAGCTAGTTTTATTTTATTAAAAGCATAATTAAACAAATTAAATTTCAATGAAAATCTCTGCGATTTTTCATCCTTAATTTATCTTAATTCTCTTAATACGAGTATTCGTGATCGAATTAATTTAAAAGTAATGAACTCATTAAAATTATAATTATATAAATTAATTGACAATTATTCCGAGAATTACATCCAGTAGAGTGTGCTTAAGTGTCTTTCTAATGACCACCGCAAACACCACCAACACTCCCAACACAAGGATTTGGTTGGCAATTACCGTTGCCAGATCGTATTTGCCCGTTAACGGTTATCATTAATTATAACAAAAAAATAATTAGCTGCCCGCATTAAATAAACTAAAGCCGTATAGTATTTCACAAATAAATACGTTTTCAATTTTGTGCTATTTTAATTAGCAGAATTGGATAAATACATTGAAATAAACATATTTAAATAAACTTTAAATAAATCCCAAATAAATAAATTTTAGGAAAAATATTAATTCATTAAAGTCCTTCAACAAATTAAAAAAAATCTATACATTAATAATTATTTTAGGTTTATACATTAATAATTATTTTAGGTTTATTCTTAAAAAATGAAATAATATTTCAAAAAGTTAAAAATTATAGTTCAAAAACACTTTTCAGAAAGTTTTACTTTATTAAAATCTTAGCAGGACATATTTATGCTATGGTAAATAATATCACCAACTTTCACTTATCTCAAAACACATATGCAGTTTACACACCAGTACCATACTTTATAGTATAATACAAGTATGACTATTTTAATTAAAGCAAAGAAAACAAGTAGGAACACCAACTGACCGATGCTTATATACCAGTTTTATAAATCTACAGATGAAGATGATATATAACCAAGATATATAACCAAGTGATCAAAATGGGGAGGGGCTTTTATCGCCGGAGCTGTGGGAATATATCGTTGGATACTTGCAGTCCGTGATTGTCCATGTTACCTTTTCTTCCTTTCATTCTGATGTTACTTGTTCTTTGCTGGTTGTTGTGTTGCCTCCTTTCATGCTTCTGCTGGTGATACTCTGGCTCTTCTGGCTCTTCTTCTTATAGTACTTCTGCCCCTTTTTGTTATTATTTTTCTTATTCGAACAGCATTTCTTTCACAAGTTAACAATTTCCTTGAAGAGCTCTTGTGGTTTTGCTTCTGAATTGCTTTACTGCGGCAAAAATAGAAATAAATCTGTCTCGACTTAATCAAGAATCTTATTGCTACGAATCACAAATGAATTAAATAAAACGAATGAACAAACGAACTGAATGATTGAGTGGAAAAGGGGACGCGAATCAGTGATTGAATGAGAAAGTAAAGGTTGTCCTTTATATAGACAAACAATAACACCGCCTTCTCGTCCCCAACAGCCCCTTCTTCCTTCAACCCTCCGTTAAAAACTATCTTTCGATTACGGTAATACGAAAAGCAATCCTTCGAGAAATCAATCAAATAATAAAAGCCGCAATGATTCATTTTCTTCTTCCTTCCCTTCTTCTTCTTCTTCATCTTTATATTATTTTGTACACTCATCAATCTATTAGAAAAGATTGACAGATTGGTTTTGAACCGACATAAGCATAAAATGTAGGAAACCTATAGAGAGAAGATCACAAAGTATATTAAAG
The DNA here is from genome assembly GCA_963966595.1 of Physocephala rufipes. NCBI lineage: Eukaryota > Metazoa > Arthropoda > Insecta > Diptera > Conopidae > Physocephala > Physocephala rufipes. The sequence goes on from OZ016502.1 coordinate 3,875,380, forward strand.
GGTCAGGTAATGATTTTTCTTCTGCGGTTGTTGTTGCTGTTGTTGTCACTGCTGGTGATCGTGGTGCTTCTGCTTTATTCAGAATGCGTTTCAACAGCAAAAATTAATTAATACTTATTTTATCAAGTCGCAAATGGTTACAATCTCTAACGGTTTTATAAGCATCACAGTCATTATTGTTTTTGTAGTCGTTGTGCTTTTGCACTTGTTTTTGCTTTCACTTGTTATTTTATCATTGCTTACGCAGTATTTGGTTTGTTTAAGTAACCTTTACCACAACGTTGAGGGATGAAGAGATGAATGAGATTGACAAAATGCAACTGATAATGAAAAACTTAAAGTGAAACTTCGATGAAATTGCTTTTATGATACAATGAAATTTATGTAAAACAAGTTTCTCCAACCACAAAATTTTACATTTCCACCCTTTTATACATCATTAATGCCTTTAAGGTAGAGCTTGTGAGTTTCTCTCTATAGTGTCTTAAAGAATTACATTGTTTAATTGAATTACAAAGAACTAATTGCTTGTCATGAATTTTCTTGAAAGATTTTAATAAACTAAAATTTTTAAATAAGCTTTTTGAGCTATAATTATTTCAAATCACATTTTTTTCAAGTAAAAATGTATTTAGAATGAAATCCAAATTGATCTAAAACAAATGGTGATTCTTGACTTAAAGTTTCATAAAAAAATTTAGGAATTTTAACTATTTGGTCAGGACAAGTGGATGGACTTGTGATGGCTAAGATAATCAATACTCTAATATAAGTCAATACTCTAATATAACCCAATCTATTTCTTGCGCTGCAAAATCAATCGAAAACAGAATCTGTTTCATACTAAACTAAATTTTATAAAGAATTACCGTTTAATGATCTCTGAATATTGACCTCAAATGCTGAAAGCTTTTCATATTTCATTTAGCACTTTTATTTTAGCAGAATTACTAGAATCAATTTTGTTATCATCAGCAAACTAATGACGTTTTATCACGATTCACTACCAGGATTTGTCAGAGTATTTACGGGTTTATTATTTTCAAGAAGGAGGAAAGTCCGAACACCACTTCAGTGCTAAAGGTCTGCCAATTATGCCATAATGTTACGTAATGCGCACGTGCTCGATATTAGATGGATAGATAACTGACTGACTGACTGATTAACCGAATATGACAGAGATGAATATCATGAATAGAAAGGTAAAAAGCTAAGTGAGAGAAGGGGAAGAACGGGGAAGAATGGACATCATCGCTCATAATTGACGTAACAATATATAAATGCGAGGCACACATGCAAACAGAACACACTCACGCACACGCCGCACTGACACACTGTCATTATTCCGAATTAACATCATTACGACGACACATATTCTCAGAGATGCTCGCTCACTCTGGTTCACTATAATGACACAGATATATATTTTAAAGGCACATAGACATACTCTGGCATTCACATATACCGAGATAACCTGTATTCACTAGATGCAATTACTGCGGCAACGAGAGCCCTAAAAGCTTTTGGTTTTGGTCATCATCGTGTCCATAAAATTTTCACATTTGCTGATAAAAACCCATAACGTACATGTTCTTTATCCATACTTCTCTACCTTGTCTTTAAACCTTTTCTTACTCTTCATGTATTTTCGTTATAAAATAAGCAGCAATCGATAATAATTTTGCCTTTGATTGGGGCCGTACTAATGCGCCGTGACATTGAGATATTGATAATGCTTTATTGAGTGAATGATTGTGGTAATCATTATTGAAATATGGGTTTTGGGATATGCAGTTAGAATATTTGTGTTATGTGATAACTGTGATTTGATTGATATATTGATACAAGCACAGCTACCATAAAACCACGCAGCAATGGACACGGCACTAATACTCTAGTATTGCCAAAAGCAGTTACAGACGACAGTTCTTCACAAAAAAATGATAAATATATAAAAAAAACATTTTTTGCCATCACTTTTAGCCAGTGCTCCCTACATGTCCATAAACATCTTCAGTAAGCCGAAAAACTTGTGGCCTTAGTAATTCCAGAAAGGTTTATTCATCGCAAATAAATAACTTTTCATTTGTATGAAATTATTGTCAATGCGTAGGATTTGATAAACCATGCTTTTGTGTTTCATATTGAAGGTTTTCTCCTGGATGACGATCATGAAATGTCAAGTATAAATTTTTATTGTTTTCTCCTAAATTGGATGGCAAAATATTTCTCCGAAATATTCTACATATTTTGTTTATGGCGTGGTAAAATCTTTAACACAGGAATGACTTTATGCAAAGTATTATAAGAATCGGCGTGACTATTTCGTATTATATTTGTTCAATCACAAAAATTGTGCATAGACATTCAACCACAATGCACGTGTGGCTTGCGTTCTTTTGAAGAATTCTATTCCGGCAAGTCGAGAACAAGAAAATATAGTTTCAAAGTTATTAATGTTGTTTTATTTGTTTTGCTTTGTGTGCTTTATGCTCTCCATAAAAATGATGTCAACTAAAAAACCCTATGCCACAATACGATAAAGCTTTTAAGAGAAAACTTGTGATTATCACTAGTACAGGTCTCGTTCGCTAGCAATTACACGATTCGATAACTAATACTGACGTCGACTCCAACTGACTCCACTGACGACTTTATCTCGGCAGCCTTCACTTGGAGAATTCGAAGGAAGACAACTGTGAAAGAAAAGAAAAAGAAACGTATAGTCTCAACAATTTAAAAACAAAATTGTAATTAATTTGGATAGAATTAATTTACGTCCCAACATAAGTTCCACAGAAAGAGATACTAGATAGAAAGGTGTTTAATCGGAAAGGTCTTCAATGAAAGTCTTACTCGTTATCTATTTGAAATTTCCACTTCATTCTCTCCTTCCTCCTTCTTCACGTAGTCATTTCTCGTCTTTCCCTTCAACCGATTCTCAATGAAGAAAACCGAGATTTTTAAAAATGCACGCGACACGAAAACAGAAACACTATGACAAAAATTCCTCTCAGAAACTGGCTTCCTGAATAAATTCTTTCCTTTTACACACACACATACGCACTAAATACACACATTCTTGCATGCACACACACGCATGAAGATATCTGCATCCTATAAACGGAAATTTGTATCGGTAGAGTAAATTTCGTTTTGCTTGGTTCTTCCTTTTTTGAATTCTTCCTTTCTGGCTTTGCGTGCCATCACACTGTTGCCGGTGGCAACGGTACGTGGCTTATCATTGATAAGAGCGTTGGTGCAGATTATGAACAATTCTCGGTGTTGTTTTGTATCTCCCGTGAATGTCTGAGTGTCAGACGGACTGGCTTTAGTTTTAGAAATTCGGAAGAGCATTTAGTTTGAACTTCACCCTAACAGTAATAGTAACAACAACAACAAACTCCAGCGCCACACCACAGCCCATGCCGCAACAGTAAATATTCTGATGAAAGCCGAATGATTTCACTACATAAACTGATTTTAATTTGAAATTATTCCCTCATGTGAACATCCTCTCTCCTTTCACCTAATTTTCGTTTAACTTTTCTTCTTTCTGTCTTCTACTGCCTTCTTCAATTTTTCACCGTTTCGTTTTGAAATCCACTCCATCCACCCCACCAAACCTGCCATGCTGGTTTCCTTCTCTTCTAATTTTTCTGCAGTTAATTCATTGCTTTATTTTATCATAATTTTCTTCGTAGAAAGTAGCAAAACTTAATTAAATTTTACCAAAATTAGTTTCTACGAAAGATCCGGTATAAAACCATCACCGACGATATGCATGACATTCACGACGATATGCATACATTCATGAGCATTACTAAACAATTTCATTGGATGCCAAAGTTTTCCGATGTTAATTATTTAAATTTTGCAAAGGTTGTTAACTTTTCACATAAAAGGAGAGAAAATACATAGGTCTGTGAGTCTAAGGGAGGCAGGGAGAATATTGAATAGATAAATTGATCTCGATATATTAAACAGCAGTTCACTTAAATCAGAACAATTTTATAAATCCATGAAAAACATTTAAACGTTTATAGAAATTAATTCTTGGAACAAAGCTAGAATGATCTCGCTGAGGTAAGAGTTGATTATTTCATTGTTAGCCGAGACTATTACAAAATTTACTCTGTTTTGGTACCGACTTTTGTTATTATGTGAACAATATCGTTATAATTGCCAATTTTTTATGTTCGCCAAAATAATTGATTTTTTATTGCACCTAACGCACAATTTCAATTTGTTTCACTTCCAAAGGAAATAATTTGATGGCCGTATGCGTTTTAGGAAGACGCTTTGGCGTTGGATATCGAAACTATTTTACCGTTTTCTGTTCCACGATATATTCTGTCTTGAATACTGAAAGCTCTCTCTCTCTCTCTCTAATAAAATGATGCAGTAAAAAATGATTGTTTAATAAATTTTGAAACAATGTTCTTCACATATTCTACCCATAAAAATATCCTCCTCATAAAAATTTTCATTTCATAAAATAATTTCGCTCACAAAATTATTATTACACCCTACACTAAATGGGTGAAGGTTGTATTAAGTATGTTTCTTCTTTGCAACATAATAAAAGTAGCGCAATATATATGGATAAGTGTATGACATATTCTGGCTCAGAAATCTCTCCTGAATTGATTTAGCCCTGTAGTAGCCGCAGTCCGCAGTATCTGTCTCACTGCTTGGTGTTGAAAATAGGAGAAATCGGGTGAGAGCCGAGTCCACTTTTGATATTTAACATGACTTTATCTGCTTTTAATATTTGTTTACGAAATTGATTGACAATATTTTTTCTTTAGACTCACCCACGGATGTTAAATTATTTTGACATAAATGGACGTGGTGCGCACCACGGAGGAGAATACCATACGTATTCGCAGCAATAAAATGATAGCCCAAAACTTTAAACAGAAAGAGTATGCGAGGGATCCATGGAGAATTAGTAAAGGAGCGTGTGTCGGGAATACCGTAAGTCATAAACTACGTTGGTAAACCGTTTACTGCAAACGAATTAGGCGTGTATGTAAAAAATCTGTCATCATATGTGCCCGTCAGGACATTCGCGTTTGCAATTCGATAATTCGGGCTTTGTATATATCCGAGGGAAAAGGGAGTGATAAAGGAGAAGGAAAAAAGACGCGAAGAAATGCTGTTGGTGCGCTGAAAACAATTCAAAATAATTATTCTTTCAAAGTAAAGCAATTTTCTAAAGGCTTTAAAATGTGAGGATGACAGTCAGAAAATCTACATATTTACAATTTTTTTACATATGAGCAGCTGCAAATATAGTGATTCGTGCAACAACACCAACAGTGAATGATCGTCTACAAAAGCACTTATATGTAAAAATAATACCGAGCAATTCTAAAGTTTACATGAACCCAACCGTGCGTCTACAGGCATATAAGTGACACATAAACACATATACATACACGTATACGTATACATAAACATATGCAACACACATTAATACGCACACATGAGCAAGCCATGTTGAAGTGTTTACTGGCGCCCACAAGGCTCTAGGATTGTTCATTGAAGCTCACGAATATCCTCCTAGCTCGTCCCCTAACCGGATGTATTTACAAAGGCCTTTATGAACTCGTACACATAAATATAAATGAATTTATGTATTTTTCTATGCATATGCATATGTGAGTGTTTGTGCGCGCAATTATATTTGTTCGTAATATTTACTTGTATATTCTTGAAGCCTGTCTGAACATGGATAAATCGTTCTTCAAGAGCATACTCGTTTGTGCTGGAGAGTAAGAGCAAAAATTATAAAAGCGAGCAGAGCGGAGGACAAAGTATAAAAACGATCCTTGCGCTTAATTGCTTGCACGTCGCAAGGACAGCAAATATCGTAAATTCTACTGGTCTGACGTTTAGCAGAGCGTTTTAGCTTTTGGTGGTGGGCAGAACATCATCCTAAACCCAATCCGGCAACGGGAATAATTTCTCACAATGCATTAGATGATGATGTTATTGTTGTTAATGTTGTTGTTGCTATTGTTGTTGTTGTTTTGATGATGACTACAAAATTGGGCTTAGATTTTTGGTGTTCGGCAATTATTCGTTGAACGTTTTTTGTTGTTGTCTTTATTATTATCGCTATAGTTGCTACAGCTGTTGCTGATGTTTGGGAAGCAGAAATAAAAAATGTATAAATTGATGAATGCTATAAGTCTGGATGCCATAAAATGAAATTTATTGGCCATATTGCGGCCAGTCTCGAAAAGTATTCTTTTATTAAAAATATGATCTAAAACAATTAATGAAAAATTTGTGAAAAATTTATTAAATGTTATTAAATAGATTAAATAGATTTTATTAAAAGCTACTAAAAGTTAAAGAAACATTTATGTGTTTTTAGAAGTTTTTGGAATGACTTTCAGAAATGGTTTTTAATAAAGCGATTTTTAAAATGATTAAATGTTTTTAAAGTTAGTAATACCTGTTAAATGGTTTAATAATATTCGTTATACATTTTTAATCAAAAGCACTTTGTATTCTTAAAACTTTTTTGAGATTCTGCCAATTGATTTTTTTATTTCAAAGTCCTTTTGGGAAGTAATAAAAAATCCTAAAATAAAAAATGGGTTGTAAAAATCCATTACCTAATTCAAATTATGTTTAAAAGTTATCTGAAAAGTTATTGTTCAAAAGTTTTCTTACAGATGTCGGAATATCCCGGGCATCCTATACTACCTTTCAAAAAATTTCAAATTATTTTGTCAAAAGCTGTCAAAAAATTATTAACAGTTTTGTTTATCAGTCTTCAAAAGCCATTTCAAAACTCATTTAAAGCCTTCTTTGACTAAATTTTCTTTTAAAAATTCATAAAAGGTTCTTCAAGTGTTTTTTTATTTATTAAAATGTTTTGAAATGATTTGAGTATTCCTTAAATACAAACTAAATGAAAACTTTAATAGTTTTTGGCCCTTCAATCAGAAATAAATTATACAACTCCTTGTAATACCCCGAACATCGTACCCCTCCTTGAAAGAAAGAAAAAAGGATAATATTAATTCATAACCTTGGTGTCCTTGCTTGTAGAACCGTAAGAAGGGCGATTATTATAAATGCGAAATAAATATCTGCTTATCTTGTCGTTCTTCGCAGCATTTACGAACGAAAGCTTAGCAAATGTTTTTTTGCTAAAAACACTTTTGCTTTATTAAAACGAAACGGAAGGCGAAATAAGAGAATTGTTTTTAATGAGGATAATCTCTATGAAGTAGTATCAGAGAAAAAATGAAAATCAGAGAAATTCAGAGCATTGAAACTGAATTATTAAATACACTGGCGGGAAATAGAAATATGCTACAAAAATGGCGAGAAAAAGCTTAATTGGATTTAGGCTAAATAAGTTATTATATTTAATTAATTGTAATAAATAAAGATCAAAGGGTGGAGGTTGAGGTCAGGTTCGAGTTTATAGACCATCGTAAATGGTCTATATTTGATCCGATAGAAAACACTCAGCGAAAAGGAAAATAGATACATATGTAAAAACCTTTGGTTTGATGGAACTTGTCCAATAGTGTTCATCTTATTAGAAAGAGAAAAAATATACATAAGGTAAATAAAATACCCATAAGTAAAATATCCATAAATAATATAGAGACCATTCACATTCTGCCATCCTAGGCAAAATTTTACCATGATTGTCCCCAGAATTTCAGGCTTGATTACACTGAGAAAATATATAGGTTTAATACGAGAATTTGATCTTATTTTGAGTTCAACGATGACAGCATATAATGTTGCTATAATGCTAATTTCCTTAAAGAAATATTTCCAATAGCCGGCTTTTTATTCATTCGTAAGAACTTACTCATAATTTTTTCATATATTTTGAATAATTTAACTTGCTTCGATTTATCAAAAAGTTTAGAAAGATATCAATTTAATTGAACTGAATCAACCCCGTCACCAAAGCCTAGCATACGTCAGACGGGGGTTAAAGTGAATATTTATTGATTTGCGAGTTGACCAATGGAGAGTATAAAGTGGAACCTTCTTTCGCAACAACCGCATTAAAAAACCGAACATCTGTAAAAAAGAAAAACAACTACAATAAAAAGTTCAGAACCAATAATACTGCAAACATTTCTGTAAACTCTCTACTGAACTGTAAGTCTGTAAACTCTTTTGTAGGAGAAGAAGGTAGAATAAGCTTAGCAACGACAGTAATAAAAGCAACAACAACAATAATCAATATCCATAAATTTAAACTGAATAAAACATCCTAAAATGGCTTTGCATCACATGTTCCAAATTACAATTATTCTGGTCTTGTTAGGAGCCTCCAATTTTCTGAGGGCTCTTTCTGAGCGACGCAGATGTTATTTAGAGGACAAAAGAGTTTGCCGCAGAATTTTGTGAGAATCAAGAAGAAGTAGACAAATGACAAAGATGGTAAAGACGTAGAAATAGATTTGCAAATGGCTTGAGAAGTACATGAAGCGAATTACTTGATGCAACACGAAGCCAAAAATTGTGAGGATAGTGGTGGGGGGTGTCAGAAAATAAAACTCAAAGAGAATAAAGCCCGAGATGATAGAGACGGAATTTAAACATCAAAGAACATCAAAGTTGGACGTATTTGAAATAAATTGGAAAAATTCCAAACGCACTGAATTGAAGTCAATTGTGTCTGCATAAACATTCTGCATATTTAAAATAGCATACACTGAAAATAGATGCAAAACTACTAGGATTATATTTGATGCGGTTGACTTCACTGCGTTCAATTCAGTTTGCCGGTATAACACAACTACCAAAGTCATGGTGACACAAAAGTCGAAAAAACAACACAAACATACAAATTTAAATAATTCTTTAAGGAAAAACCTTTTTTCTAAAAAGTCGTCTAAATCGATTAGTTACTCCGAAAATCATAAAAGCAAAAGGTATAAAATTTCATAGGAAACGTCTATTTATTTTTGATGTTGTTAAATGGAAACTATAAAAGCTAAAATTTAACTACCATAAAATAATGATCAGAAAAAATCTACTTGGCAACGACCGAAAATGGAGGGAATTTGAAATGAAACTAGAAATTCTTGCTTAGCAATCAATCAGCACTCAATCAAGAAGTGCAAATATTTTCGCAGCACTGCGAGAACGAACAAACGAATGAACATTCGTTCACGAAAGAACGTCCGTTCAACTGAATACGAATTCATTTTACAAATGGGGCGTGAACGGGGCGACCCTGACTGTGATCGAAAGCAGTAGTATTTACCGAAGTGAGAAATGCTTTCAAATGCCGCGAACGAACAATCAGATTGTTGAAAACTTTAGTAAAATTGGTAAATATACGAACCGAGATGGTGTTTTTAGACTGAAAAATGGAATTAAGTACTTTAAAATGGCTTGATAAAACTTATTGAAATTTAAATTAAGAAGTTATAAAAAAAAGTTGTGTTATAGAACCGCAAAAAATTATTTTGTTTTGAAACATATTCATCAAATTTATTTTCTCACATAATTCATTGTCTTTACACAAAAAATATCTCCAAGAACATTGTGATGAATACTTTTTATTTATTAAAAAAAAAATACAAAAATAACGAATAAAACAAAAATTAATCCATGATTTAGAAAAATTAAGTCAAATTTTGTGATGGTTATATTTAATCCAGACCACTTCATCACAATTTCAGACTCCAAATCAGGTTCAAAATGAATCCGCTCCATTGCCGTCTGTTTTAAAAAATTGTGATAGCAGACTAATCTCAGATTTAATTTAATTAATCTCTGAGTAAAAGGAAGTTGTAAGAAATTTTTAAATTGAATTTTATGTTTCTTTTAATTGAGCCCGCTGTGACACGTCAAAGCGATTCCCGAAGTAATTTACAAATATATTTTTAAAAAAATCTCAAACATGAAAAACAATAAACTTATGTAATATCTTAGACAGCAAACAAAACATTTGATTAGTACTGCTAAAAAATGTATCTCAACTTTTAATTACTCATTTATTTATTTATATCATTTTCGAATAATATCAAACAAAACTTGGCCAAATTCCAGCCTGATGTATATTTTTCACAAAACAGTCAACTTAAATTGCCATAAATATGAAAATATATATTACTTTAAGTGTTCTTTTTGACTGCATTTAGTACATGCATACGTACAAGTGATGCCGCATTTTCTCTACCTCACCCACATCCTCAAACAACAAACATAACAAAATAGTAAATGCAACTTACTATTGCTTCAATTCACATCGAATCGATATTTAGTCATGTTAGTAAGCAATAAATTCATGACACACACTCTGACACTACCAATGGTAGTCATTATAAAAGAAGCACACATGCAGATTATTCTCTTGTGATCATCAGAGAGACGCACTAAATATTTTCGTGATAAAGCACTCTTTATTAAGAACGTGTATACGTAGATATGTTATCTTATGATAGTGTACTCGTATATATGTATGATATATATGTGCGTTGAAGTGATATATTTCAGATAATTTATAATTTGTATATTTCAGATAATTTATAATTTATAAATTGTTTATATTCTCAAATTGCTTGAATTTTATAAAACAAGAGAAATTAAATTTTAATAAATACAAGTCTGGGACTACTTAATCTTTATAACTTCGACTGATTACATCTATTACGCAATCCTGTTATAAATATAATTAAAACTATTTCATATAGAAAGCTTCAGAATACCATAAATTGTTATCAAAAGATTCTTAACTCAGTGTCAATTTTTAAAAGACGAACATTTTGGTTCCGTGGGGACTTATTTTTTTGAGTACCATTCATATACGCTGAAGACGTAATTCACTCAAGATATTATTATTTTAAATTAGATTTAAAATAACACTTTTTCATCAGAAAATAGCATAGTCATGCAAAAGAATTACGTTCACAGTGCAGAATTTCTTTTGCCATTTATCATTCGTAAAGGCTTCGCAAGAGTGATTTTAAATATTGACTTATTCCAGTTAATTTAATTTCAAATAATTTATGGCTTCAACCACTTATGATATATACTTACCATTTGTGATACTATATATAGTACATAGGTGTACAAAATATGCACATATACACGCATACATATGTGCATTGATATATGTACCGATATTATGTATGTGTTATAAAAAATATTTGTATGCTGGATTCAGACATATTATAAAATTATGCACTCATCACAAATTCATATAAATTGGAAGCTAAATTTTTCGTAAATGCACAAATGCAATAATAAATACACTTTGCATCTACAAACGTCTTGAACATACGCGCATACTTCTTAAACAAACACTCCTATCCGAAAACCCACCAACCCACTAACGTTGCTTTACATATTTCTTTAATTAAGACTGTTTCCTCAAGCATTCTTGACTCAAGATAATGGATAAACATTTGTTTTTCTGCAAAATTATTTTACTTGAAAATGCTTTCGTATTGGAAAATGTTGTTTTTACAACAAAAACACGACATTTTAATAGCCACACCGCATAAATTTATATTAGAAGTTTCAAATAAATGTAACGAAACTATTACTAAAATGAACGAATAAACGTAAATAGAACGAATTAGTCACTCATTTAATATTAGCAATCAATGTTGCCACCCTCTCCGTTGTGAAGGGGGTGAAGGACACAATGAAGAAAGGCGGGCCCAAATACCCCTGTGATTTTGTTGTTTGGTATAGACTCGTACGCATCTTCACGAGTTTATCTCTTCACGCTTTCGCAGTTTGTGTCACTATCGCTCTATCAATTCATTGCAAACGCCCTCTCTCTCTCTTTCTGACTTCATAATCCAAGAAGGATTATTTGACAAATCGCAGATTTCTCTCAAACACCGACGCACTATTTAAAAACAAATCCGCCTCTTCGGATCCTTTAACACATCATAGGCGTTCTATTTGCGCCCGGTACATTCCAAGTGTAACAATGGACAGGAAGAGCCACCACCACCAACAACAATAACAGAAATGTTCACAATAATAAAGTTAAAATAAACAGCGCGCCAGGAAATAATAATGAAAACTTTTTAGAAAATAATTAACACCTCGCTTTGCTCACGCCGATCCCTTAGACCACACCAAAACTTTTTTGAGCTGCCGACGTTACCAGCGCAACTCTGGCAGCGTCACCACCATTGCCATCGTCATCCCCACTGCCAACGCCATTGTCACTGCCATCGATTCGATGTATCGTAACGCATAATTGAAAGGATTTATAACGCGAGACTTATGAAATAAAATCAAATCAAAAGTTTTTGTTGACTAAAATGTCAAGCAGGGTAAATGGATTTATTAGCAGAAACAAGGATGATATTCAAAGAAGTGTGGGGTACGGATCGTTGTGATGCCGTTGAAACTGTTAATGAAGGAACATGTGGAACATTAAGAACGGCGACTTCGTAATTAACTCAAAAACTTATTTTCTCAGAAAAGAAGAAAGAAAGAAATTATGAAGAAATTAATTTTCAGCTTAGATTGGAAAGAAGTTTGTTACAAAAATTTTTCTCATGGAACTTATGGAATAACTTAATTTAAAGACAGATATCTAACGGCTATTTTTGCTTTTGTAAACTAGAGCTATTTCATAAGCGATATTTCTTATTTTTGAGAAATAAAAGATGAAATAGAGTTATTTTTAATAGTTATCGATAAGAGTTATTCTTTCTGTGATTTTTATTTAAAAGCTCTAGATACAAGCTAACAGCTCTTTGCAGAGGTTCATAACTTATGTTGTGCATAGTCTTACAGCTTTTTACAGTGCCTCGCACCTTCTTACAAAAGCTTACAGCCTTCTGTAGCGTAAACGTCGAAACCTTTCTTCTTTAATTAATGAATATCTTTTGGAATGTTCTTCGAAATTGGCTCAAATTGGCTCACTCCCAAAAAAGTTAGTATTTAAATAACAGAAGTGTTCTTAACAATAAATCACTCCTCCAAATGTAATCTTAACGTAATGGTAGCAGCTTTTACTCTTCAAAAGAGTGTTTTCATTTTTGTGAAGAGAGGATCAATTTAAAGGCAGTGAAAAGAAACTTTCTTAGTCATAATTCAATCACAAAACGCCTAAAACCTTCGATAAGAGAACGAGTATCAACTAATCTCGCTTAGGTCAATACACTTCGTCACTCAACCACAAACACCCCGTCCTACTCTACCTTTCGCGTTACAAGTCTCTTGTGAATGAAATGATATATGTGGATATTTTGCGACACACATTAAAATTTCTTGACTTAACGGGGTAAGCCTCAAAAAGGCTGTGGCGGTGAAGGAGTGACGAAGTTTTGGGGAATAGGAAACAACAAAAAGATGCTTGAAACTTCAGGGAAGCTTCCATTATTTAAACACTTTACGACGACAACAACAACAAAAACAACAGACAACAAAAGCAGAGTGTTATAACGAAAAAAAATTTCAATAACGAAACTGTTCACAAACATTGACTTTGACTTTGTTTCCAAAGCATTTGGCGTCAGCGCGGCTGGCCTGGCGTCACGCCGACGCCAACAGATTATTACCAACAAGCACATGAATCTTATTTCAGCTTCCACAATTGTTGCTGTTGCTGCTGTTTGTTGTTTTTTCTGTTCGCTTTTCTTTCAAATATAATTTCCCGGTACAAAATTTTCCAATATAAACCGAATATACAGTCGAGCATCCAAAACAATTTCAAACATGAATAAACCACGTAACATGTCGTAGTTGTTCTTGTTGTTGTCACTGTTTTCCTCATGACCAGTCTTCATTATGATCAATATTGTCACGGTCTTCGAAATGTTGAAATAATTTATTGTTTTATTGACCGGCTGAATAAATTTTTGGGTATATTTTTTGACCTTGTAACGACCTTCATGTTACACTTAAAAGGTAAACGGTATAGAGGTAAACGGTATAAACACAAACTAAAGGGCAACGGACTACAGGCCACGATCATGAAAAACATTAAGGTTTTTTTTGGATACAAAAATAAATTTTGAAGTTTTAAAAAGTCCTTCTAAGTTTTTTATAATAAATTGAAAGAAAAACCCAAAACCATCAGAAAATATATTTCCTTAAAAGTCGAAAGGATAAAGCCGCTTAGTAAATAATAATTCATCTATGCATTCTTCTCCAGCCATCCTTTCTCTTCCAGCCATTCCAGAATTCTCCATTCTCGTTTATCTCATTCATTTGAAATATTTCTAAACAAATGTTGCATTAATTTTACGAACTTAAAACTATAATGTTTGCTAAATATTTCTGCCCTTCGAGTCAGTGGACTGTATTAAACTCTTTCCATCTATTGATTACTCTTTTCCAAGCAATCATTTTTACTTATTTCCTCAAGATCATTCGATAATTTGCTTCTTCTACCCCCAGTTCACTATCTTGACCCTTTTCCCCTTAAACTTTCCTATTTCTTTCTTTAGTTTTCTCCCTCTTTACATTCCCACATTACATTCCTTCTTTACATTCCCCATTTACGGCCCACTTTTTTCCTTCTCTTTTTCTTAGATTTACTTTCTTTATAAATTCCGCACCTTTGCCATTCATGACGGCCTCGTTTCAAACCCGACTAAATAAATTGCTGTTAACTTTCGAAGTAGTTGGTGTGAAGCGAACATTTAAGGCCTTTTGTCTGGCTCCGTCTTAGTTTATTTTGTACTATAATATTAAAACTCTAACGTACAGGATCAAAAATTTCACACTAGAGAAACGTTTAGAGAAATTTTTATATAAAAATTAAAATTACGTTATTGCAAAAAAGTAAAGCATATTTAGACGCTTTCAAAAATTATTAAAGCCTTAATATTAAAGCTTTAATTCAAAAAACCACGCTTTAAAAATCCTTGTTGGAAACTCTTGAAAGAACCTTTTAAAAACGCCCTATAAAGCCTCTGAGAGCCTCTTGAAGCTCTAAAGAGGCTCTTGAAATATCCTCCAATTTCTTTTAAAACTAACTTAAGGGTGTTAAATAACTTCCATAAAAAGTTCGCTAATATTCATCAAAAACCTTCCAGAGGGTTAACTAATAAGGGTTTTAGGGCTCATTCTAGCTGACCTAGAACAGTTCTAAATAGCTTTCTAAAGGTTTCCCAAGTGAATGAATGTAACCCATGAAGAGTTTTCCGGATGACTCTTAAAGAGCCTTTTTAAAGCTCTTAAATACAGACCAAGAGAAACCCAAATATGCACCCAAATATTTATCTTAGATATGGACGTAATGAGGTTATTACCTTTATCCAATCATCCACACATTCATCCGTGAACTGTACAATAATTGATACTTCCGGCAGTGTTGGTAAACGCCTCACGACGGGGCGGCTCATGCGGGAAACTAAGTCCTTGAGCAACAAAGAAATTCAAGCCAGCTGCCTGAAATTCAAGCATGAATGAATGGAAAAAATATTAAGAAAAAGAGAAATAAGAAGAAAAGAGAGAAATATGAAAAACGAGAAGAATAAATTGGAAAATTTTAAAAAGAAAACTGGAAAGTTTAGAAAAAATCAGTGTTTTAAGATATTTATATAATTTTTCATTTAAGATTAAACGTAATTTGATTTAATGAGTTTTTAGCTTATCTAGATTTAATCTTGAGATGGCGACGAATTAAAGCATCATTACATTACATACACCCATACACACATCGGTATATGCGCTTCCCGTTTATTCACACAAACACACGCCCACAGACAATACCTTTCCAACTTAACAAAAGCATGTATGTGTGCATGTGTGCATCACCCTTCCCTTCAGTAGTAGAAGTCTCCAGATATTTGCAAAAGAGCTTCTTCGGTCTCAAGACAAAACGTTCGACATTTTTCCATTAAAAATGTAAATAAAATTTTTTCCATCCGCTTCAACGTCTTTACAAATTCCACATATGAATAGAGAAGTCCGACCAGAAGGGAAGGACCATTGAGCAAAAATTACAAAAGAAAAATGAAAATAAAAGAAAAACAAAGTTAAAAAATGTGTCCTTTATAAATCCTAGCGCCGCGTTTGTGCTTCCGGAAGGAAATGGCGGGTAGGCTAAAACCCGCCGTGGAGCTTCGGTAAGGTAACGAATGAAAAAGAAAACCAGGCAAGAAGAAGAAGGATGAGAAATGTGCTTCATCTATTCCCAAATGTCCTTCTTGTTAGTTTCGCTGACGGTATAAAACAAAAAACAATTAACAAAAAACCTCTGGGTAAAAAACCAGTAACGACTGAGACCGACTTGAGAACCGCAGACGCTGATATTACCGGTACCCTACGTGTTGCATCTTCGCCAGCGGGTGCTGCTGGGGATTCTGGGGGTGGTGGTTTGATGAAGCGTCTGATGCAACTCTAGTCTCGAAAAAGATTGTCGGGTAGTAGAGTGAAACGTTGTGATGGGAAGGAATGCCCAGGGAAGGAAGGTGGCGTATGAGAAAAGGGGGGAATGGGAGACTATGGGAGTTACTCAATCAAGTATGTCCCGTATGGAGTGTGTTTTAGTAATAGAGGAAATTGCAAAAAACAAGCGGAAGGGTTGCAAACGACATGGAAGTAAAGAAAAAGGAATTAAAACGACAAAAGTTGAAAATGTATATAATTATAGAAACAGCCCTGGCAGTAGCAATAGCATGGGCAGTAATAGCTGCGGTGGTAGGAGCGGCAGTAGCAATGTCGATTGCACTTCAAACGCAGCGCCACAACGTGTGCTTCCTGCCTACTGCCGTCGAAATATTTTCCCGTTTTCCGAACAAGTGGGGGTTGACGACGTGAGCATGCCAACTGAAACGCCATTGCGAAGGTGGTGATGATGATAATGATAATGGCGATTACTGTGCACCCCACTGAGTCGATGCTGAATACACTTGTCTCAAACTTTTCCGGACTGTGCAAACACAAACTCATGACAGAAAAAACATCTACAGAGATCTAGCGCGCCTAAAAATGAGCTCTCAAGCGATTTGCCAACAAAGTCTGTATCACCAACAACTTTTCTCACCACAAAGTCCTTGCAATTTGTTCCTGGCATTCAGATTTAGTGCAGTATCATCAGCTCTGTTGACAGATCATCAGATAAGATTTCATTCGTTCTTCGTTGCAACGACGCTGATTTGACGCAGAACGTGTTAACAGTTGAAGAGGTTACTCGTACTCGCAGCATATTGAGAATGATGTGTTTCTCGTTACAACGGTGACGGTGACGATGAGTGACAAAATTGCTTAAAAAGCAAAGATAAATTTTTATGAAGTGTGCGAAAATTGCGAAATGAATTAGAACGACTTCAACGTAAACAAATCGCCATGAGAAATTATTGAAGTTGTTAACGATTTTTTATTTGAAGAGTTTCTCTGGAAATACACGATAACATTTTCGTGAAAAACTGGAAATTTTAAGTGTCAAAGTGCAAGGAAAGCATTCTCCAAAAAAGGATTAATGAACATGCTGAATGAGATATCTTGATGATAAGGTTACTTTTGAACAAAGGCTATTAAGTAACATTTAGCTAAGCTTGTGGAGGCAATTATAGGTCTTAAAAAATTTATTTTGTTAACTCTTTGTTAAAGGGTTAACCTAAAATGTTAACCCTTTTACTACCGATTTTTTACGCAAAAATCATAGGCGTTAATACTTGATGAGCTTTCGTATAATCATGCGTTTATTCTACTAACGATTGTAATGATACTATTAATAACGCTATTATTTTTAATTAATTTAGTGAACAAATTCTATAAAACTTTGCTACAGCTCATTCTTAGTGTTTGGTTTTAAAACTTTGGTTTACATCTTTAAATAAAAATTGATGTATATCATCTATTTTATAGTCATGGAAGGCTTATCAGCTCTATTATAAAAGCGTGATAATGAGAATTAGCCCAATAGTTGCAAAATTATGATCACTAGAACAAACTTTTGAGCTTTCTTGTTAAATTTCACCAATCTGTTCCTAGACCTAAAACTCCTCTACCTTTTAGGGTTTGTCAAAATTTCGGAATTATAATGTCGATCTTGATATTGGATTTCTTAAGCAAAAAGAAATAATTGTTAGAATAACCTTAGGTGTGGCGAGGTTATGACCATTTGAACAAAGTAAATCATTTTTGTGAAACTAGTTTTTCTAATTTTTTATAACTTCTGTCTTTTTTAAGAAATATCATAATTTTATAATCTTTATTAGTCCTTAGTGGCCACGTAGCCGCCTTAAGAAGAATAAGTAGCTATAACAGATTTAGAAAAATTAGTCATAATCATTCGAATACCTCGAGCTCGCTACTAAAATACTTAAGCTTTTTTCTGTAAAAACCTTAAAAAATAATCGTGGGAATAAAAAACACTCCTAAAGTAGCAAGAAAAAAATATTTAGAAATTGACAGATTTCCTAAAAATTACATTGATTATACTCCATTAATACTCTATAAATATATAATATAAAATATTTTCTTTATTGACTAACCGCTCTGCCCCTAAATCATTTTGTCCCTTTTTCCATTGATTTTAATATCCTTCGCATTTTGTCTCATTTTTCCCTCACCTCTTCCCACTTCTCGCTCCATTTTTTGCTTAGGCGACGGAAAAAATTTCTTTTATAAATGCTCTTAAAACCAACCACGACGTTTTCTTGTCTTTTCATTTTTGGTTAGTATCAAAAACAACAAAAAGGATACAAAATAAACAAGTTCAATAAAAAAGAAATATAAAACGAAAAGTGTCAACGTCAGCATTTTATCGTTTGACACAAAGAGAAAGATAATTTGAAGTTACTTGACAGGAATTTTATTAAAACGAATTTCCATCGGATATTGTTCGCTGTTTATTTGACACCCTTGGAATTGTCCGAAATTGTTAACAAATTTGATTATTTACCGCCGGAGATGAAATAGATAACCATCTCCTTAAACAGATTCTTTGCATCAGACGCTTTTGTTATAAAACTGAAGAATTTATTTCAAAAGTATATTGCATAATTTTGGCAGCAATTGCGGGAGAAATTATGTAGATGATCGATAATTCTTTAGCTCTTTTATGTCGCGATTGTATCCATCCATATGAAGTAATTAACAGAAACTTATTGATCCAATAGTTTTCTCAATAAATTTAAGTATGTTCTACTTTCTTAATCTTCCTCTATCGAACATGAGCATAATTTGTCGCATAGGGAACACACGCTTGTCAATTCATTCTCACCAACATAATCGTAATCATAACCAATACCATCTGAATCAGTATTATGATAATCACCATTGCTATCATCGGTATTATCGCCATAATCGGCATAATCGACAGTATCACAGATATCACTTCAAATATCATCATCATCGGTATAGCATTACCATTACTGGAGCATCATCATCACAATTGCAAAAACTTTCTTCATTAAAATTTATTCCTATATCTTTTCCATTATCATTTATTTTTAAAGTTATTGCTTTTTCCATCGTTTTTGTCATCGCGGTACATCATGACTGAGCCTCGTAGTCTAGACTCTAGAGTCCCTGAATTCTGAATTCCTTTCCTTTACTATGGTTCTCCAGCACCGGCTTTTCATTTGGATGATATTGTTTTTGGTGAAAATGTCTTCTACGCCTTTCAATGCTCATTCATTGACTCTCTGCTTCACATGTCATGCCATTTTGAACCTTCCATACTCATGATGGTCCCTTTTCTTTGCCTCTTTTCATGTGAAGTTGTCTGACATCTCACAGAGGTTTCTGGAGTCATTCTATTACTTTTCGTGGCATTAGTACTATTCCTTTCTTTCATTTCATTATATTTCTCCTACTTCATTTAGTCCTTCCTGTTTCCTTAATGAGCAATCCTACGATTCTAAAAATTCTACCAATCTGATGCTGCATTCGAGAATCTGATTCCATATAGCGGTCCTAGTTATGTCTCTGATTTCGATTTTGACAGTGCTTTTGATCCCTGGCAATGCGTTCAACTCTCAAACTGTCTGACAACACTGAAGGTATCAACACCACCCTTTCTCCTTCCTTCGTTCTTCAGAAACACTTTCCACAGCGTCGTAGCCTTATGTCCTCTTCATCATGAACGCATAGCATGGACGTTAGTGTAATTATACATCGAAGTCAACGTTGGCTGGATTGCTACATTAGTGAATCCTTGGGGAAAATATAATTCTACAGTTATGAACTGATTTATAATAACTATCTCTATCTGTGTCGCGGAGATACTAACGAAGGGAATTTAACAAAGGACTTAATTATTTGCCACGAGGCAGAAGGAGCATCAGCAATCCCTGAGCTGTCGCCACAGAAATCGAAACAGGTACAGGGTCAGGAAATGGCAAGAAATTTAATATCAATAAACACAATGGGCATGCGTTTTAAAAAACAAAACATTCCTTTAGTTGGCTTTTTGTGGAGATTCTTCTCATGAAATAAACAAATCCGGTGAAATTTTGAAGCTATTAATTATTTTTATTTTTATTTTATATACAATTTTTACTCCCTTTTTGTTAACCGCTATTCGTTTCCTCGATTGCTATTAACGTAGTATAGTTTATTAATCCGTTCGCCCACAGACCCCTCCCACAACCCTGACAAATAGCTTAAATGTCGTTTTTTTGAAATTATGGATTTATTTTTATGCGATGAATTTAAAAATTGATGACACTGTCTACAAATTTTTTTCCAAAAATGAAAAAATGAGCCTTTTCAAAAAATGAGAACTTTTCGTTTTCTATGTTTGGCATACAGCCAAAGCAAGGTTAGGACAGACAGGTTACTAAGAGGCTTTCTGTAGGGCTACAATTCTTTATCAGTCTTTGCAAATTCGATTCCAAACCCTAAAATTTCGATGAAAGCTTTTGAAAAAATGAATCTTATTTATGTACAACGCCTCATTTTGTTTTTCAATATTAATAATCAATATTAATATCAATAATATCATTTAATGTTCACAATAAAAACAATTATATTTATAATTAGTATTAATAATCTTTTAATAATCAGTACTCTAGTAATTCGTAATAAAATAAATAAATAAACACAAAATTGTCAGATATTGAATGTTAATGATATACAAATCAGAAATAAGTCACCATCGAACAAAGTTTTCTTTCTTTGAATAGAAGAGCATACAACTCCCAAAGAATCAATTCCTCTAATTCCTAAATGCGAAAATCCTGCCCAACAACGATAATAATGATTGTAGTCGAGATTCTTTCTTCACGAGCTTTAAATGGTTACGAGGAGTATGCGGTGAGCGATGTAGAAATTTGTGATAGTTCCGTCTCGTAAGAACCTTTTCTTTAATAGCTTCTCTTTCCTGCTTCCTTCTCTTCAGTATTATTTCATCTCTACTACTTTCTCTTTCATTTTACTCCTACCATTTCTTCCTTTCCCTTCTCTCCTTCCCCTCTTGTGGCTTCCCTTCTCGTTCCTTGACTATAAAGTATCAATTCCTCCTCTTCCCCGCTTCCCTTATCGCTTCTTGCCCTTTGCTCCTTCCGACTCGGACCGAGTGAACAGAAAACATCGTACGTATTAAGCTCCTCTTCATTCCCAGCTTCCTTCCTAATGCCCTCACGACTTCTTACAACGCTGTCTTTTGTAGTAAATTAACTTCTCCTTCTGGTGTTTTAAGACTCAATAAAATTACAACAAAATAGCACAGAAAAACTAAATAAGGAACATGCAAGAAGATAAAACCCCTTTGTTCCTTTTCGTCTATCAGTTCTTCTCTTATGGTGAGTGCCTACACTAAATGACGAAAATTTCCCTGATGATGTTGACAATTTAATTATGATCAACACACAACTTCATTTAATTGCATGTTGTCTGATGTGTCCTTCATTGATGCTGACAATCAACGTTATCAGTTCGCCACCATCACCACTCAATCAAACCAATCAAACCAACATCCATTACAATCTCTTCGGCGATACTTTTCAGGAACAACATCCATTACAATCTCTTCGGCGATACTTTTCAGGAAATAAATATCACACATACGTACGCCGCACAGTGGCAGATATTTTGAAATAGCGGTCAAAAGTCTATATCTTCTGAACGCGTTAAATTATTTAATTTTTCTTTGCTACCCTAATCTTTAGCTTTAATTTCATGCTACAACCATTAAAATTGACATGGGGGAACCAAAGATATGACAGATTTTATCAACCTACCTCGTACTTTTACTACAATCTAAATCTTTCTAAGCATATCCGTCATGAATAAAGAACACTGCAAACATACTGCGTTTTTTTATAAATGTTGTGTTTTTTGAATACTTATATTAATTATTTATTATAATAATAAAGGCAAAATACAAAGATATATAATTTAAGATTATAATTCAATAAATAAAGACAAAATATTTACATGTGTATGCAAACTAAGCAATTTTTACAAAATGTTCAGCAAAATATTTTTGTTGGTCGTCTAATAGTAAATTTTTAGCATCATTATCCAATTCAATTGATGAAGACTTCCATTTTTGACGAATATTCGAAATATATGGATCTGATGTGCAGAGCAAAACTGTAAGAAGATCCTCATTCGTACAATATCTTGACATTTTTCTTGTGTTGTGCTCACGAAAAAATCTATAATCCTTATTTCTTTTCTCTTGTGCTTCTTCGGAAAGATCACCTAGTGGAAGCAGACTATGTTCAATTACTTGTTCTCCATGATACAGAACTTTATGTATTGTTGATGGCATATTCCTCCATATTTTATTTGTATATGTTTCAATACGTTCTTCATTACAAGAATCGCAAAAAGTTTTACTGAGAATATACGAAATAACATCTTGGTCCTCTTTTCGTACAAAGTAAATATCGGCCAAAGTCTTATATGTGAACTTCACCATGTTTTTATCAACACTACAGAAATTATATTTTGGCAGCGCTTTAAATACTCTAATCTTCACACATCCTTAACAATATTTGTAGGTAATTATTTGGTCATAAAATTGGTTTTTTTCTTCATAAACACTGCTACCTGATTCATCAAAACGTTTAAACTTTACTTATACCCATACCCTACCATTACCTAATGTTTTAGGTACCTGATAATTAAGTATAGGTACCTAATAACTAAAAATACAACACTTATTTTTCCAACGAAACAATCATTTAAAGAAACAAAATACTCATAATCATTTAACAGCCAAAAAAAAAACATGAAATAAGAATCCTTTAATTTTGCATTAGATGACTTTGTGTCATAAAAAATACTCCAGGTACCACATCCGCAAGCTTCCGCAAATAAAACTATATACAGAATCTAGAGAAAAGACTCAGCTATGCGATCGTGTAAAATTTGTTCTGGACGACGCTGGCCCTTTTGATTCCCGATCCAATTTACATGAAAATTTATTGAAATTTGGTACATTTTTTAAATACCTGTTACATATTATTAGTAACGCTTATTTAACTTAGTTTAATATTATTTAAATATAAAATAGATTAGAAAAATAAATAAAAAAGACCGGAACTTAATATCAGCAAAACTCGCCGAGTTATAATTATTTAAACTATAAAAAAATTACAGAAAATCAAAAATTTTAGGCCAAAACAGAAAAGGACTAGCTTTGATTGTCCTGTTTTTAGTGAAAGGATCAAATTAGAGCTGTTATTTTTTGGCACCCTAGGTTCTGATGTATTATCTTTCATATAAGCATACTAATTGTAAAATTGGCGACTGTGAAAAAAAAACTTTTGGCCGCTATTTCAAAATATCTGCCACTGTGCGCCGCCCATATCGTATCGACAATCGAAGATTTTTCTTCTACTGATTTTTAATTTTTGTCTGTTATCATTCTGTTACTTCTTCTCTTTCCATTTATTTTAACGGCTATTTCATCAACATTATTGAATTTGGCCTTGAAGGCGTGACACGTGAACACGAACACGAAATTTATACCATCGCACCTTTGACATCTTCTCCACTTCTCGACGTTCTTTAATGACACATAAACAGTTGTTTGGTTTCTTTAAAAGGGATTAACTGAAAAATAAATCCTCTTCTTCTCTATCGTCTTCTTCCTCATCTTCTCCTTCCTTTCCTTACGTCTTTCTATTTGGCTTAAAAAACTCCAGTCAGCAATTTTTGTATTTCTGAACAGATTGGGCTTATTTTTATTGCCGTTTTGCTTTCGAAACGTCCTATAAAAATTGATAGAAAATGCTTACTAGAGGCGAAAGGAGTACGAAAAGTTAAAGACAATAAAAAAGGTATGAAACTTAAAGTACCTTCAAAAAGTTCATATATATATATATATATATATATATATATATATATATATATATATATATATATATATATATATATATATATATATATATATATATATATATATATATATATATATATATATATATATATATATATATATATATATATATATATATATATATATATATATATATATATATATATATATATATATATATATATATATATATATATATATATATATATATATATATATATATATATATATATATATATATATATATATATATATATATATATATATATATATATATATATATATATATATATATATATATATATATATATATATATATATATATATATATATATATATATATATATATATATATATATATATATATATATATATATATATATATATATATATATATATATATATATATATATATATATATATATATATATATATATATATATATATATATATATATATATATATATATATATATATATATATATATATATATATATATATATATATATATATATATATATATATATATATATATATATATATATATATATATATATATATATATATATATATATATATATATATATATATATATATATATATATATATATATATATATATATATATATATATATATATATATATATATATATATATATATATATATATATATATATATATATATATATATATATATATATATATATATATATATATATATATATATATATATATATATATATATATATATATATATATATATATATATATATATATATATATATATATATATATATATATATATATATATATATATATATATATATATATATATATATATATATATATATATATATATATATATATATATATATATATATATATATATATATATATATATATATATATATATATATATATATATATATATATATATATATATATATATATATATATATATATATATATATATATATATATATATATATATATATATATATATATATATATATATATATATATATATATATATATATATATATATATATATATATATATTTGGTATTGTTAGATATAAATGTTGGGGTTATAGATAAAATTCTATGTAGTTAGGATTACTAGTTTCTGAATTACAACATAACTCCCAAGACTAATGCGAAATTATTGAAAGACATTCAACACACTGTTGTGAGCGTATCCCTTGAAAAACGCAGGAATAAGCCAAAAGAAGAATAAGCCTTCGTTTTATACTTTTAAGCAGTTGTCAAATGAATCCAAAGGAGGAAATGAGGTATGAAAATTACCACAGATGGCAAATGTAATTCACCTCACTTCTTTTGTCATATACACCACTTTCCATGCTTCTCTTAATTCGACAAATGTCAGTATGGGTGTCACGAATTTTCACGCCACCTCATGAAAACGTGCAAGTGTTTATAATTTTTCATAACATTTTATTCTTCATAATATTTTATTATAATTGTTTAAGGTTGCTTATAATTGCCTTATGAGTGCCTCATGAGTTTCTCATACTTCTTGTGGTTCCTTACGACCTTTTATGATTTCTAACGATTTCACGATTTTCTTATAACTCCGTATGGGTTTCTTATCCGTTATGATTTTGTGATGATTCCTTATAATTTTTCGTTCTAACAATTTTTTACGGTATTAAGATTTTTCATGTTTTTTTTTCTCATAATTCCGTATGCTTTTCTTATGCTTCCTTAGGACATTCTTATGATTGCTTTGATTTTGTTATGACTCCCTAGGTTTTTTGTAATCACTTACGCTTTTCTTAGAAATTGTTTTCGTTTCCCATGAATACATATTTTAATCCTGCGAAAAAATATCCTACAATTCTTAAAGCACCTGTAAGTAATTCTAATTAATATATCCTTTCTTGGACTTGAAGCAAGTATAATATTATTTCTAATTAATTTCTGGAGCTAATCAAATGTTTTGAATGCTTTCAACGATCCGGTACAACGATTAAATATTCCTTATTCCTAATTAGTTTTCTTTCCTTACAATTTATTTGTTCCTTTTCAACACTGTCCATAAATAAAATATACGTAATATGCTTCCTTTTACCGCTCCTGCACCACAACACCTTCACCTCTCCTATAACTTCTTACCACTGCTACTACTTTCACGATTATTTCTACTCCTTCACTCTCCCCTGCTCTTTCTCCCTACCGTTATCCTCTTTACCCGGAAAATGCAGAGCAAAAATATGCAAAATAGAACCATCTTTTAAATCTGCTCTTGCCTGGTTTTTTCTATCCAAACTGCTTTGATTGCATTAAAACTGCCAAGCTGCAGAACATTCGCATTAGTCCTAAAAGTTTTGTACGTTTTCTGGAGGAAAAGTGTGTGCTGAATTGATTGCAATCAAGAATAAAATTAATTTTATGCCTTACAATATTTTGCCACTCCCTCCGCCAAAGCCTTATTTTATGATCGCTGGGGTAACCCGATGTGATTGCATACCCCCTAGAACCACGCACATACCTTCAAAACCACTCAGTACATTTTCTTATTTTCAAAACGGGGAGTAATAAAAATGCAATAATGGATTCTGACCGAATGCAAAAGGAATGCTTTGGTTGTAAACGGAAATTTTAAGGATTCAGAAAAATTTTGGGCTCTTTTTGAAACTTATTCGTTTGAAACTTATTCGAAATATTTTATACAAAGAATCGCATACACATATTCGAGTGCATCTTTTATAGAACTTCCGAAGAGATCTCACAACATACCTACAGCCTTCTTCATCCTCCTGCCACTTTACAAATTCATCCAATACAAAACCAATCCTTTACAACCTCTGTCAATCTGCTTAAACCAGCTACAACCACCCTTGTACCGTAACTACTTGCATCCATTTACAAGCGCTACAACCTCCTATAACAACCAACAACCTCTCGAAACTTGTCACAATCTCCTACGAGCTTTCGGCAAGATTCTCCCATAAATTCTTCTAGGAGCGACCCACAACACACTTATTCATTACCAACTCGCTCATTTAGCAATTGTTCCCAAAATCCACAGAGCAGTCATCATCTGCACAAAATATTAAAATTTGTCTCCTTCTTCCTTCAGTCCCTCCCTTCCATACCCATTGATATTTTCTGTCTTTTCCATTCCGTGATTTCGTTTTCGATTATTTCCATTATTGGCAGAATATTTGAGCTTCCTTCAATATTTTATTACAATGTTGCAAAGAAACGCCTGAAGCTCATTCAATATAATTGGCGGGTTTTGTTCTTTCAAATAAATTTAAATAAAATTTAAACAAATTTCAAATAAATAGTTTGAAAAAATAAAATAGTTTCAATTAGATTATTTCTTAACTGAACAAGTTGGTTTTTGAAATTATTGTGGACGTTTTTTCTTATATTATTTCTTGTTGGATAAACTAATTTGAAAAACATAAAATAGCATAAAATGGGCTTCATCTAAATCTTAGTTCGATTTTTCCCTGAGAATTGTTTGTGCTATGAAATGAAATAGTGTGTAATATTTCACAAGAAATATGTAGTACGCAAGTGAGCTTTTCTATCACTAATTTTGATTAAATAGTAGCAACTCCTTAACGATTAAAATAGGTCAAATGTAATTATTTTTGCTTTGATTCAATTAAACACATAAGCTGAATTTTTTCTCAATATTTTTTAACTCAATATTTTGCAATACATTTTATACAAATATGGAAGCTTCATAAAAGATTACAAAATTGCACTTTGAATTATTTTTGTTACAAAAACCGAATTAATTTTCAAAAATGGTTACAAAAATGTTTCATTATTTTAACTATTTATTCGTTAGTTATTAATTCAGAATAATTTTTTTAAAAAAGGGGCTCCTGTGCTTCAAATCAAGAGGATTTCATGACAATATCTCTTTGCATTTTCCTGCAATCGTGATATTTTCAGACAGGCAGATAGACATCCGGCCAGGAAGTCTTTTTTTTTTTTTTGCTACTTTAAGCTTTGAGTAAGGTTCCTAAAGTTGAATATAAAAAGATATACGAGAATGTAATGGAATGAATAACTAAGGATATGTGTGGATACGCTCCTGTGATTGTATGTGTGTAAGGGTGGGTGGTATATGTGCTTCTATAAATATCCAATTCAGAAACGTCATATGAAATTACCAACGTATTTTGCTGAATCATGTAATACGCAAGGTATCAATAATAAATTTTTAAAGAGTTATTAAAGTAGGAAGAATCGGAATCCACACATAGATTGAGGTTTAGTATTGGACATGATATCGAGAGGCACCCCTCAAACACCGAAGATTTTAAGGAAAATAATTTAAAATCAAAGCAAACGAGAGGGAGTTTCTGAAGGAAATTTATGAGAATTACTAAAGAGTGCAAAAAGCATTTGAATGCGCAAAAAAGAAAAATTAAGTTTTTAATTATTATTGTTATTAATATTATTATTATTATTATTATTATTAATATATTGTTATATTTTTTTGATATATGCGGCTATTAATGGGCTTTTTAAAGGAAAATCCCTTTGCTCCTTTTCTTACTTCCTTATTTACTTACTTATTTATTTATTTTTCTTCTTTTTCTCCTTTCATCTTCCTGATTCGCATTCAACCCACCAAACTCACCACGACTCCGCAATGAAATTCGTTTGAATTGAATTTGAAGACGGATAAAGCGCTTGCACAATTACGTTAAAGATGCTACCTAAGTTTGATGGTGTCACGTTGTGGCATCGTCGTACATCGTACTTTATGTGAAGCAACACAACAACGCAGCGACGCATCGCAAAGCAATCAACGACCACAAGTGCAATTAATCTTATAAATCTATTTATATTTGAGCAACGAGTAGCGGTAGGGTCGAAGAGTCTGAAAACGAGACTTGTTTTGAAGAAGTTGGCTTATATAGTGGTTACTCTACGCATGGCATTGTTGTAGTGCAGGGAAAAAATCACAAGAAAAGGTTAGTAAGCCGGTTTATATTCTCCATGCGATTGAAGGAGTGTTCATCAATATAAATAAATTTCTATAACCTTTGCAAAGATTAAATGAAGTCACGTTAATTTGCCTGAAAAAGACAATTCATTCCTGTTGACAAATTATTCCGCAAATCAATACGAGCGACTTGAATCAATGAATTTTAAAAAAGAGTTTAAGTTACTATATAAAATAAATGAATAAAGCTACTGATCAAATTCATGCGCGTGGGTAAAATAAAATGAATAAAAATAATGTGTAAAGCGAATGAACTGAAGTGACGAAATTACGTAATTGAAAGGAATGAGTTTCAGGAATAAAACGAACAAAATTAGTGAATGTTTTTCGTGAACAAAATGAATAAATGAATGAATGGTATGAATAAATCCAATAGAAGTAAAGAAAAGATTGGACGGAACGACACGTGTGGATTGAGTGAAATGAGTAAAGTAAATGGAATAAATAAAGTGAATGAATGAAATTTAAAAAAATCAATAAAACTAATAATCATTCTAGTTCTTCTAGAAGTACTCTTCCATAAAAATTACTAAATAATGACTAAAGAAAGACAAATAAACAACCAAAAAAAGACAAGTTCAGCGATACCAAAATAAGTTCCATCAAGTACCACCAAGTGTCATCGATTAATGAATATAAAGTGAAGACATAGTTAATGTCAAACAAATTAATAAGTAACAGTCCGTCATAAAGTTTTCCACCGATTCCAGTTAACGAATATGCATACATAAACAACAATAAGTAAGTAAATAACATCCATTTCGCACACCAAATTATTGAACGAATATTCATTCTTTACAAATATTCAGTAAATAAGAATTTATGCATCTAGATTTATAACGGCATAGTCCGATGAACAAGTGTTCATTCGTAAAACACAAAAATTTACAAATGTTTTCCCAATGACAAAATAACGAGCATGTGTTCATCCATTAAATTAAATACGAAAATGAGATAAAACGTAATGAATGAAACATTATTGAGTAATCAAATTTAACCTTTAAAGTAAATCCTTTTATTTTATAATTCATCTTCATTTGTTTGTATATTTGGATGATTTCTGATTTATTTATACTTCGGATGGATTCTGATTTATTCAAGATACATGAACGATACACGAAAATGAAAATGAATATCTGTAAAGGAAAGAGATTCATTTTTAAAAACTAATGAATATCTGAAAAATATCTGAAGGAACGGTTCATTCATCATAGTTAATTAGCAAAATTTTCATCAAATCACACAAGTTCAATCAACAAAAATTTAAAAAAATAATTTTTTAAAGACTAATGGTATTTCCTGTAGCGCAGTATTAAAATTTTCTCTTCATTCGTTTTTTGTGTTGTCTCAGAGATATTCATCACAACATTCCTTACTTAAATATCAGGGTCTACCTCCCATCTACTTCTCATGGCATCCCTATTCCTTCTGCCTCCCTCAGAACCATCACCTTCCTTCGGTTCTTTGCAACTCATAACGAGTTTTTTATTTTTCCTTTCTCACTCATTTTATTTATATTTTTTTTATTTTATTTTTTATTTGGTTTCGTTGGAACTTCATGAAAAATAATTATTTTGTAATATTTCACAAAGCCAGTCATGCCTCTGGAGAAACGTGGATAGCTAGACCATCATGAATTCATGCAGAGATTACCGTCTGATAGTCTTTAGCAGAGAATAAGTGATTTATATATGAACTTGATATGTAAATTTATAACAATAAAATGATAACGTTATAAAAGAGCTTCGCCCGGATTATTTCACGTCCTTCCCGACTCCTTTTGAGAAAAGAGATTTTGAAGAATGTTAGGAAAAAGGCTGGTAAAAGCCCGTGGGGGTTTCAATACAGCCAATGCGCGTCTTTTTTGGCACTGCATTCTCCCAAAATGCACCAAACGCAATCATAAACGCGATCGTAATCTTGACTGAACTCTAAAGTGGGTGGGAACATATATTGTTGCGGGTTTATTTGCGTAATGATAATAATTTTACAAAACCAAAACAATGAGAAATATGTAAAATTAATGAACACGTGCATCCAATTAACCCTAATTTAAGGTTGTTTTAGAGGGGATTGATGGCTGTTATGTTTGCTAACATTGTTAATGTTTTTATCACATAAATTTGGACTTCATTTATTCATCACGAGTGGCTACGATTATACCAAAAATATTAAACAGATTCTTGATTCCTCTCGTATTTACGGCGCTTACACGACTCGTGTTTATTTTGCTTTGTTTCCAATTTTTTATCCTAGAATTCAATTAAAAACGCATTCGTTTTTATTTGTTTTTATTTTGGTATTTGTTTATTTGGTTGTTTCTTTTTCAACCAAGGAATATTTTTTCATTTTCTGCGATTAGCCTTTTCTACAGAAAGCAATGCTGCCGTTTCGATAAAAGGCCATTCACTCTCTCCTGTTCTGCCGTTCAAGTAACAACGAATGTTATAAACGCAATTGGTACAAACGAAATTGTACTCGGATAGATACTCGCAGGAATTGTATATAAATGTTCAAAAACACGCACAATCGCTTACTCAATCACACTCAGTCAAAGTCACTGATTCTGTTCCGGAATCGTAGGCAAAGCGAAGCGTGGCTCATTTCCAGGAGAATGAGATATTGGTTAGAGTGAGATGTTGACGCAAAGCATTGTGGTTTAGGCACATCGTAACGACCGACCGCCCTACTGACCTAATTCTGTTATAGAAATCTGCACGATTTTACGATTGTTAAGGTTACTACTATCGTCATTACGATGATTATTACGATTATGATGATTATTCACCCTTCACTTCATCCCACATTAATTCACGCACATACTCCCTCACCAACACGCACATGAACACAACACCGATGTATGGGAAACATTGAGAGCATGCTCTCGGCAAATTTAATTAATCAAATTTTTTGCTATAAGAATTTCTAATAAGCAGCCAATCAATCAATAAATCAATCAATCGGCCAAGTTGTGAAAATATCTACAATCCTTAATTAAATACCAACGAAATTCACACAAACACAAGCTCATTTATGCTTAGGCGTGCTTTCACTTGAAAGTATCAATGAATGTTGAACGAAAGTTAAATAAAATTTTGTATTTTATTTTTTAAATTTCGAGGCAATGACACGGTGCGCAACCGCCGAGACTTGACCGCGTCTGTGTCACGCGACTATTTTTATACTCCCTAATAGCGTGTGCGTTAGTTGCTCAAGAACGTCAAAAACCGTCATCATTTAGATGGAATGAAGTCTCCAGGATTTAAAGAACTCCTGTCACTTTTCTTACCACCTTTCCAAAAAGACCGCATACAGGTTATGTCAAATTTATTCTTCGTCGAAATAGTTGCTTTCAATCGGGAAAAGTTGAATAATTATGCACTTAATTTTTGGTTATCTTACAACCAGAGAGTCAACACAATCATCATTGTGATGGCCATGCAAGGATTGCTTAGTGGCTTAACCCAACTTTTAGATGTAAGGACAGATTCTGAAAATGTTTCTCCAAAACACAATAAAGGCTATGCGCGCTCACATTTCAAAAAATTCGTGTGGATTTTTTCATGAGAGTAAATGAGAAATAGTTTTTATTGCGATGAACGGCTGATTGAGGTGAATAACTTGCTTAAGTTGTGCGACTTTTATTAAACACACTTTAATCGAGACAATTGAGAGTTTTTCAAAAAGAAAATTGAAGAAAATACACATAATTATCTAGTTCCGTCATGATTATTATCATTAACAAATTATTAACAAATCGTTTTATTTTTAATTGTGAAGGGGTGCGGCGGGGATCCCTCGAATTCAATGTCGTACGCTTGTTTACGTGTAAGTGTGTACGCGTCTGTGTATGCGTGTTTGCGGTTTTTATGATGGTTGATAGTTTCTTGTAAAACTTTGTTGTGATTCCAGCAATTTAAAAACGACCCATGCATCAACAAATCACCTAATATGAGCAGAAAAAGAGCAAGAAAAGGTTTTCTTGGAGATTATTTTGTGAACATGCCGAATCAGTGAATGACGCGTTCACGCTAATGAACTTCCCATCGAAAGCTCATGCACCGCCTGGACTGCTCATAAAGAAGGAAGGCGACGAACTTATAAAACTCAATAAAATACACGACCAGGCATTTCCCTAACTGCTTTCGAAATATAGAATTCCCAGGGGAAAGGGTAGGAGGGGGAAGGGATAATACATTTTACGTGTTGAGGCCGTAAAAGACTTTGAAGTATGTAAGGCATATATACTCGATGCTCGCCAAACTGTTCAGGGTTTATCTTAAATACACCAGGACGAAGATTCTCGGGTTCGTACCCCAGTGTCAAATGAAAATAACTAAAGCTAACAGTGTTAAGTATCTTAGGGATAATTCTAGGCAAGAATTAAAGCCAAAGCTTCAAATGGGTTCTCTGAAAAATATATGTAGACCCTAGGTGGGGACTATAAACAGGAAAAGCTATTAAGATTTTATTTAGTCCTTCCAATACTTGCGTATACCACAATGTATCAATCAATGGTTAGAGATTGTAACCAATTGGGACTTGATAAATTAAAGATTAATTAATTTTTCCAACTGAAACGTATTCTACAAAAACGAAAACGTAACAACTTCTAGCAAACGCAGCAACTGCAACAGCAAAAACGGACGCAGAAGAAGCATATTTAGTTTTCCCTCCGATATCTTTTGTGCTTTTTTTGCGTAGACGTAAACGTTGGTTTTCATCCTTCTTTTATTTCCTACGGTTTATACAAAGCCAATCTAACATTTATTCAAATTGAAGAGTTTACAAGAAAGAAGAAGAAGAGGAAGAAAAATCGATTTTTGTTATTTCAAAAATAAAACTGTTTGATTTCTCTAAGTATCGTTTATTGTTCCTACTATGAGGAGATATCTATAGATGAATAGTGGAAGGGAGAAGGGGAGGTGGAGATGCTAGTCTTGTGTGATTAATTGTTTACGTAAAGGACAATTGTATAAGAATTCTTCACTTTGAATTTCCACTACTGACTTGTGAGAAAACCCTTTCCCTCGCTTACTCACCCCGTGATTATTCCCCACACTGCTTTACTCCTTTACTTCAACCTACTCGCTCAACCATTACACGCTTGTGATTTGAAACAATAAACAACTTGATTGGGTTGAGATAGATTCATTACAATTTTTGCTACATTACATAAAGGAAACCAGAAGAACTTTTCAAAGAAACTGTTAATGTTACCGTTAACTGTTAAGGCCAATAGAAGCAGTAGGATCATAAGCAGCAGTAGAAAAAGAATAATAACACCAGCTCCAACACTGATGGAAGAAAGTACACTGGCAAAGCAACGGAAGCAATAAAAGGGGCAGCAAAGGAGTCAACTCCCTTCCTCACTCCCTCCGCGTATCCATTCCCTGCACTTTCTATCCTTCCTACGTACTCACCGAACTTCCTTCCACTACCCTTCATATAAATTAGTTATATATCAAATCGATTATTGAGCAGCAACCAAAAATTACTTCGGCTCCAAGTGACCCCAGTGCACCACGATAATGAGCCACTGATAACGGAGTATTGAGCAAATTAATGAAGTATAATTTATGAGAATATGAATTTCCGGATATGCAATTGTGTCAATTGTCGATTATACACGTCGGTTTTATAACTATGTCAATTGTCGGTTTACACGTAGTATCTTTTACACGATCTTCACCTTTATCATCACAGGGAGAGAGATATATTTATTATGTCCGGTGGAAGGTAAAACTTGTGGCAGGATAATCTTAAAAGTCAGGCGATATTGATGAGAAGGGCTTGACAGGAAGATCGATTTTTTTCCGCTTTTTTATTCCATCCACCCGAAGGAATAGGGTATATTTAGTTTCTTCTTCCGTTCGTAACGCAACAAAAGAGGCGTGATACGTATAATGAAGTATATGTATTTTTGCTCAGAAATACCTCCCGGGTCGATTACTACGGCTCTATGATACAGAGGTAGTGTATGTAAGCTTCACTGTAGGCTGTATAAGCTTCGTCCAGGTCCAAAACGAAAATTAGTGTTCGTATTTGTTTAACATTAATTTTCCTTGCCCTTTAGAAAGTAATAAATAAGCATATTTTTTATAACTTTTTTAGAGAAATAGCCTTCAATTTCCAGAGTTCAATCGCTACCCATAGCATACTTATACCCAGAAACTCCTCCAGGGAGCTCAGAAATCACTGGTTTTATATAATCCTTTCGGAAGTCATCGTTTTTATTGCTCTTGTTATTGCTCTTGATATTGTAATGGTTGCTGTTGTTGTTATTGTAGTGTTGTTCCTATACAGAACCATTGCAAGTAATTTTGTATGCTATATCAGAGAAGAACGGAAATATTGCAGTTGCAAGAGTCAAACGAAGTAAAAAGAAATGTCACCAGGAGAAGAAGATTACTTATCCGTAACAATTATGTGCCAACTCAAGTCACTAAACCAGAAGAGTATGTGTTGCAGCGAAGGAACGTTTGTAAACAAGGATGAGGCCGGAGATGTGGTAGGTCATAAACTAACTTCAGCCATCCAAACCTAGGTTAAGCTTTTGCTGGGAAAATAAATAAAATCTATCGTAACCAAGAACAATAACGTTGAACGATATATGAAGAGGCCATGAAGGAGGAGGATAAGCATACTCTTAATGTAATGCCACAGCAGTACGCTGGTAACGCATATCCTACCAACAATTATGAACAAGCTGATATTTTTGATTAGTATAGTCTGTGACCAGGCCAGTCAGTCGACACCACGCTGTGTCATGTGTCCCCGCCATACCGATTGTGTTTGCAATCGGAAAAAGGACTTTTAAATGAGTAACGTTACAGAAATGTTATAGATATGTTCGCATACAAAAGAGGCACAAATACAAGTCAGTGTGTTGACAGCAATTGAAAAATTCTACTTTTTTAAAGTAACGGGATTTTAGAGAGTGGAATGTAAAATTCAATTCTTATCCGTTATTTTTTGTTGAATACAAATGGAGTTGTGGTAACCAAGGAGAGAAAAGGAAATTATCACTAAAAATGTCAAGACAATGCTGAAAGTAGTTTACCGTCAATTAAAAGGCTTAACAAAGGGTTCTAACATGACGTTTATTAAGGTTTGGAATTAATCAATAGCGGCTGTGACTTCATTTCGTTTGTTTACTGAAGTAACACTGCCCCTATCCAGCGCATTGAGATCCATTCTTCTCCCAAACAGCTCCAAAACTCTTTTGATACACAGCCCCATTTTCCGAAAAACAAATCCATTCATTCCCATGTCATTAAGTGCACAAATGGATAGCCCATACATTATATAGTGAAGACAAACACTGCTTCTGACTTCTGTTGCGAAGAGTTTCATGACTCTGCCTTTTATTATTTTAATATTATTCGGATCTTTTAATATTCTTTGGATTCAGAAATCATTGGCTCCCAGATAGCTAAAAAGTTTCAAAAACCTCATAATCATAAAATTTCGCAAGGACATATGGAAGGATTAGAACTGAGAGGAATGACAGCTCACTTTGGATTAATCATGGCCGGGAAGTTTTATTGAAGACGAGGAGTAAAATTCTTCTACACGTGAATACAGCTAAACGTCTATAGGTAAACGTCACTCACAAACGAACACACACATACGCACACGCGCAAAATTACACATAATCATACGCATACGTACACACATGCACAACAAGGCCTAAAGTACACACGACTACCAATGGTTCCAGCACTATTTTAAAGCGCACGAATGTCTTTCTAAACCCATCCCTAACCGCACGCGCACACATTTGCTTCTTCGAACTCATATACATACAGGTATATTCACGTATTTTTCCATGTGTGTGTAAGTATTCATAACATTTGTTCATAACATTTACGAGTATATTCTTGAAACCTGCTTGCACGTGCATAAATACTCCGTTCGAGAGCATACTTGTTTATTTAGAAAAGTACGAGTGTGTGAGTACGAGTATGAATAAAAAACACGGGGCAAAGTAACTATGAAAACGACCCTTGTGCTTAATTGCTTGCACGTCACAAGCACCGCAAATATCGTAAATTCTATCACTTTGACGTTTAGCACAGTGCCACTGCTTTTGAAGCGGGCGGAACATCATCCTACAGGCAAAACGGGACCATGCACATTTTTTCAGAATGCACATGAGAATGTTTTTGTTAATGCTGTTGTTGTTGTTGTTGTTGTTATTGTTGTTCTTGTTTTGATGGTGGTTTCCAAAATTGGGCTTAGATTGTCGGTACCCGGATATTATGCGTTGAATGCTAGGTTTCTGTCATTGTCTCCGTTGTTGTTGTAATTATTTTTGTTCGTAATGGTGCTGCAGGTGCCGGTGATGTTTGGGAAAGGGTAATCAAAAAACCAAAACAAAAAATTACAACATAGAAACAAATTTATTAGCCATATTTTGCCCAACAGCAAACATCTCTGGAATTGCTCTCGCATATAAGGCCTTAAACCTAAACTTAACTATTTATTCTTTAAAAACTTTTAGTCTTAAAAATTTAGCCCTTAAAAATGTTATTGCTAGGTAAACATATTTTTGGATATGTCTAAACCTTCAATTTTATTAAAAATGTTATGAAAAACTTGTTAAAACTTCTGAAAAATCCTTTAAAGGCCTTCACAAAAATATTAAAAGCTTTTCTTGAATAAATTTCCTTTTAAAATGCCCTGAAAGGCCCTTAAAATATTTTAATTAGATAATACGTTTCAAGAGCTTTTAATATGATGTCAGAATTATTTAAAAAGAAATTAAATTTGCCCTTGAATCAAAATTAGTTTTACAGATTATAAAGCATTCCGACCAAACTATCCTTATTTATAATGGCCATCCTTAACCTTGACCAGTTACTTTCAAGTTAGACAGCCAAAAGACACAATATTATTTAAAATGCGAGCTAAATATCTGTTCATCTTGTTGCCCCCTCGACCACCTTTTATTTTTAATAAATTCTTAAGAGCACTTTCGCTTAACTAAAGTGAAGAGGAAGATTAAGAAGGATAATTGGTTTTTATAACTCTAATCTCATTAATTTACTACGAAAAAATAAAAAACAGGCTACGCTACGGATACGAAAAAAAAGTTTAAATACACTAGAGGGAAGCGGAAAAATGCTTAAACATTGAAATAGTGGGAAATTTTAAAACAAATTTCCATAATCTTGAACATATTTGGAATAATTTAAATTCCTGGATTCAGTAAGTGCTTATTGAAGGATATTATTAATTTAATCAAGCGAGGCATTTCCTCGAAGGAAGCTTAAAATGCGGAAGGCTCTTTGGTTGAGTTTCGGAGAAAATGATAATGTCATTAAATGTTGATCTTGTTGAAGAGAATTTTTGATTATTTGGTTTGTTGGCTAACGAACAGCTGTAACAGTTGATAACAACTACAATAACAGTTTATGCCTTCATAGAAAAAATAACAACAGCAAATATCCGACGTCAACAAAAACCGCAGTTATCCCTATACCATCAAACACTGGTGACGTAACAAGGAAAGTAACAATAACCAAAGCTGCAATAACCACAACAACAATTGCAACCGCAGCGTTAACAACTAGGGACTGACATGATGGAGCGAAGGATGTCAAAAGAGGGCAGAAAAGGAAAGGAAAGAAAAAAGGAGGAAATGTTGGGGCCGGAATTTGGTGACATCAAAGCAGACAAAGTTGAGCTTATTTGCAATAAATGGAAAAAATCGTGAAAACACTGGAATGGAGTCAACTATGCTGAATCTAAAATTGTGCTCTTGCATATTTAAAATAATATATATCGGAAATATATGCAAAACCAATAAGATAAAACCAATAAGAATTATATAGGATGCGTTTGATTGCAATGCGTTCCCGTGTAATAATTCTGGTATAACTTTCTAACAAAATTACAAAAGTCAGGTCAAAACAAACGAAACCAAAAGGTAGAGGAAACCTCAGAGAAATAGATGAAAAGATCAAACAAACAAGGAGACATAAAAATGAATAAGTGAACGAACGCAACGCACACAAAGGAACAAAAAAGCTTACAGACGTACGATAAGACTAACGAATGGTACAAATGAATGAATGCACTAACTGCAAAACTGCAGAAACAAATGGAGATTGCAACGGCATCAGGAAGTCCGAATGAAATTATGCCGT
This sequence comes from Physocephala rufipes, assembly GCA_963966595.1. NCBI lineage: Eukaryota > Metazoa > Arthropoda > Insecta > Diptera > Conopidae > Physocephala > Physocephala rufipes. Next base: position 3,914,743 of record OZ016502.1, read on the forward strand.
TTGAGCTGATGACAAAAGCGCCAGTCAGACAAACTTTAGTTAGTTTGCATTTGATAAGTTGTCGATAGAACCACCCACGACCACATGGTAACGGCAATAGCTGCACGAGTTAGATTGCTGGAAAGCTAACGGAGAAAGAAGCATAAGTCAGAAAAAATATCGAATAAACCCACAAACGGGCCATGATATTGGTTGAGTCTGTTCAACCGTTTAAGAGGAAATTTTGTTGTATTTTTAATTGTTGGTGTTGCTCTAATTGATTGATGATAACCGAACAACAATAATATCTATCGGAACAATAAATGCTCATCATTTGTTTTCAGGCGCTTGTTCAACCACTTTATAGTTTCTTTATAATTCGTTTTCTATAAATTATAAAGAAGATCATAAAAAATAAGCGAAGGTTGAATAAGCGACTGAAAACGACTATGCGATATAGGCGCATATGAATATGTATATGAATGAATGGATAAACCCGAGACGGTATATAATATAAAACAATCTAAAATTCAAACAAAGAGTACTTTTAAACGAAAAAACCCCAGAAACTTCGGATGGGTCGGAATTAAATCATCGTACTCTACACAGTCTATGATTTTCGAAAATAAATAGGATAAGTGAGTGAACATAGTTTTTATCAATCTAGTGTTGCTTTTTAGATGTTGGGCACCTTTCAGGTATTTTAATTTGTTTATAATAATTCCTTTATGGCTGGATAAATAATTTGGTTTCCCGTATTTTTGAAAATTGTTAAATTTACTTAAATTAATTTCAAAGGAAAATTATATTCATTCTTATCTCGATTTTTTAGGGTAATTTAAAATTAATTTTGATATTAATTTAAATTGATGGTTTTATCCACAAAATTGTTAAAATTGAAAAATTTTACTTTCTATAACCGCGATTTAGTAATTAAGAACTTTAACTAAATCATTAGCTCAAACTTTATCATGAAATATACATTCTTTATTTGATTAAGTCTAATAAATTTGGCTACAAAAATGAATTTAAGATATCAGTTTTACAAAACACTTTGAGTGACTTTCGAGTTAATCCTTAAAGCCTTTAATAAAAAATATCTAAACCTAAAAACTGAAATAATATCGAAGTGAATTTATTCTAAAATCAAACAAAACTATACAGCGCTAAATTAATCAAGAGACATATTTTATTAAAATAAAAAAATTTTTAGAGAATTACTAAATAAATACTAAATACTAAATTTAAATATAAATACTAAATTTGGAAATGTCATCTAAGTTGATTCATTACTCCTAAAATTACAAATGCAAAAATTGCAAAGATCCGTAGGAGATATCTCCTACGGATTTAATTACTATAAAGTGATGATAAGAAAAAACCTTGAGGAATGAATGAAAGAGCCGAAAATTTGTTACGAAACTAGAAATTCTTGCTCATCGATCAATCTACACTCAATCAATACGTGCAAATATTTTCGCAGCATTACCAAAAAAGAACGAATGAATGAACGAGCGAGTATTCTCTGAATTGAATTCGAATTCATTCTAGGAATGCGACGTGTAGCGGGCCGCCCAGACTTTGATCAAAGGCAATAGGATTCATCGAAGTGGAGAATGGTTTCAAGAGGGAAGAATGAGCACTCAGATTGTTGAAAACTGCAGTAAAATCGGCAAATACACCAAATGGAATTCTACTTTTTTTTAAAAAAACAAAAATGAAATGAAGTGCTTGTACGAAATTTAATGCAATTCTAATCGAAAAGTTATAAATTCTGAAGTACCAGATAGCAAATTGCCTTGCCAAAACGATTGTGTTATATAAGCTCAAATATAAATTCTTTTTCTAAATATTTTTTTTAAAATTATTATATTGTTTTCTTTACGGTAAATAATTTTCGAGGACGTGAAGAGCAATAAATATTTCTTTTTCATTTGAAAATTATAAAGATGTTACTGATTGGAAACTTAAAAATGTTTCTAATTTTAAAAAATAACCAAATTTTGTTACTAGTTTAATGTTTAACAGCTGTGGCTTAAGTATAAGCTTGCTCAATGTCAAATTCGGTTTCAAAGTAGATGCATTTTATATATCAATGAAACTAATTGTTTTGACCTAATCTCAGATTAACACTAGAAAGACCGAGTTTTTGCAATACCTATAAAGACCATTTGCCGTCATTTTGACGGCAACTCCTTTTATTGAACAAAGCAGAAAAAATTGCACCTAAATGAAAGATTGTTAGATAACATTTAACAGCTAAAATTTTTTAATTATGATTTAAGCACTTTAAAAAATATTCTGTTAACCAATTGGCTTAAATTATAAGCTCCCCGAGCATATAGCAGAGCAATGAAAGCATCCAGTTCATCCAGCGAAATAGACCAGTTGTTATCATTTGTTTGCAACCTAGCCTCTGTTTCCGTACAAAGCTTAATGTGACGTACAATTTTTTCATTTATAAATAACCGCCAGGCAGATAGAACTTTTTCATTTTCAATATTCCTCTCAGCATATGTATTTGGCCCTGCTGCTTCTTTCAAAATGTTTCTGCAGCTTCGTCGACCACTTTGAGGCACCAAAGAACTTCGAGAATTTTTAATGCACGTCCATTTTGTACCATCACTTCCAATTAGAGCATCTCCGACTTCGATTGAAGTAGCTAAACGTACTTCTCTTTGATTATGTCTTCGTCGATGAGCAAGACGTCCCCTCTTTGTACCAAAAGTTGAGATCCGACTTTGGGATGATGTTGATGGTACACATTTCGAATTTTCATTAGACTCGGATTCTTCAGACGAAGAACTAACAGGCGGCATATAATGGAGGTCTATATCATCTTCGTCGTCTTCATCTACTTCTGATTGGTCGGTTTGGATACTCTGAAGCCTTGAAAGTTCAGCACCTATTTTGTCATCCGTAAGAAACGTTCTTTGACTCATATTTATATTGATATGAAAGTTCAACTTGGGTGTTACACTTTTTTACACAATGAACTCCGTTCACAACGAACTCTTTGTTTGCAATGCCGTATCTCCACTCAAGGACTCAATTATAAAGGATTTCTTTGTTTCTATCACCGAACTCATTATTACTCAAGCAGCAGATAGTAATTGTTTCGGATAATTTCGTATAATAAAACTCGGAATTATTAGAATAGCAAAAAACGATTCCAAATATTAGAAACATAACCAAAACTGTAACAGTTCTTACCTGTCCTTACTGTTCTTATGGAGGATGACAATTTTCGAGTTCGAGTAATAAAACCTACATCTTTAAAATTTTTACTGCGGTCTTTAGGAAATTTGCTTCCAGGCACTGAGATACATGCTTATTCTTGTCAAAAAACGCAACTCGTTCAATTCGACGATGCATTTGAATTCGTATACAGCCAATAATAACACTTGCCGTCAAAATGACGGCAATGGTCTTTCTAGGTATATCGAGTTCTCAGTCTTACAAAAAAAATTATAAGTACACCCTTTGTAATTTATTTTGTTTACAATAAGAAACTAATAAAAGTCACGAAAGGAAAAGATAATCGCAATATCCTAAAAAATGATATAACGACTTGAAATCTGAAAACCGTCAAAATGACGGCAATGGTCTTTCTAGTGTTAAGAGAAAATTATATAAAATTTTAATGTTGGTTACATTTTATTGACTTAAACCTATTCCGACACAACAGGCTATTTCTGAAATTATTCAAAAGATTTAATTTAAATTCCCATAAGTATGAAAATATGTTTTATATTAAGTTTTTAGCAATGCCGAAATATATATCGTGCCAATACATAAGCGAGCACAACGAGGTGAAGCTGCATCTTCTCTAGCTCACACATGTTTATATAACAATCACAACAAAGTTGTAATTGCAACTTATTATTGCTTCTATTCGCGTGAAATTGATAATTAGTCATCGCCTAAAGCAATAAATGCGTGCCAAACACGCACTAATTCTCCCCAGGGTAGTCGTTTTGAAAGAAGTGAATGCAGATTAGTCTCTTGTGACAGTCAGAGATACCTATATGATTGTATATTTGTGTGTGATATACATATTTGTATAAGTGATACATTTCTAAACTTTTTTCATTTGTTCATTTCCCGAAAATACATGAAGCTTAAAGAGCAATGCAATTTCAATTTTGATAAAGACAAGGCAGCAGCTCATAAAAATATCAGGCTCTTACGAATCGACTTTTTCATCCTAATTACTCTGGATTATTATCTAATTATGCTACAGATAATGTCAAAACCATCTTGTACCAAAAGCCTTAAGATATCAAAAATGTCAAATTGTTATCGAAATAAAATCTAAAGCGCAAATTGTGTTATTTTTGCTAAAGATTATTGTTTTACATAAAAAATTCTCCATAACTTCTGTAACTTTAGGAGAAGAACATTGTCATTTGCAGTGGAATTATTACATCGGAGTGACCTTTCGCATTATCAAACATTGATTTCTCATTGTTATTCTTTTAACATATAATTTAGAAAACAATTTTGTATTGAAATTTCCATAACCACGCAAAGAAATTGCATTGAAAATTGTATCGAAAGAGTGATTTATAATGTCAGCTCCTTCCATTTGCTTTAATTTCAAATAAACTAGAAGATGTTTAACAGTTAAAAAGTAAATATAATCATATTCATATTTAATCATCCGCATATTCACATCTACATATGTATTGATGCATGTGAGCATTATCAGTAAATAATTGTGAGTTTCAAGCAATCATACGCTAATTTCACAAATATAAAATTGTTTGCACTTTCAAATTACAAACCAAAAGAAGACTTTTCATAAATTCCTTATCGTCCTTTAACCCCTTGCAAGCTCAACACATTCCAATTACTATGCGAGATTTCCCAAAACATTTACGTGGCTTCATATATTTCTCTAATTAAGAGTATTTCCCCAATCGTATTTAATCACGAGCAATAGGTAAATATTTGAATTTATACAAAGCTATTTATTTTGCTAATTTTCTTGCAAGAATATTTTCTTTTCAGAAAAACACATCTCTTTGATAATCGCACAGCACTAATTTATATTTTGAGAAGAAATTTAATAATTTGAAGATTTGAAGAATAAATTGAAGATTTGAGAAGAAAATTAATAATGTCTGATAAGTTGATAACAATAAGAATCCTATTCCTTCAACTTTTTTCCAACTTCTTAACAAATTAATATCAAAACAATTGCTCTAAAATATTAGTTTAACAGAAATTTTGGAAATTTTTAATTTCAAAGGTATTTTATAGAATGGCGTTCTAAAATTTGTTGGATAAAATCAATAGTAGTGGTTTATTTTAAACCAGCTTCAGTGCTTGACACCACTGTTCATACATAGGATAAGTTCCTTTTGTAGAATAAAATCAGCTGATCTGAACAATTAAGTGTTAACAATTTAGGATAATCGACACAGGGTAATGACTGTGTTTGTTAATATTTGAGATAATTTAATATAAGATATTTTATTATTTACATCATCATAATATTACATCATAATATTTACTAGCATCACCGGAGAGACATACGTATTCCAACAGTCTGCTATGGATACATAATTTTTATAGCAATCATCGAAGAAATGGTTAGACCAAAATAAGATATTGCTTGAGCTGCTAGAAGATGGTGATAAGGGCATTTTATGACGGTGGTGAATATATACCTACGATTTCGAACTGCGATTGCGAACTGCTTTAGAATTTTCTTGATTTTTCTTGGATAACTCTCATCATTTAATTAATAAATTAATGCTAAAAGCTTGAACGCTAAAATAGCTAACGCCATTTTTCAAAAAAAAAAAAATAGAAATTGTATTCCCCAAACTTTGAATTATTTACCAATAATAAAGAGTTATTACCATAAGCAAAAACCATTTGAACAAAATTTTTCATGAAAAATGTTTTCACCAAAATTAAAACAATTTTAAACATCTGTTACATCATTTACCACAGGAACCTTTCCACCGGCACTATTCGCATAAAAAGACAGAAATAGTTAACCAAAAGCAACTCAAAGCTAAAATCGATCGCCTACTTTTTACGTGCCATTCGAATTTAGTTCCACGGCAGACTTGAAACCAATCAATTAACTGCCAAATAAAAGCGCTATCATTATTATCACCGAAATTATTGTCAAATGAAAGATAGTCATCACCACAAAATATGTAAATTATGGCAGATATAGGTAGGAAGGAGGGGGTTTAAGTGGTCATGTAAACATGTAGGCATGTACAAGTGCGCACGTGCGCGTGTTTTTTGAATGCTGTTAGTCGTCAGAAAACTGACGCATTGTGTAGATAAATCGACCAGTTTCGAAATGTTTATGAACGTACTAAATGTTTCTGGTTACTGGCTGATTACTGACGTATAATGGCTTCCTCGATCAGTTAACCGTCAGCTGTATTTCGAGTATCTCATTGTCCCGTGAGTCCGTGGCCATGCAGTAGGACGCACCGCTGTCTGATTTTTCCCCAGTAGTTTTGATGAATATGTAATCATAGTTTGTCCCACATTCTGTTTCCAGCAAATATTGGATCGTTTCCTCGTGGCTGTGTCGCTTGTAATGGAAACTATATAAAGCAACGGAAAGAGAGATGTCATCAAACAGAAAAAAGATAATGTATTCAGGACTATCAGAAAAAATTATCAAAAGGAATAAAAAGGGAAAATTGAACATTTTCAAAAAAACTGTCAGTGGAATAAATTACGTAAGGACGAAATTTTATCAAAGAATAACCAACCGACAAAAAACCGGGTAAAAAAAAGAAAAAGGATTCAGAGTAAATAACTGTTTTGAGTTAAATCATCACGTTGTTTCAGTCTTTTAGATCTTGAGAAATAGTTTTTCTCGCTATTTTTGATATTTTCCAATTAATTGCCTTTAGACACCATCGGTCGCTTAAAATGCAACATCTACAAAATCATTAAGGGATAGAAAATTAATCCCTTTGAGGACGAGCTTTCTGAGAAACTTGTGAAAATGTTTCTAAACTCTTACAAAACAACACCCACCCACTTCATTCAGGAGTATTCTAGGTCTGATCGAAAGTTAAAACTTTCTAGGAATAAATTCGGCAATATTTCAATCAAAGCGAATCTTAGTAAACCTCTAGAAGAAAATAACTTTTCCAACAAAGTTATCATCTCTCACCAACTTAATCTATCTCACCATCTATTCACCTATATATCTCTCCCTTTAATTCTCCCTTCTTTCCTCTTTGCAATCTGTAAAACTCTATACCTAAATGGAATTATAGAACATTCCGTCATTTCCAAATATTGTTTTTCTGAAATTTATTCATTCGTTTATTCATCCTTCCAGTAAGCAATCTACTGGCAGCTGTCACTTTTACGACATCTATCCTTATCGTATAAGCTCTACTGAATTCAAGTGTACATCATTTGGTCCGAAGGATATGTCATGCTTCAGTTCAATAAAATTCTACCGGTGCGGCACAATTTAATTTCCGGTTTTCTGTTTTTCTAAGTAAGCACACACAATCACACAGATGTATCTACTAGTACTTTTACGAGGAAGGAAAAGATATATGACCAAGAGAAAAACAGTTCATTTTCACTTTGTATGAAAACAGTCCTCAAGAAGGAGAATGGTATTCGTTATATTATGCATTGGGTACTGTGATGCCGTTTAATATAATACTGTTTTAAAATAAGAGAGTTTTAAATTTAAGTTTAGAGACTGTGGCCCAGAGCAAAAGAAAATGAAAAAATTAATGGATATGGAAGACCGTGACCTGCGAGGAGGAGGATCTCGACAGACTCTCTCGGATGCTAATCGAAGTTTTGAAGTTTCTGAGATAGAAAATATATCCGTTTAAATTATACCTTAAAATTATAAAATCTTTTTTTATACCTTAAAATTATAAAAAATAGAAGAAATTTTCTATTTTTTACAAACACAAATTCATATAATTTCCTCCATTTTATGACTGCTCAGCCTTTTGAGAGTTATCATCATTTGTGTCCAGACATCACTTCATTTCCTCCTTCTGCCTGCTCATCCTGTTCATTCTAGTAACGACTTATACAAACCTTCATAAATTTGTATTCTTTTAAAAGTGTTTTATGCAAAATATATCTCATTTGATTAGCTTGTTTACTATTATATAGGCAAAGTTCTAAACAGCTTTTGGTGCAAAAAAATATTCTTTGTATTCAGAAACTCTAAGCGGATATCTATTTTCTCTCTATTATAATTTTGACACTAGTTTATGGGAAAACACTGTTCAAAATCATCTACCCTGAGGATTCAGTCAGAGATTAAAACGAAAACATTCCGAAAATGATTTGAACAGAGTGAATAAATTTCCCAAAAGATTTCCATTACTTGTTCTAATATTGCAATTCAATTATTTTACTACATAGCCTCATCCTTATTTCATTATCATCGTCATCATCGTTGCCAGTATTGCCATTATCATCGCCGTCATCATTCTCATCATCTTCGTATCCATTCATTCACCTTACGTCGACTCAATCTATTCGAGTTTTACCGACTTTAGAGTAAATTAAAAATATGCTAATCAATTTGTTCAGCTCTCTTGAATGTTTTTGGTCCCGCTCCCTTGCATTTTAATTAAAAGAAATAGAATTAAAATGTTTTTAAAATTGTAAAACATGTCCGAGTCTTAAAAAAACGAAAGAGGACTAAATACTATTAATACAAGACAACATTCTACTGAATCCCAGGGGAGGAGAGAAGAATATAACCATAGAAAAAATGAAGTACGAAGAAAATGATGATAAGGAAGAAGAATATGACGAAGAAGAGCCCGAGCAAAATCCCTTGTGGAAACGGATGCAAAAACAATTTCAGTAAAACTGCACATCGGTTCAAGTAGTCGGTTCCTTCTCATCATCATTGTCATCCGCTTCCACTTTTTCTCCACCTTATTTTTCTTCTCAGTAAAAATAAATTTTCTCCATTTTTAAATAAACTGAAACTGAAACTGAAAATTTCGTATATTTTTAAAGTAAATTTTCGTAAATTTTGCGAAATAAAACACGAAGAATGTTAGAAAAAAAATCTGCCAATGCAGAGACCAAAAGCTAAGAATTCATGGACTTAAGATTTCATATATGATAATTTTTTTTCATATAGTTTTGAAAATATCTAAATTAGAGAGAAAAATACATTTCCAATTTGAATTTATTTCCACTAGAATATTCACATACCATGACAAGAAGGTTCCTCAATCAATTAGCCGACAATACTGAGATATATTTTAATCAAATTCCATCAGCCTCTTACTCTTTGATATTCACACAATGTTCACAAAGGAATTTGGCAGTCATTGGCAGATGCATTGGATGTAGACATCAACGTTGTTGTGGTACAGTGGGGAAAGCTATAATTGACTCTTATGGTCATCAAAAACGTTTAAATCGTTTTAGAATATGTTACTTTTCCTGGTCCGACCATGCTATTTAGGTTAAAAGGGTTTAGAGGGTTCCAAATACTTCACGAAATGACTTTATGAAATACGTCATATTACGAGATACTTTTGCGACTAATTTATGCTAGAATCGCCATCACCAGCAAACAAAATTTCCACCAACCCCCAGCCCACCTTGAGGAGGGAGGTAAACGACAGCAACACAAATTTTCCGAAATGTACCATGCAGTTATTTCTAATTAAAACCAAACACACCAACCCCGTAATATTTTAGAGCGAGAGAGAGAGAAAGACAGAAGTAGAGAAAGAAAAAGGAAGATAGTTAGGAAGACCTTCTACACTACGAGTAATGTCTCTAGCCTTCCTCGAAAATTTATTGAACTCAAGCTCGAGTTTCTGAAATTATGAAAATTCGAGTACATTCATCAATTTAAATGATAGCTTTGTTGAGTTGAATCATAGAGTAAGAAATAAGTAGAGTAAGTTATTTCTTACTCTATGGTTGAATATAAGTGAAGAGTGAATGAGATGCGTTAAAACTTTTATATTACCCTACAATCCAAATCCAAATATACTTCCCTACGCAAAGACAACCCCTCTTCTCGAGAGTTATTTTCAATTTGTGTCCACGACTCTTCTCTTTTTTCCTGTTCATTAAATTATAAACGTTTCACCACATTCATAACTTTTAATTAAAGCGTGAACTAAGTTATTTTGTGGTTATATAAATGTTTGAATTTTGTTAGCCGGTCGGGTAGCTGATTGGTGCGAAACTTTTTAATTCACTTCGATATAAAGTTATTTAGGAAATTCCAGAAATTATAACAATAACACCGGGTAATATAAGACATAGTTGAGCAGAGGGAGAGGGAGAGAGGGAGAGAGAGAGAACCGAAAAATAGTATCTTTGAGAAGAAACATGCCTTTGGGCAGAACTTTAAGAAACAAATGCATACAGCGGAAATATAAAGTTCTAAAATATTGTTGCCGGTGCGAAAATAATGATCAAAATTAAATTAATTTAAAGTTTATTACTAAGGAAATAAGTTTATTATTAAGGAAGAAGAAGAAATATGTCGGAATGCCCAAGAATATGCTTTTATCATTTCGATGCTTTTTTTATTAATTAAAGAATTGACAACCCTAACAACAATAACAATAACAATAAATCTAGTTAAGAAAGGATGATGAGGATAGATTAAAAAAGGATAGGTTAGGAAAATTAGCAAACGATTAAAATTAGAAATTTAGAAAAAAATTTAGAAATTAGAAAATTAGAAAATTGGAAAAATTATAAAAAGGGAATTAAAATTTGAACATTTCATAATAAACGTGGAAATATTAGGAATTAAAGATTATCAAACGAAAAGAGCTGAGAAATATATACCACAAAACAATATCAATAAAAACATTCCATAAAATAAATGTATAATGTAAACGTATAAATTAATTTATTTATTTATTTATTTATTTATTTATTTAAATTCATACAACTAAACCATAACTAAAGGCTTTATAGTTGATTTTAAATACAAAAATTAGTACAATTCAATAGGCCAATATTATTAATAAAAAATGAAAAATTTTCCAAACAATATTTGAATATGAAAACGTTAAACACTATTAGAAAGAAATTGCAAAATCTTATTCTTAGTTACATTAAAAGAATCAACTAGATTAATAACTGTAAAAACAGAGTTAAAATCTAAAAAGGCATTGCGAAGTGGCTCAAATTGAAGAAATGACGATCTACAGAATGTTAAATGAAGAAACTCGTGTCTTCTCAAAGAGCGGCCAGGAACATTAAGATGTATGTTACTTAATAAATATGAAGAGTCAGTAACTCCATACAGCAAACCAAGGATGAGCATTGAATTTAGCATTATTCTCCGGTTAGCGAGAGAATGTAAGTTTATGAGCATGAGCCTAGACTCATATGATGGTAGTCTTAAAGATGAATCCCAATGTAAGTTTCTTAAACAGAAAAGCAAGAACTGTTTTTGAACCGATTCGATTTCTGAAATATGGCAGCGAAAATGTGGACTCCACACCGGCGAAGCGTATTCCAGTAGTGGCCGAACCAATGACGTAAATAAGAGTTTTGTCACATAAGGGTCTTTAAATTCTTTTGCCCAGCGTTTTATAAAACCCAGCATACATGAAGCTCTATTAGAAATACGGCTTATGTGCATGTGAAATCGAAGTTTACGATCCAGAGTTACCCCAAGATCATCAACAGTCTCCAGTGTTTCCAAATTGTAATCACCAATAGCATAGTTAAAAGTAATCAAGCTCGAACGAGTAAATGACATTTGCTTGCATTTGTTTAAATTGAGATTTACACAATTCACTTTACACCAAGCAACCATAGAATCAAGATCCTCTTGAAGGAGGTGACAGCAATCTTCATTGTTGAATGATAAAAATAGCTTCACATCATCAGCAAATATCAAAATATCTCCATGCTTAATGACTGTTGGTAAGTCATTAATAAAAATTAAAAATAACAGTGGCCCCAAATGGCTACCTTGTGGAACACCGGAAGTGACAGCAAATTTACTCGATGTTATATCATTATATAAGACGCTTTGAAAGCGATTATTAAGATAAGATGATATCCAATTTATTAAGATCTCAGAAAAACCAAATAAGACCAGTTTTAAAATAAGTAACCGATGATTAACAGCATCAAAAGCTTTACTAAGGTCTGTATAAATCGCATCTGTCTGTTTGGAGAATTTGAAACCATTAAAAGTTTTAGATACAAATTCTAACAAATTAGTAGTTGTCGATCTTCCTTTACGAAAACCATGTTGAGCCGGAGAAATTAATGTATTTACGCTTCTTGATATATGAGCGACAATTATCTTTTCAAATACTTTAGCAAGCGCACTAAGTTTTGCAATACCTCTATAGTTCCTTACGTCAGATCTATTTCCCGACTTATGCAATGGGATAATATATGATGACTTCCAGGCATTAGGGAAATATCCAGTGCGTAGCGAGTGCTCAAATAATAATGATATCGGCTTAACAAGTTCGTCAGCACAAAACTTTAGAATGCATGAAGGAATGCAATCAGGGCCAGGGATATAACACAGCTTAATACCCTTTAAGGCGATAAGTACCGTTTCAACATTAATTGTAGGTAGATTAACAGATCCAGATGGAAAATGATATGGATAACAAGTTGAACTGTATTCGGTAGAAGAATAAGACTGTTTAAAGAAGTCAGCAAACAGGTTACAAATAGTATCAGGATCGCTGGATTCACATTGATCATATTTCATATGCGAGGGGTAAGCTCCATTCCTCCGCTTCAAATTGACAAAATTCCAAAATGACTTGGGATCGAAACGTAAGTTAGACTTCACTTTTTCTAAGTAGATATTATAATGAAGTTTACAAAGAGTGTAATAATTATAACACGCTTTTCTATAAAAAACATAGCTTGATACTGTCCTCAATTTACAGTAAATTTTGTACTTTTTAGTTTTAAAATTCCTCAGTGCCAGTAAATCCTTATGAAACCAAGTCGGATTTGAAATTTTCGAAAATTGCTTCATTGGTATAACCGATTTAAATGATTCCAATAAAGTGCAGTTAAACGAATTCAATGCCAAGTCCAAACTCATTGATGAAGGAAAATTGTTCAATGATAAAACAGCTGACCAATCAATTGCGCGAAAATTATCCTTTAAAGCTGCATAATTTGTTTTTCTGAAAACATATTTTCCACTTGATTGAGAAGAAACCATAGAGGAAGAATTATAGCAGTTTCCATGAACAATTTTAATATTAAGCGACGGATGATGACTGTCCTCAGGTAATACAAAAGGTGGAGCACGTACAATCTCATAAATATCCTTATCATCAACGAAGATAAGATCCAGTAGGCGATTATTCATATTTCGTATATAGTTTACTTGAAATAGACCAAGCGATAGCAAATCATTTAGAAAGTTGTATCCACTAATATCCTCAGATGCAGGTGATAGGGTTAAATTCGTAAAATTTGAATCGACTGTAAATTTTAATATAAAATTCATTAAAAAGTCAGGGATATAAAAAATTCTACAAAATTATACTTTTGAAATAAAACAAATATTAAAAAGCAAAATGAATAAAACAAATATTAAAAATTTAAAAACTCAAAATTAAAAATTAAGAAAAAGCTAAAAATTCAAAAAACAAATGTAAAAAAATAAAAAATCAAGCTAGAATATTTAACAAAGCACTAAAAGCTAAGCGTTAAATATCCAGAAAATGATTTTAGAAGTTAATAAAAGTAAAGTAAAAAAAAAATAAATTTCATTAATAATTTACTAAAAAATAAAAAAATATTAAATTATAAAATAAATGTATGATACAAGCAAGATTTTTGATCTCAGTATGGTTCAACCTCAAACACAGTAGCCAGTGGGCGGTTACTAATTCCAGTAACCAGTGGGAGGTTCCAGTAACCAGTAAGCAGTGGTCTCAGTCAATAAATTCTAAAGTACAATTTTAAGTTTTCTTTAAAAGCTGAGAAACTGAACCGATTAATTAGCATTATCCCAACTGGCACCCAATTTGGCACCAAGTGGTCTAGAGATAGAGAATATATGTAATAGACGTATCAAAATATAATTAGATTAAGTACTAAGTGGAAGTAATACGAAATAAAATTAAAATAAATTTTCAATTTAATTAAGAAACTAATACAAAACCAAGACGCACAATTCAAAATTACATTGAAAACAAAAATTGAAAAAATCAAGGAAAATAAAAAATGGGTAATTAAAATATTGGATGTAGAAACTAAAAAAATAGTTAAATAGGAACAAAATAAAAAAAATTAAATTAAAAATTTTAAAAATAATAAATTGCTAGTAAAGATGATTTTTTTCTAAATGACATACTGTCTGTCATTCCACATTCTGGCTATCTTTGTCATCCCGGTTGTTTATTTTCGGTCATTTTTTAAGTAATCGCATGTACGTGCAGACATTTCATCACACCGGCGTACGTTTTTGATTTATAGTATGACTGTGCTGGAAATGCACACACAGTCACACATACACACTTTCGTATAATACTTATACGCAAATATATACAAACACACTTTCATGCATTCGAAATTTGTAAAAAATTCGGTTGTACTTTAATGTATGATTGTGTTTTTTCTCCCCCTCTCTCTCTCTCTCTTTGCATGTCCTTCTGCTGTGTGCTTGTCTGTGAATTTTTGCATTTATACGTTTGTATTTGTGCATTTGTGATCACGTGAGTGTGTTAGTGACAGACAATCTTCTATTATTCAACTCTGACGTTTCTTTGATTGCGTTCGTTCGTTCGTTTGCTAGTCCAGGTTTGTGGGATGCAAGCTGGCATATTGTGGGCAACGATACACCCACATTGTTGTTAATGATGTAGCTATCCCTGCCTTTATTGCTGATTTCGTTTGTCACATCTATCGCCTGAACAGATTACTATTGTTGTTGCTTTAGTTTTGCTGAATTTTTGGGTGCTTTCTGTGATTCTACAATTTCTGCAAGGATTTTAGCATACATTATTCTATCTCCTACTTGTATATATACTTTTGTTTGTACAGGGTGTTTCCATAAGGTACTTCAAAATAATTTCAAATTTGAATTTTTTCAACGAATAATATCCGAGAACTTCAAGCCATATTCAGAAGTTTTTCGAAACTAAGTCTCTGGAGAATTGAAAGTTACCAGAAATAACTTCTCCAAATTCGTTCTAGCAGTGCGCTGTGGGAAGGATATGTGGGAACATACACCAACCTCCACTCCGACTCAGGAAACGGAAACGTCCTGAGTCTTCCCAACATTTTGTGATATACTTTGTAAAAAAACTCATTCTAACGCCTTTTCACAGTATTCATTCATGCAAAGATCCGGTTTCAAATTGAAATGAAATTAAAATATTTTCTTTTGATCGTGCTTGATTATTTACGTGCTTTGCAGATGATCATAATACATTTGCGTAGTGTAAGCACGCAACCATGTATTAACGTCATTACAAAAACAAACATAAATGTATCCACAAATGGTATTACATCATGTGAAGAAATGTAAAAGGATATTATAATGTGAAGCATATTAATCTAAAATAATTGGAAAGAAACTACTACTGATGATAATACTTCCTCCATATTTTACTACCTTGTTTGATGATTTTTTTGTCCTTTAATGTTTCAAAATTTGTATAAGCTGAGTTCTACGCTCTGCTTCTTCCTCTCATCCTCGTTCGTACACGGAGACATGGAGAATGATAGTGAGGGAGGGAAAATTCGTTGATATATTAAGGTCAGAAGGGGTGGAGGGACCGTAATGAGTGTGAAATTATGCATAATACTGTTACGACATCGTACGATTCCAGTTTTCAATTTCTCATTCGAGGAGTTGCATGGATGCTGCAAATTGTGGCAAATTGTTGAGGAAAGATCATTTTAGAGCAATATGAGATTGATAATGCAATTGATTAGCAAAATTAATCAGTATTTGCCATTAGGAATGCAAGGTCTGGCAACATTCATCTAACTATATCTATGAGAAATTTCTTCGTTTCTTGGAGAAATTCAGATAACCCCAACAAACTCCGAGAATATTCGTTAGGACCCTTTTTGGGCGATACAGAATACAGTCTAGTCCGGAGACGTATTTTAGGCATATCACTTTCATCTTCGGGCATGACTAGATCAGCCATTCCTCCAATTCGCCATTTAGTGAAATCCTAAAACCGTTTAGGGAAGACAGTCGATAAGACACCCATGTCTTCATTTTCCATTCATGGAAACATTAGAAATGAGACATATAATTTCGAAAACAAGACCTATGATTGCGAGAAACCTGTCCGCCTCTGCGATGCCTACCATTGCAATTAAAAAATAGGTAATAAACGCATAAGTGCTACTCTCCCTTTAAATTAACCGCTAATGCTTGTTGGCGGTATGCGGTTCTTGATACTATTGAGCACATTTGATGCCACAAATTCGAATGAAAGCAAAGAGAGAAGCAATTAAAAGCCAGCATTCCGGCATGCATGATACCGTAAATTTGCGGCTTTGCGACCCGCTTACACTTAAAACAATTTATTGGTTAGGAGTGGAAGCATTCTGTTCGACAGTATTACTTCGTTCTCTCAAAACCAAACGTGAACTTTTTCACACGATGCCAAATACTATATCATAATCAAAGACAAAACTTTAGATATTTACAATTGCTGTTTGTTGTGTTGTTGATACAGTTTGTTGTTTATTGTTGTTTGCTGTTTATTTTTGTTGCTGTTCAGAGAGGTGTTCTCGCTGCCGTCGCTATCGCTAAAATTCTACAACAGTTGGTTGGTTGGCTGCACGTGGATTGAACAAAGCTAAGAATCTAAGGAATGAAGAAAGAAGAGGATGAGCAAGATGCTTCAATTCGTCTTTGCAATTCGGATAAATGTAAACTGTTGAACTTTTGTGAAAGATTTTGTTTTCAGTTCCGTAGGGGTAGAATACCGGCGACTACATCCTTTACCAGACAACGTCATGATGATATTTGGTTTTCAAGAATTGAATGAATGAATATAATTTGCAGTATCTCGTGCATGAACGAGTGAATAAGTGAATGACAAACTACGACGCAATCGTGAGTTCATAACGATGTTAGTTGTAGGGTACAATGTGTTCGATCTGTGTGGAAAAGAAAATAATGAAAACTTAATAAAGCTGTCCAAAATCGACTCAGGCTTTACACTTGACCCTGAGACCCTGCAAACAAGTTTAGGACCATCTCAGTTTAGCATTTTTTTACTCCTTATCTCTCTTTCCTTCAGTCTGTTGCTTTCTCATTTGCTCACTTTCCTCGTTCGAGTTAACAACGACTATCATAAACAACACACACATACATGCACGCACGCACACACATAAAAAATGTAACATTGAAATTCGTTTTTTTTATTTGAACCTAGGAGACCCCAACAAGGAATTCTTCGTAACAGCCGAATTGAATCAGCATAAATTTCACCACGTTACATTTATGGGGTTAACGTCCACAATTAATTGCATTCCTGTCAGTGAGTAATTAAATTGTATCTAGGGATAATATCAAAAGTAAAAAATGTGTGTCCGCGATTTACAGCCAATGATTTTGTCAAATGCAATCGAATATATTTTCGCCAATGTTATCTTTTTAACCTCCCTACATTTTCACAAAGATTGTTAATATACATATACCATTACTACATATACATATACCACCTTTCTCCGTTTCTATATAAGCACAACGACATGCCAACACGTATATTATATTTCTCTGAAGCAACAACACATGCGGGGCGAAGGAGACAACACTAGATATTTATAAAAATATTCTTTCGGTTTCCGAGCAAAACGCTCGGATTTTTTTTCATTAAAAATGCAAATAGAATTTTTTCCTACTTGCGTTAAATTCGTTACAAAATCCACACGCGATCCATAAAAAAAGGTTATGGTCTTTAAAAAAAGAAAGAAATCAACGTAAACATTCTTTATTCTAGTTCTGTTTTCAAGCTTCCGGAAAAGTCTGAAGCAGTCGCAGCAGCAGGACTCGAAAATTATTGCTTTTTTTGAACGAGAGCGTGAAGTTTATTTGATATTTTATCAGTGTGATGATGATGATAAGCGTGGCGGCGATTATAGTGCACCCGAATGAGTCGAATTTGAATACATTTACCTTAAACTATTGCCGTGAAATCAAACGCACGTACACGAACATAAAAACTCAAACAAACACAAATACACACGCACAAATATAAACACAAATCAACATGTACAACCATATCTGTGCATATATTATGTCAAAGATTTTACTTTCAAGTGGTCTAGCAAGCGACGTCATCACCAACAGCATGTAGTCATTCCACCGCCTCATAATACCGTTCCCCTACACAAAAAGACTACCCGCCTATAGTCAATGCAATTCGTTCCTGTCGTTTTGATTTTGTGCAGTGTCGTCAGTTTTATTGACAGATCATCAGGTAAGATTTTGTCGTTGTCAGAATGGGCCGTCGTCGCTACGACGCTGATTTGACAAAAAGCATGCTGGCAGTTTAACAACGCACTTGCACTCGTTGAATATTGAATGTGAAGCTTTTCTCTTTACAACAACGAACTAACGATAATGATAATGACAATTCATCATCGTCGCGACGATGGCGAGGGAAACAAAATTGCTTAAAAAGTGGGGATAAAAGTAATGGATTGTATAAAAACCGAATTTTAGACAGAAATTTATTAGAATGACGTTAATATAAATAAATACCGATGAAAGTATATTGAAGTCTAAAACAATGTTCAAACGATAAATCTCTGGGATAAGATTATATCTGCGTCATTACAGCGACGTCGCTATCACCATTATCATCGTTAATATTAATACACTAATCAGTATCATTAAAGGCACACTTTAAATATCACCATCGCCGTTATATCATTATCAGAATCAAGGTCATTAAAACAATTGCAAAATATCGGTTATTACAATTTATTTGCTTGCGTATCTTTTGCATTATCTTTCATAGTTAAAGCGGTTTCTATTGTTACAGTTTTGTTTTAGTATCATGACTGAAATACGTTCGTTTGATTCGCAACATTTAATTCCGGATTTAAAATTTAATTTACCTTGCTTTGGATATTTGGCTTCGGTCTTTCATTTGAAAAATGTTGCCTTCTGGCCAAAATATCACATGTTAGGAAACCTTGAAATAATCATAATCTTGATCATCTGGTATTCATGATCATTATTGAAATAACCATCTTTTTGAATATTTTCCTGCCTTTTCTCATACGAGGTTACGTGGATATAAGATTCTTTTTTTTTTCGTATGTTATTTTCGTATATCCTCCTCTTCCTGTCATTAGTATTTATCGATTTAATTTCATTCCTCTTACTCCATTCAGTCCTTCCTGATTCTTTAACGTACAATCCTACGACTCTAAAACTACTATCGATTTTATTCTTCTCTAGGGAACCTCATTCCCAATTATCGACTTGATTACGCCTCTGACTTTGCTCCCCAAATGTGCCTCACAAAACTGAAGATATCACCATCATCCCTCCCTTTTCACCTACCCCGGCATCCTCAACTCATCCTCAATTTTTATAAGCTTTTATCACAGCTTCGTAGCATCAAATACTCTTCTTCATCAAGGCTTTGTATTTTGTTGCCAAATACGAAGACTCCGACGACGCGTATTAGCTGCATTGCTACATTGTTGCATCCTTGGGGAAGGTATAATTACACCATTATGTGCTGGTTTGAAATAACCATCTCTACCTCTGCAGCAGAGATAAAAATATTTACTACAAATCAGATCCCGCGAATAATTAAAAAGGGATTAATTACCTCTGGCCACGAAATAAAAGAAATAGGAGCATTATCGGAGCAGCAGCGAGAAAATACGAAGAGCGTGTATTTGCCTAAAGATTATAAAGTTAGCAGTCGTAATTCTTTATAAAAATTCATATAAAAACCAAATAAATTCTTCATGACTTTTTAATATTTTTTTTTAATTTGCCTTTTGTAGAAATTTTTCTCATCAAATAAAACAGCCCAATAAAATTTTGTACTTATTTAATCTTCTACATTTTAATCTACTTTTTTTTGTCAACCGCTATGCATTTCGTTTTCATTTTCGGGGTTTAACGGAAAACAAATATAAACGGGCGCAGAATAGTCTGGACCTTTATTTAATGGCCGACAGACTTAAACCATAAATCCGACGAGTTGTCAAAGTATTTGTTTAAAAAATATAAAAGAGTGTTTTATTGCGATAAACATCAAAATTGTTGTCTGTAATTTTTTGATAAGAAATGAAGACGAAATTAATTTTTTGATGTTTGCTCAGAATGAAAGCAAAAATATGACCCAGTATGATAAGATGCCTTTACATATATTCCATATAAGCTTCTACTTTTTTATTAATTCTTAAAAGAAAAAAATTAAAATTTTAGAAAGGGTTTTAAAAAAACGACATAATTTTCGCAAAACGATTCCTTTTCTCAATTTCGTTTAATTATTCATTCAAGTTTGTCAGCTATAAAAGGATACAAACATAAAAATCAGACATATGTCACTCTTTAAAAAACTCTCGTGTTTAGTAAAATATATTGTTGCGCCCTTATAAAACACTCCGACCTCCAATAAAAACCGATTGAAGCTTATACACATTCTTGTATTAGAAAATATCAGTGACCATGTAATGTACAGTCATGTAAAATACCTTTTGAGGGAATTTAGTTATCCTCAAGTGATTATTAGAATCTCTTGAAGATCTTCTAAAATACGCTGAAAAAATGATAATTTAATAATCTCATCACTTTACTTCATTATTTTGAAGGTTATGTTATGTTAAGAGCTACCCTCTTTTCTCAAATTCCCAGAGGCTTTCAAAGCTTTTAGGTTTGGAAATTCTTTGTCAGCCTTTCTTCATTAAGTCCCTGATTTTTCCATGATTATAGAGAGCCTTTATTTGAAACTTTTAGATACTTTAAAATAATTACAAAACCTGACAATTTCTTCCAATATTCCTTTTTTAAGGTTATTATTTCTTACAGAATGTAAGAAGTTTACAGTAAGTAAGTTTACAGAATGCTTAGTGCGTTGGAGCGTCTGAATATGTAATTTTCAAATGTCTAAATCATAATTACGATTTCGCTTTCTATATTTTTCGTTTACAAGATATGAGTACATATCCGCGTAGTCGGAATCAGGATCGTGAATGGGGGGGGTTGAATTTCAATTTAAAAGAAAATAGGAAGGAAAAACATCTGGAGACGGTAAAGCAGTAGAGGAGGATTTAATTTAATATCTGTTGCACGAAGGAGAGAGAGAATGACAGGGATACTATAAGGGAGAAAAAGCCACGAAAATGTCCAGAAAATATATAAAAACTTAGTCAGACCTTAAATTTCGGAAATTGTCCCCAATAACGAAAATATTGCATGCCCATGTCTTTGCGAGGATTATGCGAGAAATTACGGGGAGTGATACAAATTGTTCTAAAAAGTTAGCTTCCAGAACACACAAAATCTGGTTATAACTCCCGTCACTGCCTTTTTCAGTGCAGTCTACACCGTCTGTATTGCTTTCTTTCATTTTACTCCTATACTTCCTCTTTTACACTTTTATCCCTTCCTTCCTTCCTAATGCTTCCTGGAATGTCTTTATATCCTCCCATCGTGAATCTATCTCCTTGTTTTTCTCCTTTCCTTTTCTCTCCTTGTGGGGCACTCTTTCTAAATTCAAGCAAACGACTAAAAGACATTCTTCGTTATGTCCTCTTCATTACTTTTTTAGCTTTTTATAGTCTCACAACTTCTTACATCGACGTCTTTTATACTAAATTAACTTCCTCTTCTGCCAGTTTAAGACTCAATAAAATTACAGCAAAACAAATACAGTCAAAATGAACATTGATAAGATGTCAAAGATCGAGCCGTATTGCTTCTCCTCACTTGTTACCCATTCTCTCTTAGTGAGTACCTACACGTAGTTATGATCATCGCGCAATTTCGTTTAGGAGTATATAATATCATCTGTGCTTCGTTGGTGCTGCCAAGCATCTTATCAATTCCTCATCTCATCCCAACCAATGAAACTACACCAAACCGAAACATAATTTCTTCGGGGATAGATTTAAAGAAACATTGGATATAACGTATCCTATCGAAAATCAAAGAATATTTACTTCCTCTGCTACTTACTCTTTTGTTACTTTTTCTTCTTTTATTTATTCCTCTTCTACCGACTATGGTTTTCTTCCTTCATCCTTTTATTACATTCTCACTGTTCCATTCGTTTGATGATGATTTCTTCAACTTTATTGCTGAAGGCTTTTAAGGCGTGACACGTGACTATCGAACAGATATTATCGGTTTGGAAGACAAACTTTGTCGTTATTGCTTTTGCAGGGAGACATAAATTTTTACAACACTCGATATTCTCGAACGTCGTATAACAATTGCTTGGTTTCTAAGAAAAGGGAATTAGAGCAAAACAAATCTTCGGTTTCTTTGTCTGCTCACCTTCTTCTGGTTGTCTTCTTCCCCTCCCCATTTTTGTTTTTATAGCTCTCTATTGAAGTTTAATTCAAAGCATGGATTGTTGCGAGTAATTTCTGATCTCTAAAGATGAATGATTTTTATCACTACAGATATTCTGCCTTTTAAGCTTCCTATCAAAGGCATTATTCTTATCTATTATATGAATGCATACGTAAAATGGTGTCTTAAATTGCATAATTAAAATTGATAGAAAGCGCCTAAAACTAGGAAGAGGTTAAAGTTATTTTATGGAAGAAGGTATAAAATCTTAGAAAAAATCATAAATTTCGCCTTTCGTTCTTGCTATAGTTCTACAGTTCGAAAAACTGGTGGTGCTTATTTTTGAAAATAGTGTGCAATATCATGAAAAAATATTACATTACTCAGAAAACTTTGTTAAAAATGTCTTTATACATTTCCTTTGAAATCAGTCATAAAAATTAGAATAACTTTCCCTCGTTTGAACGTGAAAAGGACAGGCGTAAGTGGACAGGCGTATATGATTAAGCTAAACCCGTTTCTAACATTATTGTGCAATATTGTATGCTTATATGTGCCCGTAAGGAAACAAATTTTATTTAGAAAATTTAAAGAAAGTTTTGAATGGGTTTTATAGAAATAATTTATACGAATATTTCATTGAATGAAGCCCACATTTTACCTGTATTCCCTTGACATCCCAACTGGGGTAATTACTTGTTTAGTGGATATATATCGTTAAGTATATATCCTCTACTAGATCAAAAGGATATTGTTCTTTTTCAATGAAATTTTAACGACATCAAAACCCTCTAATCCTCCCTATCCCAAGCTATCCTCAGTTAATCCCGTATCCGGCAATAAAGATTCCTTAACGCATCTAAGTGTGCTGCTGACTTGTGAAAAATAGCGTCAAAGTTAACATACATATATGTAGCGTAACGCAACATAATGTAATGTAGATTTTCTGTAATAGAGCAATGGTTTTAACAGATATTCATACCTAGGAGGAGCCTAAAAATTCAAAAGATGTCTTACATTTTGCCAAATTATATATGTAAATTGAGAAGTAGAAGATGACGCTGATGTTGATGAGAAGGAGGATGATTATACTGAATTATTTTCTTGAATTTATTCAGCTATTTTAGGACGTTACTTTAAGTACGAAGAGATATGTGAGAATAGAATGTATAGTCTCACCCAAAATATTTATAGCTTCAGATATGTGTGAGTTCGAGTGTTTGAATGAATGCGTATGTGTACGCGTCTGCGTAAATAACAAACGAAAGATGCCGTTAAAAGCTACCGATGTACTTTGAAGCCAACTGAATAATAATAAACGCAATATATTAGAGATCATGCCACTCCAGGGAGAACAAAATGGGAAACGAGGAAAATAGCAAGAGATGGAGTGAGGATTAAATTTAAATACAATTTCGAGCGGAACCATGCGAACGCCGAAAATTTTAAAGGAAACTTTTTGAAAGGTATTAGTATTTAAAAATAAAAAAATCTTTTATTAGGGTACATTTTTATTTTAAATATTTTGTATCCATACGTATTCATACGTACTCATCCGCTTTACACTACAGTTTATCAAAAGGCGTATCTTAAACCTTTCAGCCACCACAATTGCAATTAATCTAGCAGAAGTACTCAGAGATGTCTTATTCGAATGCAGTCATTCCTGTCATTCTATTTGAGCAACGGGACGGAACGTTTGCGACCTAGTTAAGGTATAAGAATGAAAGTAAAATCTTAATTAATGTTTACGTTTTATAAGGCACAGACTAGTCCTAAGATATTACTTATGTTATTTTTTATCTTCGTTACTCTACAAGCGAGAGTGATATAGTCCTGAGAACAGAATCGTAAGAGAACAAGTGAATAAACCAGCGTGTGAACAAGTGAACAAGCGAATGAACAAGTGTCCATCCGACCAAATTAATGTATACTACTTCTCTAAGCATTATATGGAAACTCACTCATTTGCATGAATTAGTCATTTCATTCGTATCAACAAATGAACTCAAAATGAATGAACTGAAGCGAAGATGAATAAAATTAATGATTTCAGCGACAAAGATTACAACAAAATAACGAGTAAACTGAGCAAAATTAACAAATATCAAAAGAAATGTAATTAATAAATGGGTGAATGAAACGAATGAAGAGTGAATGGATGAACGAAATGTCAAATGAATAAAATTAATAAACGAACGAATCAAATGATTGCATAAATAAATTCAGGGAAATTAATAAAAGTTGTTCGGAATAATGAATTGTATGAAATTCGTGAAAAGGATGAAATGAATAACACGAACAAAACTAACTAAATTAATGATCAATAAACGCAAATTACAGAATTACACATAATTACACGCCCAAAAGCATAAACGTTCATGGATAGAATTGAATAAACAGAAATGTCACCCTTTCATTTATATAAATATTCGTTCAGAAAACTTGCTTTTCAAGGTCAACGACCCTGAAATAACCAATCGATTGACGGACTTGTCTCTGAACTGTCTAGAAATATTTACTGTAGCGTATTTGGTTAGTTTCCATTTAATTTTTCATTATTGTTTTCTATTAGCTCTGAAATATTTATTGCAGTTATTCTTTACTTTAATATCACGGATCAGCGCCTTCCCCCAAACACTATATCTCTCTTTACTCCCTTGTGGCTTCCACAGAATTATCATCATTTTTTGTTTGTTTGCAATTTGAAACGATTTTTTTTATTTTTTTATTTATTTTTATTTATATAACTTTTTATTAAATTTTTCTTTTTTTAATGTTTTCACTGGAGCAATTATTTTAAAATTTTGTTGAAAGCCGTTTATGTGCCTTGAAAATACCGTCCTTTGATAAAGCTTTTGCCCTAAATGAAGGAATGTATATATGTGTGTTTGCGTGTGTGTGTGTGATTGCGCGCTTTTGTGTGTATTCTAGAATCAAAAGGGACTCCACCAGAAATGGAGAATCATAAATTCAAACAGGGGTTTCTGATGGTCCTTATAGGTCCTTAAGTGTTTTTTTTTATATATGGTCTTCTTCGTAAATTTATAAAACAATAAAATGATAGTATAGTGATTAAACGTTATGCTGATTATGTTATATTCTTTTCAAATTCTTTTTGAAAAGGAAGTTATTAAAAAAATAGTTTCAATCTTCATGGATTCCTATTAATATCAGATTTCGAAGAATTCCGCGCGCTTTGGAGGATAGATAATCAGGCTAAAAGTTTTGGAGTTAAAGGATTAATAAGACAAAATGAATCTGTAACTACACAAAAATGTTCTAAGAGCTTTCCAAAGAATGAAATACAATACAAAGAATGAACATAAAGAATGAAATGACATTGTTACGTAGGTGGATTGCAACAAACGACCGACAGGCTGACTAAATTTTGACATAATTACCGCGATTATCATGACAATGTCTCTCACTCTATTAAATCTTAATTTACGCACTTACTCACACCAACACCCACACAAATACAAACTAATCTATAGAAATTATTTGGGAACGTGCTTTCACCACCTTTTGTTCAATCGACAGTTTTGATTCAGATCTTTATTAAGCAATCACTTAGCCAGTAAATCAATTAATGAATGGATCGATATGGGAAAATATTCACAAAGGTCATTAAATTCCGACGAAAATCACACAAGCATCACAAAAATCACATGTAGAAACATCGATGAACGCTGAGCAAGCGTTGGACGAATGTTGAATGTACTTTCGTATGTGGTTACATTAACTCACGATTCTGCCTTTACACTAATTGATAAACGTTCACTTCAGACGTCCAGAATTGTCATTTTCCAACTCAAAATTTGCTGAATTGTTTTCACTTTGATAAAATTTGGAACGATTTTCCGTCATCCCTAGTTGACGTTCCAAATTTTATCAACATCCAACCCTGTCGGAGAAATCAACAAATATCAAGAGTTTTCACTTTTCTCCACACTTTAAAAGAAGGTTTAAATCCCCTCACTATTCTATCCTCCTTCCGAAATAATGCCGCGCAAATTGATAAAAAGGAACATTGACTAATTACGCTCTTAGTTTTTTATGTGTGTCGTGCTACCAGAAAGTCAACACAAACGTCATTGATGATGATGCTTCAATCACTGACCTCCATCAACGTTGTCTCACTCGGCTGCAACAGATAAAAACAATGAGTTACAAATCCGAATGTTAAAATCGTTGTTAAACGTTGTAATGAGGGGGGCGGGGTGGGTGTTAGTGAGAAGATATTACTTCAAACGAAAAGAGCAAACATGCGCGCTAGTATTTTTGTTACCTCCTTGGGTTAGTAAAAATCGTGTTGGTTTGATTAAGGTGAATTGAAACACCTGATTGAGGTGAATTACCTGCCGATGCCTGCAACTTGAACATAACCCAACCGAAGCAAAAAGTAAGTTAAATTATTTCAGTATTATCTCGTTTCTTCATAAATACGTCGCATTATAAAAATTTGGGCATTATATTAATAATTTAGAAACAACCCGCATCATGAATTGGGTCAATTTGGACAAACTTGTTAAAAATATGAGATAAATATTGAACTGTAATCCAAAAATCAAATTTCAACTATACTGTATCTAAAGAGTTTGCCGCCCGGAGTTCCGCAAGGGAGCCATTTGGCTACCCAATAACGGGCTGTTCCTTACGTTCATAAATGATTTTCCGTCGGCAATTGTGAAGGGAAATGTACTTATGCTTGCTGATGATGTGAAACTTTTCTTATCCTACAAAAACGAAAATTATGCTTTATTATTTCAGTCTGACATAGATTCCTTAACCGTAATGGTGCAACGTACACTACGTAGACCATAATTTAAAAAGTTGCAAACAAATCACATTTACTCGTGTTTCCTATTCTGTATTCTGGAATTATGCTATTGGTTCTTGGAAATTGGA
This sequence comes from Physocephala rufipes, assembly GCA_963966595.1. Taxonomy (NCBI): domain Eukaryota; kingdom Metazoa; phylum Arthropoda; class Insecta; order Diptera; family Conopidae; genus Physocephala; species Physocephala rufipes. Next base: position 3,942,128 of record OZ016502.1, read on the forward strand.
GGATATGTCCAATAACTAAGTTATTGGACATATCCTTAGTGAGACCAATCCAGGAGTACGCTTCACCTGTTTGTTGGTACGTACCAGCCATACCATGGCTGCTACGTACAAGATTGAATCAGTACAAAAGCAATTTCTACTTTTTTGCCTGCGAAATGTTCAATAAGATTATTCAGTAGATTTACCACCTTATGAATCTCGGTTAAAATTATTATGTCTGCACTCATTAATCGGCGAATAATGTTAAATTCCATTTTTATCTTAAACACAATGTCCGGAGTTACGAATTCTTCTTATCTGCTAAGCAACATATTTCTTAATGTTCCAAGTCGTTGAGGGACTGGCGTCCCGTGGTGTAAGGGCCCAAAAGTGGCAGTGACTAGTGGGTACGAAACGGTCACTTGCCATGATTGGATATCCACTAGTTCCGGAGCCTACCAAAGGCTTTAAACTGGTACCTCGGGTGACAAGCAAGTGATATTTAATACATATACGAAATTCCAAGCCCAATACGCTTGTCATTGGGTAGGTCCTTCGAGAGCTTCGTGGTGGCTGTTGGTTGCACCCAAATTCACGCGGGTACGAGTTTGGATGAGCTCGGGTGTGGAATGTACTAATACATTCCGGGTGCCGGAACTCACAGACCAGAAGATGTTTTAGATAGGCCTCGACTATACCTAAGGTGGAATGGCCATGCCTTACACATGGTTTCCGTAGGTACAAACTGCGGCTTGGCAACGTTACCAATTCTTACATTCTTTAACTGTTTTTCCTTTAGTAAAATTATAATTCGTTATCAAAAATACTTTAATGAGCTTTAAAAATATCCCTAAAGGATCAACTACATTTTGTAAAATAATTATAAACTGAGTGAAAACGCACTGGCCACTGCAAAAACTTTGTATGAACAATTAATTGGTATCAAAACGTTTAATCAAAATTTTTTAATTATTAAAGATAGTTATGATAAAAATTTATAATAACAATATTTTTTTAAAATTTTACTTTAATCAAATTTTAGAAAAATTCTGTCTTAAAAAATGAACTAACAATCGTAAACTAAATGTTATTTAACTAAATGTTATTTAAAATTTTACTATGTAAAATTTTTATCGCAATAAAACTCTTATTGTAATAAATTTCACTTTTAGAGAAATTTTATTGAATTTATTGTAAACACTTTTAAAAAATAATTTCCGAAATTATAAAAATAAATATTAAAAAAAAATTGTAGTAATTAAAATAAATTGTAAGTAAAAAATAAAGCAGCAATAACAGCAATAACAGAAAAGCAATTACGACGAGAAAAATAACCGTGATGCATATAGAATTGTTAGAGATTGTAAACAATTGGGAAAGGAATTAATTAATTCTTCCGCTGCAACAACTTCTGCAAATACCAAAAGCGCCAGCAGTCGCAACAAAAAACGCAGCAAACCAACCATGACAACAGAATCAGTTGCATCAACATTGTTACTTCCATATACTCCTCTGCACTCTTCAATGATTGCTCCCCTCTCGACAAATTTTATTTTATGCTAATGGGTGTCTGCCCAACGCCTGTCAGAATTTTATTTAAATTGAAGAGTCTACAAGAATATAAAAAGAATAACAAGCAAACAGAATCGTGCATTTAATTGTTTGATTGATTTCTCTAAGTAAAGTTATGTCTAAGGTATGTTTTTCTATCTTGTATAGAGAGCTATATATAATTAAGAGTGGGAGGGACCTTGATTATGTCGAGATGGATTCACTTTTCTGCCGCATTAAAACAATTCATAAACAAAATCTCAACAGCTTTTCAAAAATCTGTTAATTTGTGTAAGAAAGCCCTCTTGAGTGAGAAGAAGAAGAGCAATAAGTACAGAAGGATCACGAGCAGCAACAGAAGAAAGAGAAGTAGCACCAGCAGAAGCAGCACCAGCAGAAGCAGCGAAAGTAAGAGAAGAACCGGCAGAGGAATTAACAGACAAACCAGAAGTATCATAAGAAAGAACATTGCAATAGCAAGAAGTTACAAAAAGAAGCGATAAAAGCAGACGAACAGGCAGTCACAGACTACAAGCCTCCAAAGAGACATTAAATACAAAAATACACAATCTGTATAAATATACACAATCTGTTTGTAAATAGATTTTATTTGTTTAGAAAAATTTTGCTATTAAGGCAGGTCGGTTACTTTCCCGGCATAAAATGTATGACCTCCATTATCCTGTATAAAAAAAATAAATGGCTCGTTGGCATGAAACTCAAAGGTTTTGGATGTAATTTCGAGATTTTGATAATTCATATGTTCTCCTGGAAATACAAAATTAAAAAAAATTAATTATGAATTAAATTTACTAACGCCCGTTAGTAATTTTAACTGTGAAATAATTTCCAGTCTCCATCAAGTTATTAACACCTCAAACAGGTGTTCACCTCTGTCGGAGCTAATACTCGTTGATTCTCAGGAGAAAGCCAACACGATTTCCGTACTTACCCAAGGAGGTAACAAAAATACCAGCGCGCATGTTTGCTATTTTTCTTTGGAGCAATATTTTCTCAGTCCGTCCTTGCAGCTAAATGTTCAACAACGGTTTTAACATTCGGATTTGTAACTTATTGTGTTTATCCTTTGTAACCGAGTAAGGCAACGTAGATGGAGGTCAGTGATTGCAGGATCATCATCAATGATATTTGTGATGACCTTCTGGTAATAAGACATACATAAAAAACTAAGAGCGTAAATAGTCAATGTGTTTTGCTCATTTGGCGAGGAAGTATTTCGGAAGGGGCCTAGAATTGTGGTGGGGAGGGGGAAATTAAGCCTCATTTTAAAGTGTGGTGTAAAGTGAAAACAATTCAATAAATTTTGAGGATTTATTTCAAGCTGAAACGTGACAATTCTGGACGTCAGTAGTGCAACTAACACGTACGTTCATTAATTAGTGTAAATGCAGAAGCGTGAATTAATGAAATCTCATACGAAATTACATTCAACGTTCATTCAACGCTTCCTCAGCGTGTAAACTTGCCTCGTCATAAATAAGTGTGTGTTTGTGAGATTTTCGTCGGAATTTAATGACCTTTGTGGATTTTTTCCCACATCGATCCATTCATGGATTGATTTACTGACTAAGTGATTGTTTATTATATCTCGAAAGACAAAAGTGTCAACATCACGTTTTTAAGTAATTATTGTAGAGTGGTTTGTATGGTCCGGTAAAGTGGCAAGATTCAAAGCATATCACGGCAGCTTTGACATCCTTAATTTGCTATTTACACAAACGAATACACACACGGCTTCTTCCACACACTCGCACTCACACACATCTGGAGCTATAAATATTTTCCGTTAGACTATTTATTCTATTCTTATATATATCTCTTCGTACTTAAAGTAACATTCTAAAATAGCTGAATAAATTCAAAAAAAAATTTTATTATAATTATCCTCCTTCTCATCAGCATCATCGTCATCTTCTTCTTCTCATTTAAATATATAATTTTGCAAAGTGTATAACATTTCTTGAATTTCTTGAAAAAGAAAAAGCTGAAGAAGAAAATGCAGCTGATGGAACAAACTTCAAGACATTATATCATTTTATTACGCATACGGTTTTTTTTTTTTTTGCAATCGACAAAGTTTGCTGCTAGAAAACTTACAAAACATTTAGTAATGAAAGAAGTTTTTCCACGACTCAGTAAATTTAAGTAATTTTTTAAGGAATTTAATCACTGCACGGTTTTCTGTTCTTCTCTATATGGCTCCATAGGTCTAACAGGAAGGATTCAATTACTGATGATTGACGCTAAATAGAATTTTACATTTTGCTTACATTATTATTTAATCCCCACGATTGGGGACTGTATTAAATGTCTCTAGTCATAACTAGAGATGAACACATGTTTAGAAGATATAGGCAATTTCGGAGCTACCTCAGAAGTTTCCAAAGAACTATAGAAGGTCAAATTAAAAATGCAAGGCGAAATTTATGATTGTGCTTTCATACTTTTCTCCATAAAACAATTTTAAACTCTTTCCATTTTAGGCATTTTCTATCAATTTAATGATGCAATTTATGACGCAGTTTTGTCTGTGTACGGATTTAAGTATTGTGAAGAAGAACGCATTTAATGGGAAGCTTAGAAAGCAGAATATCTATAGCGACAAAAATCAGTCGTTTTTTGAGATCAGAAATAACTGGCAATGCAGGGAATGAACTAAATTTCAATAGAAAGTCATAATAATAAAAAAAGAGGAAGGAGAAATGAAGCAGGAAAAGGGAGAGCAGAGGAAGAAAATATTTATTTCGCTATCAATTCCTTTCTTGGAAACCGAGCAACTATTATACGACTTTCGAGAATATCGAGTGCTGTAAAAATTTACATCTCCCTGCAAAAGCAATTTGCAAAGTTTGTCTTCCAAACCGATAATATCTGTTCGACAGTCACGTGTCACGCCTTAAAAGCCTTCTTCAATAAAATTGAGGAATCATCATCAAACGTGTAGAGGAATAAAGATGTAGTAAAAGGATGAAGCGAGAACACAATAAAAGCATAGAAGAGGAATAAATAATAGAAGAGAACGTAGCAAAAGAGCAAGTAGCAAAGGAAGGAAATATTCTTTGATTTTCGATAGGATACGTTATATCCAATATTTCTTTAAATCTATCCCCGAAGAAATTATGTTGATTGGTTTAGTTTCGTTGGTTGGGATGATGATGAGGAATTGATATGATGCTTGGCGGCACCGACGAAGCACGGAGGATGTGATATTAATCTAAACGAAGTTACGCGATGATCATAACTACGTGTAGGCAATCACTAAGAGAGAACAGTTAATAAGTGAGGAGAAGAAAAACTGTTTGATCTACCCGTTTTTCCCTTGTTTGTTATTGTTCCTGTATTGCTTTTGTTGTAATTTTATTGAGCCTTAAACTGGCGGAAGAGAAAGCTAATTTAGTATAAAAGACGTCGCTGTAAGAAGTTGTGATACCATTAAAAAGGCAAAGAAAGTAATGAGGAGGACAAAACGAGAATGTTTTCTATTCGTTTGCTTCAATTTAGAAATAATGTCGCACAAGGAGTGAAAAAGGAAGAAGGAACGCGAAGAGATAGATTCATGATGGGATATAAAGACTTTGTTGGAAGTATTAAGAAGTTGGGATGGGGAAAAGGTGCAAAGGAAGCAGGGTAGGAATGAAATGATAAAGAAAGTAACAAAGACGAAGAAGTCTGTAATGTAAAGACAGTGATGGGAGTGATAGCCAGAATTTGTATATGTTGCAAGGAAGGTCTTTAAAATAATTGTATCACTCCTCGGAATCTCTGCGTAATAGCCTAAAATTCGCGAAGACATCGTCATGCAATATTTTCGTTACTCGGGACAATTTCCGTAATTTAAGGTCTTATTAAGTTTTTATATACTCTTAGGAAACATATTTTCGTAGCTATTTCTTCCTATCCTTCTCCTCCTAATTCGTACAACGAATATTAATTTAAGTCCTCCTTTACTGCTTTATCGTTTTCATATGTTTTTCCTTCCTGTTTTCTTTCAAATTGGAATTCAGCCGTGCCATTCACGTGTCTGGTCCCCCGACTACGCGGGTATGCTCATATCTCGTATACGACACGACGGGATGGATATATATATTATATAATGGGTATATCATTGCTGTTCCGTCATTGTCGACGCTCTCAAAGTTTTTTTTCATATGTTGTTGAATACCTATCCTTGCATATCCTCACAAGAGCAAGTAAGCATGAAATGCTTTCAGGTTGAGACGGGTTTATGTCAATGCAGAATCTCATTTACCACACATGCTCGTTCCAGTTGTCATTCGTTCATTCATACACTCGTTCGCTCACTGATTGCATCAATTTATCCTTAATTTTTTTCCCCGGTGCTTGACGGCAAAGCAAATTTAATAAGAGAAGACAGGAATAACGTAAGGAAGAATGTAACGTTAAATCGTAAAAGCTTCGAGCGTAAAGCTATATCCGAAAGTCTTATCAAAGCGTGATACTTTGTTATCAAATATTACAATATGCTAAAATAAAATAAATGTTGGATATTAGGGGAGACACTTACTATATTATCTATGAGAATTTATACGAGTCATGGATGGAAGCATTTTAAAAATGCCTCTAAATTAAAATCATAAAAAATAATGTATTAAGGTCCTCAAACCTTAATGTAATAGACTCATGAGACTTTTAAGAGAGATTTATAATGTTGTAGAAGAGTTTCATAAAGGTTTTTTAAACAACTTTAAGCAGTTTATATGAAAGAAAGAAATTATGGAAAACGAAATCCTAATTAGTATTTAGAAGCTTAATGATTACCTATTCAAACGCTCTAATACTTTCAAAAATCTCTTCTAATAATTTAAATAAATAACTTTTTAAAGGAAAGTCAGAAGGAATTCACAGGTTTTGTATTTATTTTAAAGTATCTCGAAGTTTAGGTTTCTTATAATCTTGATAGAATTAAGGGCTTCATTAGCAAGGACTTTGAAGAATTTCCAAACCTAAAAACTTTTGAAAGCTTATGGAAATCTAAAAAAAGGGTATAGATTTTATATATAGCTTTATAGCTAACCCACAAATAGTAAAGAATATTCGATCAAAATGTTTTGAAGGAATTTTCACATATAGTAATTATTCCAAAGCTTTTAACAATACAAAATTTCGACACCATTTGTTTTCGATAAATTAAAGACTTAATTTAATAAACGATTTTGAAGGAAACTTTTGCCAAATTTTGCCAAGTTTGTTGGGAAAAATTGGAGTCTATAAGCTATCATCGGGGTCTGTAATACGTTCATTAGCGTGACTAGAAATGGCAAAAATGCTACATAAAACCCACTATCGATCAAGGCTTCGAATTTTAAGACAACTTTTGTCTTAGAGAAAATTAGAGATCCTAGGTTTTAGAGATCCAGTTATAAAAAGTTCAACAAAGCTATTTGATACCTAATTTCGTATTCAATAATGAGATTATTAAATGATCATTTTTTCAAGGTCTTTTAGAGGATCCCCGAGACATTGTAATAATCACTTGAGGCTAACTAAACGCCCTCAAGGGGTTTTTATATGAGTTCACTGATGTTTTCTATTATGAGAACTTGTATAGGCCTCGATAGGTTTTATTGGAGGTCGGATTATTCTATAAGGGCGCAACAAAACTTATTACTAAACACGAGACTTTTTTTGGAGATTGACATATATCTGATTTGTATATTTGTATCCTTTTATAGCTCACATATTTCGATTATTATTTATTGAATTACGTGTTTTAAAAGGTCTAAAAACTTGAATGAATAATTAAATGAAATTGAGAGAAGGAATCGTTTTGCGAAAATTATGTCGTTTTTTTAAAACCTTTTCTAAAATTTTAATTTTTCGTACAAAATTTCGTACAAAATCCAAGAATTAATAAAAAAGTAGCAGCCTATGTAGAATATATGTAAAGGCAACTTATCATACTGGGTCATATTTTTGCTTTCATTCTGAGCAAACATCAAAAAATTTATTCTGTTTTCATTTCTTATCAAAAAATTACAGACAGCGAGTCGTCAACAATTTTGATGCTTATTAGCCTTTTCTATTTTTTAAACAAATGCTGTAACAATTCGTCAAACTTATGGTTGATGCTTTTGGGCCATTGAATAAAGCTTCAGATAGAAAGTGACAAAATTGAAAAAAGCGAAACTATGAAAAATTCAGTAAGTACAAAGTTATAATGGGTCTTTTGTTATTGGAAAAATCTCTACAAAAGGCAAATTAAAGAAATACTAAAAAGTCATGAAAAATTTTATATGAATTTTTATAAAGATTTACGACGGCTCACTTTATAATCTGTAAGCAATTATACGCTCTTCGTATATTCTCCCTGCGTAATTAATCCCTTGTTAATTATTCGCGGGATCTGGTTCGTAATAACTATTTTATCTGTGCAGCAGACGTTATCACAGGATAGTTATCATAAGATAGTTATCACAAACCAGCACATAATCTTCCCCAAGGATGAGTATTTGATGCTACGAAGCTGTGAGGAAAGCTTTTGAAGAGGGAGGTTGAGTTGTGGAAAGTTGGTGTGGGTGGAAAGGAAGGCACATTTGGAGATAAAGGCAGGAATCGAAAGCATTGTCAAAGTCGAAGTCAGAGGAGTAATCAAGTCGGTAATTGAGAATGAGGTTCTCTAGAGCAATATAAGATTGGTAGTAGTTTTAGAGTTGTAGGATTGGTCATTAAAGAAACGAGAAGGACTAAATGGAGTGGGAGGAATGAAATTAAATCGATAAATACTAATGACAAGAAGAGCATGATACAGTAAATGAATAAAATAACTGCAGCAGTTTCATATACGAGTAACCTCATATGGGTTGAGACGGGGGAAAGGGATGATTAAATAGATGGATATTTCAAAGTTTCTTGGCATGTGAAGCAGAGGAAAAAATGAAGGACGGAATAAATTGCAATGAATGATTATTTGCAATTGTGATAATGATCTTGGCTGTGATAATGATACGACGACGATGATTATATGTATTATATGATGTCTGTGGTTTTGTTGATAATGCCGCTTATGGTGGTAATAATAACGAAATGGCAGTGATAGCGGTGTCGCAATAATGCCGTAGATCATAAAGTTTTAAAGAAATATTTTTAAAGAATATTTGGCAAAAAAATTCTTTTAAACACCTTTATCTGATTTTTCATTATTTAATTAATTTATTAATAAACAATCCTTTGTGGCTTCTTATCCATAAAAAATATTATCTCAGATATATGTCATTTTGATTTTTCCTTCACGGATATTCCTCTTTGGAGAAACGTTTTCATACACTTGGACAAATCTTTTCTATAGAATTTTTTTGTAAACGTCGCGTGTTTACGGAAAACTACATCAAATCAAAAATCGTTAATTAACGTCATCCTAATTAATTTCTGTTTAAACTCGGTTTTTATAAAATCCATTAATTTTATCCCCGCGTTTTAAGCGATTTTGTCTCCCTAGTCATCGTCGCGACAATGACGAATTGTCGTTATAGTTATAGTTCATTGCTGTAAAGAAAAAAACTTCATGCTCAATACTCAACGAGTGCAAATGAGTTCTTGAACTGCCATCATGTTTTGTGTCAAATCAATCTCGCAGCGACTGCGACCCAATCTGAAAACAACAAAATCTTATCTGATGATCTGTCAATGAAACTGACGACACTGTACGAAATCTGAACGACAGGAACAAATTGCAATGATTATGGGCGGGTTATCTTTGTCGTAGGAGAATGGTGGAAATTATGAAAGGGTGGAAAGAGTAAATGCCGTTGGTGACGACGGCGCTTGGTAGACCGCTTGAAAATAAATTTGTTTGGCATAAAAGAGCATACAGCCGTACGTGTAGATTTGTGCTTAAATTTGTGCGTGCGTGTATTTGCGATTGTTTGTATTTTGATGTTTGCATACGTGCGTTTGATTTCACCGCCATAATTTGAGGCAAGTGTATTCAAATTCGACTCACTGGGGCGTACCATCTTTATCATCGTCATCCTAATCATCATTGTAGTGGCATTGCAATCGACTTGCCTCACATAAACTTCAACCTCTTATTCAACAAAAGCAATAATATTCAAACCCTGTTTCTGCTACTGCTGGTTCTGCGACTGCTTCTGTAATAATGATGTGCATCTTCGACATTTTCATTTCATTACTTTACATTCCTCGAAGTCGTTTGCAGTTCTTCCGTTGCCAACGTTTTTGGAATTTTCTTTCATTTGCGCACTTTTCACCTTCCTTTTTCCCCTATTCCTCATCCTTTTCCACATTCTATCGTCCACTCATTTTTCACTTTACAATCATTCATTTGTTTGCTCAAATTCAGTTCACAATTTTGTTCGAGACTCTAGATCTGCATAAGAATCTTCATCATACGTCACGTGATATCCCCAGTAGCAGCAGCTGCAGCACTAATATCAGTGACAGCTCTGGCAATATCTCCAACTGCGGTTTTCAAGTCGGCCTCAATCGTTACTGATGTTTTACACATATCGTCTGTGTGAGTTTTTATACGTTCAGTGAGACCAACAAGAACATTTGGATGCGAATATAAGGATATAATTTGGATGAGAATATAAGTACAGTAAAATACCTTTTTAGGAAGCTATCTCTTGAGAATTCAATATTAACTATAAAAACATTTGGGAAATATAAAATATTATTTGAGACTCTTGAAAGCTGTTTCGTAACCGAGTAGGATGTTTGCAAAATTATTCAAAACATTTCGATTTAGACATCTAGAAGTAAATCTGGGGATTTTTTATATCATTTCCTGAGACGTAGGAACGTATCTGGGCGGCTTTTTGAGTTCTTTAGCGTGTACGCCGGAAGACCTCGTGGATGACTCTCTAGAAGATTACTTCGACAATGTTTTAGAGGGTTTTTATGTAACTATGGAAGGAGCTCTGTAAGCAACTTCATAAGAAGTTCTTTAGGTCATTGCTCATATAAATTTTTAGTGACTTTTTAGTTTTAGATGATTCATTTTTAAGCGGATATTTACGGCTCTCTGAAAGCCGATTTATGAATCGTTTTTAAGGTGATATATATAAGGCTCTCTGAAAGCCTTTAAGAATATTATTAAGTGCTGAGGCTTTTAAAAGAACTCAATAGTTCCTCGAAAAGTTTCTTGTCAGAGCTTTTTTAGAGGTTCTTTTAGAGGTTCTTTTAGAGGTTTTTATAGGGCTCTTCGAAACGCTATATTCATATGATGACAAAGGTGCCGAATTTATTAAGAAAAGAATTGTTAAAGTAAAAGTTTTTTAATTAATCTCATTGAATTATTTTAAATTTATTACACACAGAATGAAAAATTTTAAACCATTAAAATATACTTTTATACTCCAAGTGGCCCCTGATTTTTCCCATGCGCTATCTGTTGTCCGTTGTCCTTCAGACTGTGCTTAACCGTTCATTCTAAGATAACGATATTCACACAAGGGCAAAAGAAAGAGAAATTTTAAAATATTTTCATTAAATTAATAAACCAATCAACGAGTAGAGTACTCCGTATGGAAGAATGATGATGGTATCGGCCGTAATTGGAACAAAACAACAATAGTAAAGGCAACAACAATCATGGCGAGAGACGCGGTTTACTCATGTGCGAAATTGTTCAGACAGACTATGTATTAGTTTTATATTGGTTTTTTTTTATACCGGAAAATTATAATTAAAATTGAGGCAAAAAAAGTTATTTTAAAAAAAAGAACTTTTTTGTCTCAATTTTAATTATAATTTTCCGGTATAAAAAATTTGAAATTGTATAGTTGTTATTGTTGTTGTACAACAAACAATAACAACTATACAAATTTAAATTGCACTAATACGCTTCTTGCGAGAGTATCGTGGGTCGCGTTGTTCTTAGTGATATTTCTGTTGATATTTCTCTGTCGTCTATAGCAGTGTTGATGCTGCCATAAGATATAGAAATAACAGATTTCCAGAATTTTCAATTTCTTTATTACAGACGTACAATGTATCCTCTTTTTCACGATGTCCTCTATCACTAACGCCTACGTCACAAACTCATAAAAATTATTTAATTTTGCTGGCTATTCATCCTGCGAGAACGAGCCTTGAAAATATAACAAGTTCAAGTACTAGTCGAAAGGGTGTCGGAGGGAAAAGTGTGTTTGAGTGATGTAGACTTAAGCGAGTACAGTCGAAACTCGTTTCTTATCAAAGTCTTTAGCCCACCACTGATTTATTACAGAAACAGTTTCTTTCACTTCGTAGTATATTGGAACGAGTTTCCGTCATCCCTTGTCACGTTAGGTTTGGAGACAAACCGGTTTCGGCGATGTGCCATCTTCAGTGTCTGATGTCGTTCTTTCACTTCCTCTACTCACATGGTTTTACAGAGTTAACACAAAAGCTCTTCTGAGCCCTTCTCATAATCTGCTCCTCTAACTGCTTTTAATTATATCTACTATCCCTCTGATACAAGTTTAATTTTTCTAAAAGCGCTTTTCATTTTAGCGAAACGGTTTACATTGTCTCACATTTTTTGAAGCCGCACAATTTCGCCAAGATCTTTCCGCCGCTGGTTTGTCACTATATGTACGCGAGTGTATCCTTCAATGCTGTTGTTACCATAGTCTCCAGGGGCGTAGTCGCAAGAGAGGCTAAATCTAATATTTACACATTTTAACGCCTTTCTCAAAATTTCGTTGCTTAATTTCTCTAAATGGCACAATTATTTTTGTATACCCAGGCAGTTTAACAACACAGTGGACATCATCAAAGGGTTTGACTTTCCGCTGTTGGATAAGAGGATACCTGGTACCTGATACCTGGGAGGCCCAGAAAAGCCGTGAGGCCATGAAAAATGAAGTTATTCTCTCTGTGAGGCTGTGCACTTACTTGGAACGCTGTAAGTCTTAAAAGGCGTTTAAGCTTGTAAATCGCTTAGGGGCCTTTGAGTCTGATTTTCCCCCACTTATTGCGTCTTTATAATTTTGATCCCCTTATGACGGAGTGGGTAGTTGTGTTGAGAGGTTATTGTTAAATAAGCAATGTTTTATATTGATATTCCTTGATGCTTCTAACAGGATTGGATTTCAGAGAATATTGGAACGAATTTCCGTCATCCCTTTCCGAAAATCCATCAGGTTTGGTTTAGAGGGAAACCGGTTTCGGTGATGTACTATCTGCAGTAAATAATATCGTTCTAGAACATCTCGAACGCCATAAACGTTCTTTATTTGTTCTTGATCTAATATGGTGTGTATGTTGTTAGTACGTAAGTCTTCTGCATTTTTTTTTTTGACAGGTGTAAAGGATGTCTACCTGCTACTTTGCTAATAATCAGTGGGCGTTTGCAACGAATAGGTTGCGCTCATCTTAAGAAAGAGAGAAAAAGACGAGAAGGGAGAGATAGAGAGAGAAAAAGGGGTAGTCTTATGAACTGACAAACAGCAATAACAGCCACAGCACTGACGTTGCTGCTACTGAGTTTCTACTGGTCCTAATGGTCCATCCAAATGAGTTTCTACTGGTCCTAATGATGTTTCTGTTGTTGCGTACGTTGTTATGCAATATTTCCAAATGCAATTATATTGCTTATGCCATATGTCGTCAGTCTAGTTAATGAATCGAATGACCGAACAGCCGACCGACCGACCCGCGAACCATGTGTGCCATACTATCGGGTTCAAAAAAAGTACAGGTTTGCTCATTCAGCAAGTGAATACATCTCTTACAAGCTTGTGGTCACATGATGGTCATTAGTTTTAGAACCGCTCGTTCTATGCAGAATAGATGTCATAACACGAAAATGAACCATAACGTCCTCAAATTAAACGATTCTTTATTGCATATTCATTAAGAGGGGAACACTTATCGGCACACGTAGACATATCCGGTCAAAAATATCCGATCAACGAATGTGTCTAATAGTTATTGAATAGATTTGAGCAGAATTGGAGCAGCTTTTAAAAAAGAATTTGAGAAAATAGAAAGAAGCATTAAAGTGGTGGAATTATAGAAAATATATTCGACAGCGTTGGGCAAATATGAACAAATAACGGCTTTATAAGATTCATTGGCAGTAAATCGCGAACACAAATCGTGTATCGGTGTTCAGATTTACAAGTCGCGGGCATTATCGTTGACATAATCCCTAAATACAATTTAATTATCTTTTGGCAGGAATACAAATAATCGGCGGACATTAATCGGCCTATACAAATATCGTGGTAATAATGATTATCTGTTAATTTTAAAATATAATTCCTGTTTGTGACCGGCTGTTCGAGAAATTAAATACTCAACCTGAAAGCGGCTTTGAGAGCAACACCTCGCGAACATTTTCCGCAAGGAAAAATAGAGGAATTATAGAAAACATCAAAAACATGAACCAGAAAACGATATTGCCGATATTGTTACGTTTAAACCCAAAAAGAGTAAAAGACAGTAGATTTTGCACAATTGGGAGGGGCGGTTCACTTTAAGACGTTCTGTTTCAAAGACATGCGTGATTTGAGGGCAAACGGCAGATTACCACAATCATCATTTAAAGAACTGAAAAGAAGAAGGGGTTAGAAGGGGTTAGAGGAAGGGGTTAGAGGTCGTGGGAAGTACACTAACATAAGACATTTTTAGTCAGTACTTTGAGGTAAGGGAATGCGACTTATTTAGCTAGGTTTGAAAAACTGAACTGAAAAAACTGAGTAGCTGTACCTATAACTGTACCTTGTGGCTGCACTTCGTTATTAACTCACGATTGCGTTGTAATAACTCATTCACTTACTCGTTCATGCACGAGGTAATGGAAATTAGGTTCATTCGTTCAATTCTAGAAAATAAAATGTCATCGTGACGTAGTCTGGCAGAGGATGTAGGGGTCTATATTCTACCGCTGCGGAACTGAAAAGGAAACTATTCACGAATGTTCAAGAATTCACAATTTTGTGTCTTTCTCATCCTCATCCTTAGATTATTTTCCTAACTTTGCTAAATTCATGTGCCAACCGTTGTAGACTTTTAGACGCACACTGAACAAACAGCGATTTAAGAGCAATGTTAAAATGGAGAAATAATCACAGCGACAGCAACGACAACACCTCTAAGAACAGCAACAACAATAAACTGAGCTTTATCATCAACACGTGAAGGAAATGTAAATATTTAAAGTTTTGCCATTGATTATGAAATAGTCTTCGGCATCGTGAAAAAAGTTCTTGGCTTGGCTTTAAGAGAATGAAGCAATAGCGTCGGGCAGACGGTACAAGTGCACCCACTCCTAACCAATGGATCGTTTTAAGTGCAGGCGGGTCGCAAAGCCACAAATTTACCGTATCATGCATGCCGGAATGTTGGCTTTCAATTGCTTCTCTTTTAGCTTTAATTCGAATTTGTAGCATCAAATCAGCTCAAAAGCATCAAAAACCACATACCGCCAACAAGATTAGCGGTTAATTTAAAGAGACAGAGCGTAAACAGTCAAACCTATGAATGCATTTATTACGTATTTCTTCATTAATTGCAACGGTAGACATCGCATAAGCATGCAGGTTTCTCGCAATCGTGGGTTTTGTTTTCAGAATTATCTGCCGGGATAGCTGGAATCTGATCTAGAGGTTCGACTTATGTTTTGGTTCTAAGGTCTGCATAATGATTAGAATTTTTTATCAGGGTTCAATTTGAGAGAAAAAGTCCTTCTGTTTAGCATAACTTAATGGCTGTCTAGACTAAATGGTTTTAGGGTTTGGCTAAATGGCAAATTTTAGGAGTGGTTCATTTTGTCGGGCTTAAAAAAGGAGAAAGTCCTATACCTGAAATACGTCCTATACCTGAATCTCCGGACTAGACTCTATTCTGTATATCCCCAAAAGATCCCATGAAATATTCTCGAAGTATGTTACGGTTTATCTGAATTTCTTATGGAAGCGTAGAAATTTCTGGTGCAATTTGCATTCTGGAAAATCCTCGCAAAAAATTGAAGGTTAGAATCATTTAATGTCGTAGCATTATGATACATAGTTTTACCCCCAATACGGGCCCTCACCCCTCTGAACTTTATTCCAAAGACTTATCTCGTTCTGTCATTCTCTCTAATTCTTTCTCCATTTTTGTTCTGTCTACAAAAACTACGTCAATATCCTTCCCACAGTGCTCTGCTAGAACGAAATTGGCAAAGTTACTTCCGGTAACCTTCTTCAATTTCCCAGAAACTCAATTTTTAAAAAGTTCTGAATATGATTTTTAGTTTTTGGATACTATTCTTTAGAAACTTTCAAATTGGAAATTATTTGAAGCGTCTTGTAGAAATACCTAGCGTAAACAGAAGTATATTAATGAACAATAGATAGAACAATGTATATTAAAATCCTTGCAGAAATTTTAGAATCACAGAAAACCCTTAAGAATTCAGCAAATCCAAAGCAACAGCAATAGTAATCTGTTCAGGTGATAGATCCGACAAACGAAACCAATAATAGCTGCATCGTTAACAACAATGTTGTTGTATCGTTGTCTACAGTATGCCAGCTTGCAGCCCACATGTCAGGACTAGCAAAGCCAGGACGAACGCAATGAAAGAAACGTCAATGTTGAATAATAGAAGATTATCTGTCACTGACATACTCACATGATCACAAATGCAAAAATACAAGCGTATACTCACAAAAATGCACAGACAAACACACACACAGGAAGGACATACAAAAGGAGAGAAATAAGACACAATCGTGCGTTAAAATATACCCGAACATATCATAAGTTTCAACGCGAGTGTGTTTGTATACATTTGCGTGTATGTGTGTGTATGAATGTGTGTATGTGTGTATGTGTGGCTGTGTGTGGGGATTTCCAACGCAGTCATACAATAAATCAAAAACATACACCGAAGTAATGAAATGTCTGCACGTGTATACGATTACATAGAGAAATGACCGAAAATAAACAACCGGAATGATGAAGATAGAAGGAATGTGGAATGGACGGAGTATAAGTATTATTTTTCTTCGGCATTTCATTAAAAATATTCATATAATTTTTACTTTCTCTTTCAAAAATTCCCATTTCTTTGTGTCATTTTTCCATTTTTTTACTTTTTAGTAAATTATTACAATTATTTTATTTTTTACACTATCTATATTTCCTTCTTAAATCATTTTGTAAATGTTTAAGTTTTAGTTTTTGGTGCTTTGTGTTCTTTTCTACCTTGATTTTTTAATTAATTTCACACCTTTTTTATGTACAAATTTTTGTACTAATTTCTTCGTTTTGAATTCTTAAAAATGGTCCACTGGTTTATTAATATTTGTCTCATTTCAAACAAATTGTTTATTATAATTTTTTATATCTTTGATTTTTAATGAATTTTATATTAAAATATAAAATCAATTCAAATTTTATAAATTTAATTTGTATTTATTCTATATATATTTTAAGTAGTATTTTCGTTGATATATTATTTATAACTCTTTACTTTATATTTCTTAGTTTTTTTATTTGTTAATTTCTAATTCTTCGTACTTTCGCTTTTATTGTCAAGTGTTCAAATTTCAATTTCCATTTTTCTAAATTTTCTTTGCTCATTTCTTTAGTCTATCTTTTTTAACTTATCCTTATTATCGTTTTCTAATAAGATTTATTGTTATTGTTATTCTTGTTAGCTTTGCCAATTCTTTAATTATTAAAAAAGCATCGAAATAATAAAAAGTAGAATTTCAGAGAAGCAATGGAAAAATTCTTCGGCATTCCGACATCTTTGTTCTTTTTTTTTAAAAGTAATAAACTTTAAATTAATTTAATTTTGCTCATCATTTTCGCACCGGCAACAATATTTCAGAACTTTCTAGTCCTGGGGCATTCTTTTGTTATTTTAAAGTTTACCCCAAGACTTTTTCCTCCCAAATATACTATTTTCAGTTCTCTCTATTTATCACCCTCTCCCTCTGTTCACCTATGTCTGATATTACTAGGTGTTATTGTTATAATTTCTGGAATTTCCTAAATAACTTTATCTCGAATTGAATTAAAATGTTACGCGTCAATCAGCTCCCCGAACGTCTAACTAAATTAAACAATTTATATAACCTCAAAATAACTCAGTTCACACCTTAATTAAAAGTTATGAATGTGCTGAAACACTTATAATTTAATGAACAGGAGAAAAGAGAAAAGTCGTGAACATAAAATGAGAAGAACTCTTGAAAGAGAGTTGGCGAAGTGAAGTGTATTCGGTGAATGAATGGTGTGTGAATGGTGAATTCTATTCGGATTTGGCGCACTAGTATAAAAGGTATAAAAGTTTTAACACATCTCAGTAATCTCAATCAATTTTCACCTTTCCTCAACTCAACAAAGCTATCATTTATCAATTGATGGACGTACTCACATTTTCATAACTTCAGAAACTTGAAATAGACTTCAATAAATTTTCGGGGAAGGCTAGAGACATTACTCGTAATGTAGAAGGTCTCCCTATCTATCTCTCATTCTCTTTCTCTACTTCTGTCTTTCTCTCTCTCTCTCTCTCTCTTAGAGCTAAATGTAAATGATCATTTACACCGCAAACAGCTGTCAAAAT
This sequence comes from Physocephala rufipes, assembly GCA_963966595.1. Classification (NCBI taxonomy): domain Eukaryota; kingdom Metazoa; phylum Arthropoda; class Insecta; order Diptera; family Conopidae; genus Physocephala; species Physocephala rufipes. The sequence continues at coordinate 3,960,213 of OZ016502.1, forward strand.
ATTACGGGCTTGATGTGTTTGGTTTTAATTAGAAATAACCGCAGGGTACGTTCAAACCAATGCGGAAAATTTGTGTTGCCGTTGTTTACCTCCCTCCTCAAGGGGGCTGGGGGTTGGTGGAAATTTTGTTTGTTGGTGATGGCGATTCTAGCATAAAGTAGTCGCAAGAGTATCTCGTAATTTGACGTATTTCATAAGGGCATTTCTCAAGGGGGCTGGGGGTTGGTGGAAATTTTGTTTGTTGGTGATGGCGATTCTAGCATAAAGTAGTCGCAAGAGTATCTCGTAATTTGACGTATTTCATAAGGGCATTTCTTGAATTTAAACGTTTTTGATGATCATAAGAGTCAATTATAGCTTTTTCCACTGTACCCCAACAACGTTGACGGGTACAGACATCCATACAGACATCTAAAGAATGCAGAAAAATTCATAAAGGAGAAAGGACTCACAGAGCCCAAAACATTAAATGATGACTACGTTTTTCCAGTGGACAGATTTTGCATAAAGTGAGGATGAATTGATTTTGTTATTGGCCTTGTTTTTTGGCTCCTTCTCCTTAATTAAGTACTTGGTAATACTCAATAAAAGTACTCTAGTTGTGTCTTTCTTCTTCTCTTCTAGTCTCTAGTTTCTTCTTCTCTTCGTCTTCTAGTGGGTGTCACAAATTTATTTTCTCAAAGAAATGAACGTTGTGTGAAAATCAAAGAGTGAGGCTGATGAAATTTGATTAAAATATAACTCAGTATTATCGGTTAATTGGTTAGAGGACCTCCTAGTCATGGTAGGTAGAAGGAACCCTACTGGGTTAGAAATAAATTAAAACAATGTGAAAGTAAATTCAAATTGAGTCAACATGAGTCCTTAAATTTTAGTCTCTTTTTTAAACTTTCTTTATGTTTACTTTTAAAAAAATCTTTAAAAATATACGAAATTTTCAGTTTTGTATTATTTATGTCCCAATTTATTCAAAAATGGTGAAATTTAATTTTTTGTGAGAAGAAAAATAATGCGGAGATGAAACGGAAGCGGATGACAATGACGACAAGAAAGACCGACTACTCGAACCGACGTGCAGTTTTAATAAAATTGTTTTTGCATCCGTTCCCACAAGTGGTTTTTCTGTTCGGACTTTTCTTCGTCACATTCTTCTTCCTTATCATAATTTGCATTGTGTCTCTTTTTCTCTACGGTTATAGTTTCTTCTCCTATAGAGTATAGAGGATAGTCCTCTTCCGTTTTTCTAAGATTCAGACAGATTTTACAATTTTAAAAACGTTTTAATTCTATTTCTTTTAATTAAAATGCAAGAAAGCGGGACCAAAAACATTCGAAAGAGCTGAACAAATTGATTAGCATATTTTTAATTTACTCTAAAGTGGGTGATATTCGAATAAATTGAGTTGACGTATGGTGAATGAATGGATAAAACGATGATGATGGCAATACTGGGAACGATGATGATAATAAAATAAGGATGAGGCTATGTAGTAAAATAATTGAATTGCAATATTAGAACAAGTAATGAAATGCTTTTGGGAAATTTACTTAATCTGTTCAAATAATTTTCGGAATGTTTTCGTTCTAATCTCTGACTGATTCCTCAAGGAGATGATTTTGGACAGTGTTTTTTTATAAATGAGTGTTAAAATTATAACAGTCCGAAAATAGAGAAAATCTTTTAAAGAGTTTCTAAATATAAAGAACATCTTTTGCGCTAAAAATTGTCAAGTACTAAAAGTAAACATCTAATCAAATGAAATATTTTTTAAAATTATACGAATTTATGAAAGTGTGTCTAAATCGTTAATCGAATGAATAGGATGAGCAAGAGCAAGGAGGAAAAGGAGTGATATCTGGACACAAATGATTGTAACTATCAAACGTCTGAGCAGTCTTGAAATGCAAGGAATATGAATTTGTGGTTATGAAAAAATAGAAAGAAACTCCTCAATAATTTTTGCAACCTTTATAAATTTTTTTAGTTTTAGCGGTCTTTTAAGCGTATGGATATATTTTCTACCTCAGAAATTTCAAGACTTCGATAACCATTCGAGAGAAGCTATTGATATGCTCTTTCTTCAGTATCTTCCTCTATTAGTTAGATCCTATCATACCATCGTCGTCGACTCCTTTATCCAAGGCAGTAAATGCGAGAAGAAGAATCGGAGAGAAAGGAAGGTGATGAAAGATAGTAAGGTCCGTCTTCGATATTTGTTCTCGTTGTTTAAAACTCTTTTTGACCTATTAAACGACATCACACCACTCAATACATAATATAACGAATATTCTTCCGGTAGACTGATTTCATACAAAAAGAAAATGAACTGTTTTTCTTATTGGTCCTGTATATTCTCCTTCTGCTCAATAAAAGCTGGTTACTAATCGTTGCATCTGTGTGATTATGTGTGTGCGCTTGCTTGGAAAAACAGAAAACCGGAAATAAAATTGTGCCGGCCCGATAGAGTTTTATTGAACCGCACCATGACATATCCTTCGTTACGAATGATGAACACCTGAATTCAATAAAACATATGATAAGGAAAGGTTCCGAAAGCTGCCAGTAGATTGCTTGCTGGATGGTTGAATAAAGGAATGAATAAATTTCAGAAAAAAGAATATTTCGAAATGACGGAATGTTCTTTAATTTGATTTAAGAATAGTTTTAAAGACTGCAGTGAGGAAGATGATGAAAGAGATATCCCTTGGACTCTTAGGTGTCGTCTTTAATTGTTATCTCCTTTCATTGTTGTTAATGGTCAGACTTCACCCTGTATTTGGTTCTCATCACTATGGATATATTATTATATATCACATAGGAAATATATAGATAGCTTTATTCTTAAAGCAAGCTTATTTCAAATTGTTATTGATTTCTAATGAGAAATATATTCTATCAATAATTTATAAACTTCTAGCGAAAAAAATTTCTGCTTATTATAAAGTCGTTAGCACGTAAAACTTAACGTTTCTTTCCTCTATTAGTTTCGATACGAGTTGGACTCTTTACTTTCATCTTTCAGAATTTTCCTTATTTTGTTGTTGTACAAGTTTTTTACAAAAACTTACAAAATCTTTAACCTAAGTCGCATTTATTAATTCCTAATTTATTCAAAAAAGAAAAAATATTCGAGAAGAAAAAGAAGAATATGAAAAATATGTTGGGAAATCCAGGGAGCGACACGAGGTTTTAACTGGGAAATTTGTTGTGCATACGCTGTCACTAGTGCTTTAGTGTTCTTTTCAGTCTAATTGAAATATTGCCGAATTTGTTCCTAGAAAGCTTAAACTTTTGATCAGATTAACATCAGAATGGATGTTGTTTTGTAAGAGCTTAAATCAATGTTCAAAAGTCTCTCAGAAAGCCTGTCTCTCAGAAAAGTATTAATTTTCTATCCCCAAGCGATCTCGCATAAAAAGAACGTTGCATTTTAGACGAGCGATGGTGTATAATGGCAATTATTTTGGAAACATTGAAAATATTGAAAAAATATTTCTTAAAATCTGGAAAACTGAAACAAAGCGACGCGTCGCTTTAGCTTAAAAGCAATAAGTTTTTAAAATTTTCAGAAAAATGTAGTAAAAGTAGTAGTAGGTATGACTAGGATTGTCGCACTAGATTTTTGCACGAGCTTGAGGAATGTCTACATAATTTTTAACTAGTGTGAGGAAGAAGTATAGTTTTCAAGAGACTCAACATAATGAAAGGATAGTATAATAATTCCTTTCATTATTTTACGTCATTTTATGGCAATATCAGTTAGAAAATTTTATCTAAATGCTTTATTAGTGCATAGTGCAATCCAATAATTATTTGAATTGTTACGACAATGTATCGTTTCCAAAAAGAGATCGTTTGATTGAAGTTTTCTTTTTGCTCCTGGGCCCTTGCCTTTTAATTAGCCCACACAAACGCTTACATATAGATGCACATATATAAATACTGCAGACACATACCCGTGAGAACATAAATGATTTGATGAAGTTGTGTAAGGGATTTCTTTTTTGGACTTTTTGCTAAGTTCGTTTATTTCTCTTCACTGAGCAGTGAGAGTCTGCAGTGTTTATGCGTGTGCACGTTATGTGTGCTTCCGGGAATGCGTTTGTGCGTGTGGCGAATCATATAATTCGATATGTTGTCAACGTTTTCATTTTATGGAGAGGAACGCAACAAAACAGCAAAAACGAAATTTGGAAAAGGAAAATAAACCGAGCCCTTTGGGGGTACGATAGTTGTTGCGAGCCTTGAGTTTCTTATCAGAGTTGCCCGTCGGCCCGTCGGTTGGTCCCTCGAAAAGCATTTCTGTGATATGAATCCACTTTACGTTTTACATTATGCGATTCAGATTTATCGTTCCCTCCGTGTGGAATATGTCGTAAGTGATTATATCGTAGTTGTCGTTGTAACCGTGGCAGTGGGGGTGGTTAGGTTAGGTTAGTGGTAGATGCTGCTGTTGTTATTAAAATTTGTTTGCCACAGAATCAACATCAAGGGAACGAATATTAACATCGAGTAATAATAATATATTGCAGTTGTTGCTCCCTGCTTTTCAGGTATTTTCATTACGTCACCACCAGCGCGGTATCGAATCTAGAAGCAGCATCGAGAAAACCATTACACGCAGGTAACCAGCCAGTGGCCAGAAACATTTAGCGCGTTCATGTTAATTTCGAAACCGATCGCTTTAGCTACTCATTGCGTCAACTTTTTGACGACTAACAGCATTCTGAAAACAGACACATGTCCATATTTGTACATACTTGCATACTTACATTTTGATAGTAATAATGATAACCTAATGGTTTTAGGTCTGCCGTGAAACTAATTGCAAATGACACATAAAATGTAGGCGAGCGGTTTTAGCTTTGACCCGCGTTGGTCAACTATTTTATGCAAATGGTGTCGGTGGAAATGTTCCTGCGGTAAATTATGTAACAGATATATAAATTTGTTTTAATTTTGGTGAAAATATTTTTCATGAAAAATTTTGTTTAAATTGTCCAAGTTATCATCCCTTAATTATTGGTGAATAATCCAACAGTTGTTTGATGCGATTATCATATTAATATAGACCGTGTGTGTAAGTTGCGTTAGTGTGTATGTGTGGCATGAATTTATTGCTCTATGCCACGACTCTATATCGATATCATGTGAATAGAAGCAATAATAAATTGCAATTGCAACTTTGTTGTGATTGTTATATAAACATATATAAGCTAGAGACGAGCTTCACCTCGTTGTGCTAGCTTATGTGATGGTACGACATATGCCAAGATATTGCCAAGAACTTAAAATAAAACAGATTTTCATACTCATGGAAATTTAAATTAAATCCTTTGAATAATTTCAGAATTAGCCTGTTGTGTCGAGACAGGTTTAAGTCAATAAAGTGTAACAAACCAACATTAAAATCTTATATAATTTTCTCGTAATCTGAGATTAGGTCAATTAAGCTTACAATTAGTTTCATTAATATATAAAATGCATCTACTTTAAAACTGAATTTTAAATTGAACAGGCTTATACTTGAGCCGCAACTGTCAAGCATTAAACTAGCAACAAAATTTATTAATTTTTTTTAATTAGAAAAATTTTTTAGTTCGCATACAGGAATATTTTTGTAATTTTCCAATGAATAAGAAACATTTATTGCTCTCCACGTCCTCGAAAATTATTTAATGTAAAGAAAGCAATATAATAATTTTCAAAACATATCTAGGAAAACAATTTCTATTTGAGCATTTATAACACAATCGTTTTGGCAAGTCAATTTGCTATCTGGTACTTCAGAGTTTATAACTTTTCGATTAGAATTGCCTTAAATTTCGTACAAGCACTTCATTTCATTTTTAGTTAAAAAGTATAATTCCATTCGGGGTATTTACCAATTTTACTGTAGTTTTCAACAGTCTGAGTGTTCGTTCTTGCCACTTGAAACCATTCTCGACTTCGATAAACACTACTGCGTTTGATCAAAGTCAAAGGCAGCATTCCTAGAACGAATTCGAATTCAATTCAGAGAATGCTCGTTCGTTCATTCATTCGTTCCTTTCTGGTAGTGCTGTGAAAATATTTGCACTTCTTGATTGAGTGTTGATTGATCGCTGAGCAAGAATTTCTAGTTTCGTAACAAATTTGCTGTTCCTTCATACATTCCTCGGTGTTTTTGTTTTATCGTTACATCATGGTAGCCAGATTTTGAGCTTTCATAATTTATAATAAATATGATTTACGAAAATTAGGCGCAAACAGACATATCCTACGAAGTTTTGTGATTTTTTCTTTTGTAATTTTAGGAGTAATGGATCGACTTAGAGGATATTTCCTAATTTTGTATTTCCTCTAAACATTTTATAAAATGTTAAGTTTCTATAAAATAGCTCTGTTGATTAATTTATAGCTGTGTCGTTTTGTTTGATTTTAATATAAACTTATTTCCATACTATTTCAGATTGTAGATTTTAGATTTTAGATTTTAGATTATATATTGAAAAGCGCCTAACATCTAAAAAGCAATACCAGGTTGATAAAAATGTTCACTCAAATATTTTTTCCATTTTATGTTTGAAATATAACGATCCATCCGAAGTTTCTGAATTTTTCAATTCAAAATACTCTGGGTGCACTTTCGATTATTTTTGTTTTTATATATTCTCTTGGGTTCATCCCTTCATTCATGTTAATATCCGCATCCGCACCTATATCGTGATATATTATAAAAAATCGTATAATGATTGAACAAGCGACTGAAAATGGATGATGACTATTTATTGTTCCGATAGATATTGTTGTTGTTGGATTATAATCAATCACTTAGAGCAACAACAACAATTAAAAATACAACGAAATTTCCCATTAAACCACCAGGGCCCAGAACAGACTAAACCAATTCCACAGCCCGTTTGTGGGTTCGGTTGATATTTTCTCTGACTTATGCTTCTTTATCCGTTAGCTTTCCAACAATCTAACTCGTGCAGCTGTTGCCGTTACTGAGTGGTCATGGGTGGTTCTATCGACAACTTATCAAATGCAAACTAACTAAAGTTTGTCTGACTGGCGCTTTTGTCATCAGCTCAGACGGCATAATTTCATTCGGACTTCTTGATGCCGTTGCAATCTCCATTTGTTTCTGCAGTTTTGCTGTTCGTTCATTCATTCATTTGTGGCGTTCGTTAGTTTTATCGTACGTCTGTTAGCATTTTTGTTCCTTTGTGTGCGTTGCGTTCGTTCACTTATTCATTTTTATGTCTCCTTGTTTCTTTGACTTTTCATCTATTCCTCTGGGGTTTCCCCCACCTTTTGCTTTCGTTTGTTTTGACCTGACTTTTGTAATTCTGTCAGAAAGTTATACCAGCATTATTACACGGGAACGCATTGCAATCAACCGCATCCAATGTAATTCTAGTTATCTTATTGGTTTTGCATATATTTCCTATATATATTATTTTAAATATGCGAAAGCACAATTTTAGATTCAGCACAGTTGACTCCATTCCAATACTTTCACGATTTTTCCCATTTATTGCAAATAAGCTGAACTTTGTCTGCTTTGATGTCACCAAATTCCGGCCCCAACATTTCCTCCTTTTTTTCTTTCCTTTCCTTTTCTGCCCTCTTTTCACATCCTTCGCTCCTTCAAATCAGTCCCTAGTTGTTAATGTAGTCGTTGCAATTGTTGTTGTGGTTATTGCAGTTATGGTAATTGTTAATTTTCTTGTTACGTCAATTCTAGTGTTTAATGGCTTCTAGTGTTCAATGACTGCGGTTTTTGTTGACGTCGGATATTTCGCTGTTTCTATTTTTTTTCTTTAAAAGCAGAAATTGTTATTGGTGTAGTTTTTACCATATAAAGCTACATTTCAAGCAGTTAGCCAACCATCTAACCCGCCAATCAAAAATTATCTTTAACAATAGTAACATTTATTGACATTATCGTTTTCCCTGAACTTCAACCAAAGGTTTTCCACTTTTCACGCTTCCCTCGCGGTAATGCCTCAGTTTAAGTAAATTTAGAATATCCCTCAATAAGTTTTTACTGAATTCAGGGATTTGATTTATTCCAAATATGTTCCAAATTTTGGAAATTTATTTGAAAATTTCTCAATATTTCACTATTTAAGTATTTTTCCACTTCGCTCTAGTATATTAAAAATTAATTTTTTAATTTCCGTAACGTAGCCTGTTTTTTACGTTTTCGTATTGAGGCTATATTCATAAAAATGAGTCATGCCTTATGGTTGTCTAACTTAAAAGTAACCGGTCAAGGTTAACGATAGCAATTATAAAAAAGGGTGGCTTGGTCGGAGTGGTCTAAGATCTGTTTTCAATTGATGGCAAATAATTATTAAAGTTTCTATTTCATTTCTATTTAAATAATTCTGACATAATTCATAGTAAAAGCTCTTGAAAAGTATTATCTAATTAAAATAGTTTATGGTCTTTCAAGATATTTTAAAAAGAAATTTATTCAAGGAAAGCTTCTGAAATTTTTGTAAAGGTTTTCAAAGGCTATTTCAGAAGTTTTAACAGATTATTTCAACAACTTTTTAATAAAATTTAAGGTTTAGACACGTTCAAAAACATATTCATCTAGTAATATAATTTGTATGAACTTATAAATATTTATGTTTATGTTTAAGGACTTATGTGAGAGAGCAATTTACGAGATTTTTGCTGTTGGCCAAAATATGGCCAATAAATTTGTTTCTATGGAGTAATTTTTTTGTTTTGGATGTTTGATTACTTTTTTCCAAACATCACCGGCACCTGCAGCACCATTAAGAACAAAAATAATTACAACAACAACAGAGACAATAGCAGATACCTAGCATTCAACGCATAATATCCGGGCACCGACAATCTAAGCCTAATTCTGGATACCAACGTCAAAACAAGAACAACAATAGCAACAACAACAGCATTAACAAAAACATTCTCATGTAGTGTATTCCGCAAAATTGTTCCCGTCCCCCTTTTTGACTACAGGATGTTCTGCTCTCAAAAGGGTTCAAAAGGCTTGGCGCTTCACTAAACGACAAAGTAGTAGAATTTACGATATTTTCGGTCCTTGTGACGTGCAAGCAATTAAGCACAAGGATCGTTTTTATGCTTTGCCCAGTGTTTTTTATTCGTACTCGTGCTCATACTCGTACTTTTCTAAATAAACGAGTATGCTCTCGAATGGAGTATTTATGCACGTGCAAGCAGGCTTCAAGAATATACTTGTAAACCTTATGAACAAATGTTATGAATGCTTACACACATAGAAGAATATGTGAATATACCTATATGTATAATAGTTCAAACAAGCACATGTGTATGCGTACGGTGGGAGATGGAGTTAGAAAGGAATTCGTGAGCTTTAAAATATTGCTGCAACTATTGGTAGGCGCTCATGAGCACTAGAAGTCTTGATTTGATGTGCTTGCGGATGCGAATGATTATACATTTTTCTCAGTTATAATACTTCCATATGCCCTTCGAAATTTTATGATTATGACGTTTAGCAACATGGAGGCCAATGATTTCTGAAAATCCAAAGAATATTAAAATAATAAAACGTAATAATGCTGCAGAGTCATGAAACTCTTAACAATGGAAGGTAGAGATAATATTTGTCTCACTAAATGAAGTATAGGCCATACATTTGTCCAATCAACGATGTGGGATTGATCAAATTTGTTTTTTGCAAAAAGTGGATGTGGGTCAAAAGAGTTTTGGAGCTGTTTGGGGGGGATGGTTCTCAGACCGCTAAAGGGGCAATACGAAACGAAATAACGCCATAGGTCCTCTTGTCATGGGTCAAGTGTCATATTAGCCACATTTATTAATCCTTTTTACTAATGGTAAACTAGTTGTAGAATTGTCTTGTTATTTTTAGTTTTTCAGCTTGTTCATAATTTTTGGTAGGATATGCATTACCAGAGTACTGCTGTGACATTAGGATTACAGTATGTCTCTCCCCCTCCTTCACTTCCTAATCCTCCTTCATAGCCCCTTCACACGTCGTTCATCGTCATTGTTCTTGGTTGCAACACATACTCTTCTAGTCTAGTGACTTGAGCTGACACTTTATTGTTACGGACATGTATACAGTTTTCGTCTACTTCTACTGACATTTCATTTATGTCTTCCGCTCCTTTTTACTTCGCCTGACTCTTGCAAATGTAATGTCGTCATTGTTCCCTAATATAGCATACAATTTTTACTTGCAGTAAAATCCGTATGGGGAAAACACTATAAGAACAACAACAACCAATAAATGTCAATATCAGGAGCAATAGCAGGAACAATAATAACGACGATATCCGACAAGATTTTATAGAACCAGTGATTCCTGAACTCTCTAGAGGAGTTGCTAAACGTAAATATTTTATGGGTAGCGGGTGAGGCTCCCGCTTATACACTTGTATGCTAATATGCTTTTTTATTGTTAAAAAAAGCGGGAAAATTTACGTGAAACATGTGCGAACAATAATTTCGGATTCAGAAATACATCGACGTATACGTACGCTACATACGTGTCATAAAACCATAGTAATAGACTCAGGAGCTGATTCTGAGCAAGACAAAAGCAGACAAAGTCGATATTCCCGTCAAACACTTCTCATAAATATCGCTTGACTTTCTAGATTATTTTGTCACAAGTTTTGCCTTCAACCGAACACAATAAATACCCCTTGATGACAACGGTGAAATCGTGTAAAAGATATTATCGACAATTGACACAGTTTTAAAACCAACATGCTTAATCGACAACCGATATAATTGCATGTCCAAAAATTCATATTCTAGCAAATTATACCTCAAAACTCAGTTTTTAAATCGTTATCAGTGGCTCGGTATCGTGGTGCACTGGGGTCACTTGGAGACGAAATAATTTTTGGTTGCTGCTCAATAAGTGATTGAATATATTACCAAATAATATAAAGGGTAGTGAAAAGAAGGTAGGTTGGTACGTAAGAAGGGTAGAAAGTGCAGGGAATGGATAAGCGGAGGGAGTGAGGTAAAGACAATGTAAACTAATATGAATGAAAAGTATTTACTTATGGAAATGTAAAAATCTTATGGAAATTATATTGAAGATATTCAAACATTCTAAGACATCCTGGAGTACGTTCATTCAGTGACCACAGGAAATTGTGCGCACGGTGTGTGTACACGAATGTAGTAGTAGGTGTAGAGTCAATCGAGCATGTTCTGAAATCCGATTCCGATCGGAATCGGATTGGTTTCCGATGACATTTATGTCGGAGGTGTTCTGAAATCCGATTGTCGATTTCGAATCCGATGTAAGTATTTTTGTCGGATTTGAGGTGTTCTGAATTCCGATTTATCGGAATTTTCTATCGGAATAAATCCGTCAAACATTTTTGTTGCGGATTTCAGATCGTTATTGTCTTGCGTTAAGTAAGGTTTAAAATTAAAAAAGGGATTTCGTGAATTTTCGTGAATTTAAGATTTGAAGAGAAAATAAAAAACATGTAAGTATAAAATTAATTATTTATGTTCATAATTAATAATCATATAATTTTTGATTATGATATAATTAATTTCGTTTAATTTTTCAGGGGAAAACATAAAAATGCAGAACAGAACAAATATCTTCTGGAATTTATGGAGCAACATCCTGCAATGGCTAAAGGCTTCGCAAAAGGGGATCGCACAGAAATTGAAAAAAAAATGGAAATTGTTGGCGGATTCGTTAAACAGCTTAGGTCCACCAATTTTTTGATGTTATAATGCTTTAACAAAAATTTAACTTCTAAACTTACGTTGATTCTGCCAAATCTAATGGATTACTATAATCGCGTAGTTTTTTTCGTTTTATGCGTTCCTCCTTGTGTTTATTTTTATCCTCTATCAATAATAAGGCAGCGACTATGCCATTCATTTTTAAATTCTTGTTTAAATTTCCGCAAATATCTGGTATCTAGTTATACTTTCGCAATTGTCACTTTACATATACTCAGAAACCCCTAAGCGTTAAAATTGTTGTTGTTCTGCGTTCAACAAACTAGCAGGGAGTTTTATGACGCGATGATCATTTATTTTGCTGGAAAAGCCATAGCACTACCATAACGCTCAAGGGTATCGTGAACCTAATGTGGATACGTATTTATACGTGCCAATGGATGCGTTCAGAAAGCTTTCATTTTCGAACATATGTTCGAATCCGAGCGCTATCGCTCAATTCCGATCGGATTGCAGAACACTTTTTGAAATCGGAATCGGAATTCATTTCCGATATGTCAACAAATCCGATGCGGATTTCAGAACATGCCCGAATGTTTTTTCAAAATGTGTCTGTGTGTCATTACAGTTAGTTTGAATGCGTTAGCATAGAATTTCTTTGCCAATGTATTGTTATAATCGTTGCAATTCAGGGTAATGGCGTTGTGTCAGTACAGTGTTTGTGTGTATATGTATTCGTTTTGTGAATATGTATTCGTGACTGCAGAATGTTAGGTCTGTTATGACCTAAAGCGTCCGTTAGCTTTCCTCTTCTTCTCTTGTCGGCTATTTGTCTATTTAACATAATACATACATAATTAGTTATTAATTAATACATACAAAGTTATATTACATAGTAACGTAATTAACAAACCCATTGATTTGATTTTGAAGCTGTCTCTCTCTTTCTCTCTCTTTCTCCCTCTCTCTTGTAAATATTGAATCCATTCCCTTAATGAATCGTGTTGCGTTATAATTGGGATTTATATCGTTGACGATAACAAAATTAAACCAGATAAATTTGCTTAAATGGAAATTAATTCCACTCAGTCATCTCAGGAAACTGTAAGCCGTACTTTTGTTAGCATAAACAAAAACAAAGAAATTTTTAATCTTCAAATAAATCTCTAATCCTCGTCTAAGGATATAAACAGATCGTATAAGGATCTGTTTAATATTTTCGGTATAATTGTAGCCACTCGTGGTGAGTAAATGAAGTAGAAAATTATGTGATGAAAAACAACAATAATATTAACAGAAATAACACCCATCAACCCCCTCTAAAACAGCCTTGAATTAGGGTTAATTGAAACCACGTGTTCATTAATTTTGTAAATTTCTCACTGTTTTGGTTTTGTAAGATTATTATCATTACGCAAATAAACCCGCAACAATATATGTTCCCACCCGCTTTAGAGTTCAGTTAAGATTGCCATAGCGTTTATGATTGCGATTGGTGCATTTTGGGATAATACAGTACCAAAAAGGACGCGCATTGGCTGTATTGAAACCCCCACGGAGCTTTTACCAGCCTTTTTTCTAACATTCTTTAAAATCTCTTTTCCCCAAAGAATTTAGAAAGAACATAAAATAATCCTGGCGGTGCTCTTTTACAGCTTTATCATTTTATTATATTATAAATTTACATATCAAGTTCATATATAAATCACTTATTCTCTGCTAAAGACTATCATACGGTAACCTCTGCATGAATTCATTATTGTCTAGCTGTCCTGGTTCTTCCAGAGGCATGACTGGCTTTGTGAAATATTACAAAATAATTGTTTTTCATTAAGTTCCAACGAAAACAAAAAATATTAGTGAAAAAAGAAAAATAAAAAACTCGTTATGATTTGCAAAGAACCGAAGGAAAGTGATGATTCTGAGGGAGGCAGAACAAGGAATAGGGATGCCATGAGAAGTAGATGGGAAGTAGACCCTGATATTTAAGTAAGGAATATTGTGATGAATATCTCTGAGACAACATAAAAACCAATGAAGAGAAAAATTTTAATGCTGCGCTACAGGAAATACCATTAGCCTTTAAAAATTAACTTTTAAAATTTTTGTTTATTGAACTCCTGTGATTTGATGAACATTTTGTTCAGATATCTTTCAGATATTCATTAGTTTTTATAAATAAATCTCTCCCCTTTACAGGTATTCATTTTCATTTTCGAGTATCGTTCATGTATCTTAAATAAATCAGAAATCATCCGAATATACAAAGAAATAAAGATTAATTATAAAATAAAAGGATTTGCTTTAAAGGATAAATTGAATTATCCTTTAATGGATGAACACGTGCTTGTTAGTTTGTCATTGCGAAAATCTTTATAAATTTTTGTGTATTAATTTTTATGAATAAGAACTTTCTCATCGGTGTCTGTGCCTTTATAAACCTAGACGAGTGAATTCTTATTTACTGAATATATGTAATGAATGAATATTCGTTCAATAATTTGGTGTGCGAAATGGGTGTTATTTACTTACTTATTGTTGTTTGTGCATACATTTTCGTTAACTGGAATCGGTGGAAAACTTTGTGATTGACTGTTGCTTATTAATTTTTTTGACATTAACTTTGTCTTCACTTTATATTCATTAATCGATGACACTTGGTGGTATTTGATGGAACTTATTTTGGTATCGTTGATTTGTTCATTCCATTCTTTCATTTATTCATTTTGTTCAAGAAAAACATTCATTAATTCGTTCGTTTTATTCCTGAAACTCATTCCTTTCAATTACGTAATTTCAGTCACTTCAGTTCATTCGCTTTATATATAATTTTTATTCATTTTATTTTGCCCGTGCGCAGGATTTTGATCTGTAGCTTTATTCATTCATTTTATAAAATTATTTTTTTATTCATTTTTAAAATTCATTTATTCAAGTCGCTCGTATTGATTTGCGGAATAATTTTTTAACAGGAATGAATTGCTTTTTTCAAGCAAATTAACGTGATTTCATTTAATGTTCGCCAAGGTTATAGAAATTTATTTATATTGATGAACACTCCTTCAATCGCTTGGAGAATATAAACCGGCTTACTAACCTTTTCTTGTCATTTTTTCCCTGCACTACAACAATGCCACGCGTAGAGTCACCACTATATAAGCCAACTTCTTCAAAACAAGTCTTGTTTTCAGATAATTCGATCCCACCGCTACTCGTTGCTCGGATATAAACACATTTATAAGCTCACGTGACTAATAGCTTTGAGTTATTCTAACAGATTAATTGCACTTGTGGTCGTTGATTGCTTTACGGTGCGTCGTTTGTCATGTTACTCCACATAAAGTACGACGTACGACGTTGACGACAACGTGACACCGTCAAACTTAGGTAACATCTTTAACGTAATTGCGCAATCGCTTTATCCGGGTTCAAATTCAATTAAAACGAATTTCACTGCTGAGTCGTGGTGAGTTTGGTGGGCTAAAATCAAGAAGAAGAAGAAAGGTGAGAAAGAAGAACAATAAGAAGGATATTTACAGTTAAATAACGAAGTAGGAAAATGAGCAAAGGAACTGTCCTTTAAAAAGCCCATCAATAGCCGCATATACAAAAAGAGATAATAATATTATAACAATAATAATAATAATAATAATAATAATAATAATAATAATAATAATAATAATAATAATAATAATAATAATAATAATAATAACTAAAAACTTAATTTTTCTCTTTGCAAGTTCAAGTGCTTTTTGCACTCTTTAGTAATTTTTCATATATCTTTTTGGGGTGTAATTTATTTAGGAGATGTATCAAAATCCCTTTTTTGCCTCTTTCCCCCAGCCTCCCTCTCTCACAAATTTCTTTCATAAACTCTCTCCCGTTTGCTTTCATTTTAAATTATTTTCCTTAAAATCTTCGGTGTTTTCAGGGTGCTTCTCGATATCATGTTCAAAACTAATCCTCACTAAATGTGTGGATTCGGATTCTTTCTATTTTACTAATTTCCATTTCCTTCCTCTAAGAATTTTATCATTGATACGTTGCGTATTACATGATCAAGCAAAATGCATTAGTAGTTTCTTTTGACGTTTTTTTTATTGGGTATTTATGGGGTATTTATAAAAACACATATACCACCCACTCTTATACACACGCACACAAGCGTATCTACACATATCCTTAGATATTCATTCCATTACATTCTCGTATATCTTTTTATATTCAACTTTAGGAACCTTACTCAAATCTTAAAGAAACAAAAAAAAAAGACTTCCTGGCCAGATGTCTACCTGCCTGTCTGGAAAAATCACGATTGCAGAAAAATGCAAAGAGATATTGTCATGAAGTCCTCTTGATTTGAAGCACAGGAGCGCCTTTTTTAAAAAAATGTATTCTGAATTAATAACTAACGAATAAATAGTTAAAATAATGAAACTTTTATTGTAAATATTTTTGAACATTAATTCAGTTTTTATAACAAAAATAATTCAAACTACAATTTTGTAATCTTTTATGAAGCGAAATTTGTGTCTACAGAATATTTTCCATATTGCATGTAGTGAACATCTTTTATAAAGTATTGCAAAATATTGAGTTAAAAAAATTCAGCTTATGAATCAAAGCAAAAATAATTACATTTGACCTATTTTAATCGTTAAGGAGTTGCTACTATTTGATCAAAATTACTGATTGAAAAGCTCACTTGCGTACTACATATTTCTTGTAAAATATTACACACTATTTCATTTCATAGCACAAACAATTCTCAGGGAAAAATCGAACTAAGATTTAGATGAAGCCCATTTTATGCTATTTTATGTTTTTCAATTTAGTTTATCCAACAAGAAATAATATAAGAAAAAACGTCCACAATAATTTCAAAAACCAACTTGTTCAGTTAAGAAATAATCTAATTTTAATTTTATTTTTTCAAGCTATTTATTTGAAATTTGTTTAAATTTTATTTAAATTTATTTGAAAGAACAAAACCCACCAATTATATTGAATGAGCTCCAGGCGTTTCTTTGCAACATTGTAATAAAATATTGAAGGAAGCTCAAATATTCTACCAATAATGAAAATAATCGAAAAGGAAATCACGGAATGGAAAAGACAGAAAATATCAATGGGTATGGAAGGGAGGGACTGAAGGAAGAAGGAGCCACAACCAATGGACAAATTTTAATACGTTGTGCAGATGATGACTGCTCTGTGGATTTTGGCAACAATTGCTAAATGAGCGAGTTGGTAATGAATAAGTGTGTTGTGGGTCGCTCCTAGAAGAATTTATGGGAGAGTCTTCCCGAAAGCTCGTAGGAGATTGTGACAAGTTTCGAGAGGTTGTTGGTTGTTATAGGAGGTTGTAGCGCTTGTAAATGGATGCAAGTAGTTACGGTACAAGGGTGGTTGTAGCTGGTTTGAGCAGATTGACAGAGGTTGTAAAGGATTGATTTTGTATTGGATGAATTTGTAAAGTGGCAGGAGGATGAAGAAGGCTGTAGGTATGTTGTGAGATCTCTTCGAAAGTTCTATAAAAGATGCACTCGAATATGTGTATGCAATTCTTTGTATAAAAGTACTTCGCAGCAGTACGAATGAGTTTCAAAAAGAGCCCAACAATTTTCCGAACTTGTGAAATTTCTATTTATAACCAAAGCATTCCTTTTGCATACGGTCAGAATCCATTATTGCATTTTTATTACTCCCCGTTTTGAAAATAAGAAAATGTACTGAGCGGTTTTGAGGGTATGAGCGTGGTTCTGCGGAAGTATGCAATCTCAGCGAGTTACTCTAGTGCTCATAAAATAAGACTTTGACAGAGAGAGTGGCAAAATATTGTAAGGCATAAAATTATTTTATTTCTTGATTGCAATCTATTCAGCACAAACTTTTCTTCCAGAAAACGTACAAAACTTTTAGGACTAATGCGAATGTTCTGCAACTTGGCAGTTTTAATGCAATCAGAGCAATTTGAATCGAAAAAACAAGCAAACGATGATTTAAAAGATGGTTCTATTTTGCATATTTTTGCTCTGCATTTTCCGGATAAAGAGAGTAGGAAAGCGATAGGATGAAAGAGCAGGGGAGAGTGAAGGAGTAGGAATAATCGTGAAAGTAGTAGTAGTGGTATGAAATTATAGGAGAGGTGAATGCGAGAGGTGGTGCAGGAGTGGTAAAAGGAAGCATATTATGTATATTTATCATTTATGGAGAATGTTGAAAAAGAACAAAAAAATTGGAAGGAACGAAAAGTAATTATGGAATAACGAATATTTAATTGCTCTACCTAACCGTTGAAAGCATTCCAATATTTGACTTACTCCATAAATTAATTGGGAACAATATGATATTAGCCTCAAGCCCAAAAAGAGCAGAGTAATGGGATTATTTAATTGCTCTAATTGGAATTACTTAGAGGTGTCTTCAGAATGGTTACAAGTTCGGTCTGGCATATCCCCAATTGATAGGATATTTCTTTGCTGAACTAAAATACATGTTCATCGAAAACAAAAATAATTTCTAAGAAAACCGTAAGTGATTATAAAAAAAACCTATAGAGTCATTACAAAATCAAAAGCAATCATGAGAATATCCTAACAATCACAATATCATGGAAAAATTGTAAGAACAAAAAATTATAGGGAATCATCACAAAATCATGACGAATGAGAAACCCATAAGAGTTATAGGAAAATCGTAAGATCATCAGAAATCAAAAAATGTCATAAGAAATCTCAAGAAATTATAAGAAACTCATAAGACACTCATAATATAATTATAAGAAAATATGAAATTTTAGAAAATTATAATAAAATATTATGAGGAATAAAATGTTATGAAAAATTATAAACACTTGCACGTTTGTCTGAGGTGGGGTGAAAATTCATGGCTGCCAAGAATTTTCACCCTACCTCAGGAAAACATGTAAGTGTTTATAATTTTTCATAATATTTTATTCCTCATAATATTTTATTATAATTTTCTAAAATTGCATATGACATTTGTTGAGTTAGGAGAAGCATGGAATATTGTATAGGACAAAAGAAGTGAGGTGAATTACATCTGCCATCTGTCGTCATTTTCATACCATCTTTTCCTCCTTTGAATTCATTTGACCACTGTATAGTATAAAACGAAGGTACATAATTTTAGCAAGGCTTCTCTTCTTTTCTTTGGGTTTGTTCTTGCCAAGTAAGGGATACGCTCACAGCGGTGTGTTCAGTTTCTTTCCAATATTTTTGCATCAGCCTTGAGAGCTAAGTTGTAACTCAGAAACTAGTGATCGTAACTACATAGAATTTTATCTATAACCCCAACATTTATCTCTAACAATACCAAATATATATAAACTTTTTGAGTGTACTTTAACTTTCATACTCATTACCTTGAACTTTTCGTACTCCTTTCGTCCCTTTAGTAGGCATTTGCTATTTCATTTTTATACCTAAGCTAATAAAACGAAAGAAAAAGGAATTGTTTAATAGGAACCTATTAAAGATTCAGAATATAAAATTGCTGACTCTAAAGCAGAACAGCATTAAAAATAAAGACCAATCGCTTCAGAAATATAAAATTGCTGACTCTAGTCTTTTGCGTTGAGCTAAATTTCAATGGAAAGACATAATGATGTGAAGAAGAAGACGAGGAAGAGGACCATAGGAGAGGAAGATCATACAATTTCCAATGAATCCCTTTCAAAGAAACCATGCAATTGTTGTGCGACCTTAAAAAACGTGGAGAACAGGGAAAATTAAACTCTCTTATAAACTTCGTTTTTACGTGTCACGCCTTCAAGGCCAAATTCAATAAGGTTGAGGAAATTATCGTCAAAATAAATGAAAAGAGAAGAAGTAGCAGAATGATAACAGAAAAAATTAAGAATCAGTAGAAGGAAAATGAATGAAAGAAGAAAAACTAAGAAAAGGAATAAATAATCTTCAATTGTCAATACGATTCGACCGGCGTACGTATGTGTGACATTTATTTCCTGAAATGTATCGCCGAAGAGATTATAATGGATGTTGGCTTGATTGGTTTGATCGGGTGGTTACGGTGGCGAATTGATAACGTTGATTGTCAGCATCAATGAAGGACACATCAGACAACATGCACTTAAATGAAGTTGTGTGTTGATCATAATTAAATTGTCAACATCATCAGGGAAATTTTCGTCATTTAGTGTAGGCACTCACCATAAGAGAAGAACTGATAGACGAAAAGGAGCAGACGGGTTTTATCCTCTTCCATTTTCGCTGCTTAGTTTTTCTGTACTGTTTTTGTTGCAATTTTATTGAGTCTTAAAACACTAGAAGGAGAAGTTAATTTACTACAAAAGACAGCGATGTGAGAAATCGTGAGGCCATTAGGAAGAAGGCTGAGAACGAAGAGGAGCTTTAGGAGGAACGTACGATGTTTTCTGTTCACTTGGTTTGAGTCGGAAGGAGAAAAAGAGAAGAAGCAAAAAGGAGGGTGGGGAAGAGGAGGGATTGATAGTAAAGCAACGATAATTCCCACAAGAGGGGAAGGGAGAAGGGCGAGAAGGAAACGATAGGAGTAAGTAGTAAGTAGAAGTAGTAATAAGTAGTAAGTAGAAAGAGAAAGTAGTAGAGATGAAAGAATCCTGAAGAGAAGAAAGCAGGGGTTAAGAGAAGATAATAAAGAAAAGATTCTTACGAGACGAAACTGTCACAAAATTCTACATCGTTCAAAACTTACTCCTCGTAACCATTTAAAACTCGTAACCATTTTTTCATTTTTGTAAAAAAATTTGCAGACAGTGTCATCAATTTTTAAATTCATCGCATAAAAATAAATCCTTAATTTCAAAAAAACGACATTTAAGCTATTTGTCAGGGTTGTGGGAGGGGTCTGTGGGCGAACGGATTAATAAACTGTATAACGTTTATGGCAATTGCGGAAACGAATAGCGGTTAACAAAATGGAAAAACAATTATAAATGAAATAAAAATAAAAAAGAATTAATAGCTTCAAAAATTTACTGGCTTTGTTTGTTTCGTGAGAAGAATCTCCACAAAAAACAAACTAAAGAAATATTTTGTTTTTTGAAGCGAATGCACATTTCGATTACTCGCGTTAAATTTACTGACATGGGATTACTGCTGCTCCTTCCACCTCGTGGCCACAAATAATTAAGCTCTTTGTTAAATTCCCTTCGTCAGTGTCTCAGCGGTAGAGATAGAGATAGTCATTATAAACCAGCACATAACGGCAGAATTATATCTTCCCCAAGGATTCACTAACGTAGCAATCCAGCCAAACTTGTCTTCGACGTTAAGTTCTTCGAAGTTGGTAACACTATCACTATGCGTTGACGATGAAAAGGATATGAGGCTGCAATGCTGCGGAAAGTGCTTCTGAAGAAGGAAAGAGAAGTGGCTGAATAGTAATAGTAGGAGAATGAGAGAGGTTGGTGGTGATACCTTCAGTGTTGTCAGACACTTTTTGTGTTAAAGGCATAGTGAAGAATTTATAGCACGGGCATAGCCGAGAAGCGTAGTTAGGACTGCTATGTAGAAGCAGACTCCCAAGAGTAGCATCAAATTGGTGAAATTTTTAGAGTCGTAGGATTGCTCATTAAAGAAACAGGAAGGAAGGAAGGAAGTGAAAAATATAATAGTAATGTCACAAATAAGAAGAAGTTGCAGTAAAGTAATATAATTGTCGTAGTAATCTCTATCAGACTTCAGGCAACTTCGTATGAAAGAGACGAGGGAAAGGAACCATCATGGGTACGGAAGGTTCAGAATCGCCTAACATGAGAAGCAGAGAGTCAATGAATGGGCATTGAAAGGCGTGAAAAATATTTTCACCGAATCATTTTCAAAATGAAAATCCGGTGTCAGAGAACCATAGTGAAGGAAATGAATTCTGAATTCATAGATTCATAGACTTTTTTCTGCGTTGCTTAGTCTTGATGTAATATGATGACAAAAACGATGGCAACGACAACAACCTTATATATACAAAAATATATAGAAATAAATCTTAATGAAAAATGTTTTTGAAATTGTGGTGATGATGTTGGTAATGATAATATTATAACGATGATGATGATGTTTAAAGTTATATCTCTCAATATTGTTGATGATTCCGATTATGGCAATAACACCGATGATAGCAGTGGTGATGATGTTGTAATAATGACACATAATATTGGTAACGATTATGATGATGTTAGTAATAATGAATTGGCAAGCGTGTGTTCTCTATGCGACAATTTATGCCAAAGTTCGATAGAGGAATATTAAAAAAGTAGAACATACTTAAATTTATTAAGAAAACTATTGAATCAATAAGTTTCTGTTAATTACTTCATATGGGTGGATATAATCGCGACATAAAAGAGCTAAAGAATTATTGATTATTTACATAATTTCTCCCGCAATTGTTGCCAAAATTATGCAATACACTTTTGAAATAAATTCTCCAGTTTTATAACAAAAGCATCTGATGCAAAGAATCTGTTTAAGTAGATGGTTATCTATTTCTCCTTCTCCGGCGGTAAACAATCAAATTTGTTAACAAATTCAGACAATTCCAAGGGTTTCAAATAAACAACGAACGATTTCTGATGGAAATTCGTTTTAATAAAATTCCTGTCAAGTAACTTCAAATTATCTTCCCCTTTGTGTCAAACGATAAAACGCTGACGTTGACACGTTTCGTTTTATACTTATTTTGAACTTTTGTATTTTGCAACATTTTTGTTGATTTTATAGTACACAACAACCAAAAAAGGAAGACAAAAAAAATTGTGGTTTGCTTTAAAAAGATTTATGTAAGAAATTTTTTCTGTCGTCTAAGCATAAATGGAAGGAAAAATGGGAAAAAGTGAGAGGAAAATAAGACGAAATTTCAAAGATATTAAAATCGATGGAAAAAGGCGCAAAACAATTTTTTGGAGGTTTCCTCTATAAAAGAGTAATAATTTCGTGATATATTTTGAATAGAGTATTAATAGAATATAATCAATATAATTTTTAGGGAATATCTTACAATTTGTAATAATTTTTTTTTCTTGCTATCTTAGGAGTGTTTGTCATTCCCATGATTTTTTTCTTATGGTTTTTCCTAAAGCAATGTATAAGTATTTTAGCGGTGGGTTAGAGGTATTCGAATAATTGTTACTGATTTATCTACACCTGTTATAGGTATTCATTTTTCTTAAGGTGGCTTCATAGCCCCCAAAGAGTGAAAAATGTTATAAACTCATGATATTTCCTGAAAAGATTAGAAGCTATAAAAAACAAGAAAAACTAGTTTCACAGAGAAGATTTGCTTTGTTCAAACGGTCATAACCCCGCCACACCTAATGTTATTCTAACAATTATTTTTTTGCTTAAGAAATCCAGTATCAAGATTGACAAGATGATTCTGAAATCTTGACAAGTCCTTAAAAGTAGAGAAGTTCTAGGTCTAGGAGAAGATTGGAGAAATTTAACAAGAAAACTCAAAATTTGTTCTAGTGATCATAATTTTGCAACTATTGGGCTAATTTTCATTATCGCACTTTTATAATATTGAGTTGATAACCTTCTTATGACTTTAAAAAGCATGATATACATCAATTTTTGTAAAACAAATTTTTCAAATCTGTTGAAAATAAAATACCAAGAAAGAACTGTAGCAGCGTTTTATATAACTTATTCAATAAATTAATAAAAAATAATAATGTAATCGTTACAATTGTTAGTAGAATAAGCGCATGATTATACCAAAGCTTATCAAGTATTAATGTCTATGATTTTTGCGCAGAAAATCGAATCGGTAGTGAAAGGGTTAACATTTTAGAACAAAATAATTTTTTTTAAGCCTATAATTGCCTTCACGAGCTTAGCTGAATGATACTTAGTAGCCCTTGTTCATAAAAAGCGTTATCATAAAGAGGTCTTATTTCGCATTTTGCCCTCTCGTAAATTCTTCTCCTGAGATTGCTTTCCATGCACTTCGACGCTTTTGAAATTTCCATAGAATTTTCTCACGAATATGTTATCGTGTATTTTCAGAGAAATTCTTCAAATAAAAAATCGTTAGCAACTGCTATAATTTTTCTTCGCGATTTGTTTATTTTGAAATCGTTCTAATTAATTTCTCTGCAAGTGCAATTTTTACACACTTCATTAAATTTATCTTTGCTTTTTAAGCAATTTTGTCACTCATCGTCACCGTCTCCGTTGTAACGATAAACACATCATTCTCAATATTCTGCGAATACGAGTAACCTCTTGAACTGTTAACACTTTCTGCGTCAAATCAGCGTCGTTGCAACGAAGAACGAACGAAATCTTATCTGATGATCTGTCAGTTGAGTTGATGACACTGCACTAAATCTGTATGGCAGGAACAAATTGCAAGGGCTTTGTGGTGAGGAAAGTTATTGGTGATGCAGGCGGTTGGCAAATAGCTTGAAAGTTCATTTCTAGATGCGTTAGATCTCTGTATATTTTTTTCTGTTATGAGTTTGTCCGGAACACACACAGTCCGGAAAAAAATTGAGTTAAGTATATTCAGCATCGATTCAATGGGGAGCACAGTAATCGTCGTCATCACGATCAACATCATCATCATCACCACCATCTTCACAGTGACGTTTCAGTTGACATGCTCACGTCGCCAACCTCCACTTGTTCGGCAAACGGGAAAATATTTCGACGGTAGTAGGCAGGAAGCACACTGCGTGGCGCTGCGTTTGAAGTGCAATCGACATTGCTACTGCCGCTCCTACCACCGCAGCTATTACTGCCCATGCTATTGCTACTGCAAGGGCTGCTTCTATAATTATATACATTTTCAACTTTTGTCGTTTTAATTCCTTTTTTCTTTATTTCCAAGTCGTTTGCAACCCTTCCGCTGCACATGTTTTTTGCAATTTCCTCTATTACTAAAACACACTCCATACGGGACATACTTGATTGAGTAACTCCCATAGTCTCCCATTCCCCCCTTTTCTCATACGCCACCTTCCTCCCCTGGGCATTCTTTCCCATCACAACGTTTCATTCTACTACTCGACAATCTTTTTCGAGACTAGAGTTGCATCAGACGCTTCATCAAGGCACCACCCGCAGAATCCCCAGCAGCACCCGCTGGCGAAGATGCAACACGTAGGGTACCGGTAATATCAGCGTCTGCGGTTCTCACGTCGGTCTCAGTCGTTACTGGTTTTTTACCCAGAGGTTTTTTGTTAATTGTTTTTTGTTTTATACCGTCAGCGAAACTAACAAGAAGGACATTTGGAAATAGATGAAGCACATTTCTCATCCTTCTTCTTCTTGCCTGGTTTTCTTTTTCATACGTTACTTTACCGAAGCTCCACGGCGGGTTTTAGCCTACCCGCCGTTTCCTTCCGGAAGCACGAACGCGGGGCTAGGATTTATAAAGGACACATTTTTTAACTTTGTTTTTCTTTTATTTTCATTTTTCTTTTGTAATTTTTGCTTAATGGTCCTTCCCTTCTGGTCGGACTTCTCTATTCATGTGTGGAATTTGTAAAGACGTTGAAGCGGATGGAAAAAATTGTATTTACATTTTTAATGGAAAAATGTCGAACGTTTTGTCTTGAGACCGAAGGAACTCTTTTGCAAATATCTGGAGACTTCTACTACTGAAGGGATGGAGGATGCACACATGCACACATACATGCTTTTGTTAAGTTGGAAAGGTATTGTCTGTGGGCGTGTGTTTGTGTGAATAAACGGGAAGCGCATATACCGATGTGTGTATGGGTGGATGGTGTGCTAATGATGCATTAATTCGTCGCCATCTCATGATTAAATCTAGATAAGCTAAAAACTCATTAAATCAAATTGCATTTAATCTTAAATGAAAAATTATATAAATATTTTAAAACACTGATTTTTTCTAATCCTTTTTCTAATCCTTTCCAGTTTTCTGATTAAAATTTTCAAATTTATTCTTCTCGTTTTTCATAGTTCTCTCTTTTCTTCTTATTTCCCTTGTTCTTAATCTTTTTTCCATTCAATCATTTGCAGCAATTTTTCTTCGCTAGCTTGAATTTCTTTGTTGCTCAAGGACCTAGTATTTCGCTTGAGCGGCCCCGTCCTGGAAGTTTACCAACACTGCCGGAAGTATCATTAATTGTGCAGTTCACGGATAAATGGCTGGATGACTGGATAAAGGTAATAAACTTATTACGTCCATATATATCTTAAATATTTATCTTAATATTATATCTTAAATATTTATCTAAGATAAATATTTGGGTACATATTTGGACTTTTCTGGGTCTGTATTTAAGAGCTTTAAAAAGACTCTTTAAGAGTCACCCGGAAAGCTTTTTATGGGTTACATTCATTCAGGTTTACTTGGGAAGCTTTTAGAAAGCTATTCAGAACTGTTCTTGGTTAGTTAGAATGAGCCTTAAAACCCTTTTCAGGTAACCCTCTGAATGGTTTTTTGATGATTATTAGCGTACTTTCTATGGAGGTTATTTAACACCCTTAAGTTAATTTTAAAGGAAATTGGAGGATATTTCAAGAGCCTCTTTAGAGCTTCAAGAGGCTCTCAGAGGCTTTATAGGGCGTTTTTAATACGTTCTTTGAAAAATTTGCTACAAGAATTTTTAAAGAGAGATTTTTTAATTAAAACTAATATTAAGGCTTTAATAATCTTTGAAAGCGTCTAAATATCCTTTACTGTTTTGCAATAACGTAATTTTAATTTTTATATCAAAATTTCTCTAAACGTTTCTCTAGTGCGAAATTTTTGATACTGTACGTTAGCGTTTCAATATTATAGTACAAATAAATTAAGACGGAGCCAGACAAAATGCCTTAAATGTTCGCTTTACTACTTCGAAAGTCAACGGCTATTTATTCAGTCGGGTTCGAAACGAGGTTATCATAAGTTGCAAAGGTGTGGAATTTATGAAAAAATTAAATTTAAGAAAAAGATAAGGAAAAAAGTGGGCCGTAAATGGGGAATGTAAAGAAGGAATGTAATGTGGGAATGTAAAGAGGGAGAAAACTAAGGAAAGGAATAGGAAAGTTTAAGGGGAAAAGGGTCAAGATAGTGAACTGGGGGTAGAAGAAGCAAATTATCGAATGATCTTGAGGAAATAAGTAAAAATGATTGCTTGGAAAAGAGTAATCGATAGATGGAAAGAGTTTAATACAGTCCACTGACTCGAAGGGCAGAAATATTTAACAAACTTTATAGATTTAAATTTGCAAAATTACTGCAAAATTTGTTTAGAAATATTTCAAATGAGTGAGAAAAACGAGAATGGAGAATTCTGGAATGGCTGGAAGAGAAAGGATGGCTGGAGAAGAAAGCATAGATGAATTATTATTTACTAAGCGGCTTTATCCTTTCGACTTTTATGGAAATATTTTTCTTTTCTGATGGTTTTGGGTTTTTCTATCAATTTATTATAAAAAACTTAGAAGGACTTTTTAGAACTTCAAAATTTATTTTTGTATCCCAAAAAAACCTTAATGTTTTTCATGATCGTAGTCTGTAGTCCGTTGCCCTTTAGTTTGTGTTTATACCGTTTACCTCAAGTGTAACGACCTTCATACAAGGTCAAAAAATATACCCAAAAATTTATTCAGCCGGTCAATAAAACAATAAACGATTTCAACATTTCGAAAGGCGTGACGGTTTCGATCACAATGAAGACCGGTCATGAGGAAAACAGTGACAACAACAACAACAACTATGACAAGTTACGTGATTTAATCATGCTTGAAATTGCTTTGGATGCTCGACTGTATACTCGATTTATATTGGAAAATTTTGTACCGGAAAATTATATTTTAAAGAAAAGCGAACAGGAAAAACAACAAACAGCAACAATTGTGGAAGCTGAAATAAGACTCATGTGCTTGTTGGTAATAATCTGTCGGCGTTGGCGCGACGCCATGCCAGCCGCGCTGACGCCAAATGCTTTTGAATCAACATCAAAGTCAACGTTCGTGGAAAGTTTCGTTATTGAAATTTTTTCTCCTTACAACACGCTTTGCTGTTGTTGTTTGCTGTTTTTGTTATTGTTTTTGTCCTAAAGTCTTTAAATAATAAAAGCTTCCCTAAAGTTTCAAGCATGTTTTTGTTGTTTCCTATTCTCCAAAAGCTGCACCACCACACTCTTTTTGAGGCTTACCCCGTTAATTCAGGAAATTTTAATGTGCGTCGAAAAATATCCACACATATCATTTTATTCACTGGTGGCCTGTATCACGAAAGGTAGAGTGAGACCGGGTATTAGAGGTGGTTGAGTGACGAAGTGTAATGACCTAACCGAGATCAGTCGACACTTATTCTCTCATCGAAGTTTTTAGGCATTTTGTGATTGATTTATGACTAAGAAAGTTTCTTTTCACTGCCTTTAAATTGATCCTCTCTTCACAAAAATGAAAGCACCCTTTTGAAGAGTAAAAGTTGCTACCATTACGTTAAGATTACATTTGGAGGAAAGTGATTTATTGTTAAGAACACTTCTGTTATTTAAATACTAACTTTTTTGGGAGTGAGCCAATTTTCCCCTTTTCGCATTCCCTTTGTGCAACTTTTAAAAAATATTCCTTTATATTTTTCAAAATGTTGACTGACTCGTTATAATAATTTATTCTTCTAGTGCCCTAAAATTGTATCTAATGTATCTTTAATATAAAATTATATTTACACAAGTGTGCCACATTTTAGCTAACGGTTCGCTTTAGTTTCATCCTTATTGAAGCTAAAGGGTCTCTGCAGGATGCTCGCTAGTCATTGTGTTATCATTGTGTTTCAGAGAATGTTTAGCCACAATCATCTCCAGGGCGTAATTGCAAAAGCAATTAAGTTTATTGTATTAAGTAATTAAGTTTATTTTTATTACTGTTTAAAACATTTCTCATGTTATTTGACTGAATGAAACGACACATACCGTTATTTGAGTAAAGTCAACGAATTGAAGAACATTCCAAAAGACATTCATTAATTAAAGAATAAAGGTTTCGACGTTTACGCTGCAGAAGGCTGTAAGCTTTTGTAGGAAGATGCGAGGCACTGTAAAAAGCTGTAAGACTTTGCGCAACATAAGCTATGACGCCTTGCAAAGAGTTGTCAATTTGTACTTAAAGCTTTTAAATAAAAATCACAGAAAAAATAACTATTATCGATAACTATTAAAAATAACTCTAAATCGTAACATTTATGTCTCAAAAATAAAAGTTATCGCTTATGAAAGCTCTAGTTTACAAAAGCAAAAATAGCCGTTAGATATCTATCTTTAAATTAAGTTATTCCATAAGTTCCATGAGAAAAATTTTTGGAACAAACTTCTTTCCAATCTAAGCTGAAAATTAATTTCTTCATAATTTCTTTCTTTCTTCTTTTCTGAGAAAATAAGTTTTTGAGTTAATTACGAAGTCGCCGTTCTTAATGTTCCACATGTTCCTTCATTAACAGTTTCAACGGCATCACAACGATCCGTACCCCATACTTCTTTGAATATCATCCTTGTTTCTACCAATAAATCCATTTACCCTGCTTGACATTTTAGTCAACAAAAACTTTTGATTTGATATTATTTCATAAGTCTCGCGTTATAAATCCTTTCAATTATGCGTAGCGATACATCGAATCAATGGCAGTGACGATGACAATGCCGTTGGCAGTGGCGATGATGATGGCACTAGCGGTGGTGCTGGTAGAGTTGACAGCTCAAAAAAGTTCGGCGTCAGCAATGCGAGGTGTTAATTATTTTCAAAAAAGTTTTCATTGTTATTTTCCGGCGCGCTGTTTATTTTAACTTTATTATTGTGAACTGTTATTGTTTTTGGTGGTGATGGTTCTTCCTGACCGTTGTTACGCTTGGAATGTACCGGGCGCAAATAGAACGCCTATGATGTGTGAGAAGAACGAGAGGGGCGGATTGGTTTTTATATAGCGCGTCGGTGTTCGAGAGAATTCTGCGCTTTATCAAGTAAGCCTTTTTAAATTAAGAGGCTAGAGGGAGAGGGCTTTATACAATGAATTGATAGAGAGAATGGGAATGAAAGTACGAGAATTTAAAAAATATAACTCGTAAAGATGAATACGAGTCCATGCCAAACAACAAAATCTCTTAGGGGTGTTTGTGTGAGCCTTATTAAGTTCCTCAATCCATTTTAATTCTTTTATTAGGGGACAAAATTAAATTTATTGATATTTTTTATTGAAGTTTTAAAGTCATTAAACGTTTGTCCTGTTAGACGGAACGTTGGTTAACCAAATATGAACATTTATTTAAGATTGGCAGCGATTTGTTACAAACCCTCAGATATTTAAAATAGGTCATTCCTCTCCTCCTCTTTCTGGCTTTAGAGCAGTGTTCCGATTTGTAAAATACTTGCATAATTTTTGTGTTATGAAAGCAATAATTTCAAAAGTTATTTAAGCAATGGATATCTTTATTCTTTATTCATTTGGCGACTACTGAAGTATTGGAACGGGCTTGACATGTTTTATATGTTTGTTAATACTACTCTACCCGTAGTAACCGTTATATAAATTTTCTATTTTTACTTAGAATCCAGAAATGTTGGGTGAAATTTAATATCTTTTTTGTGGGATTTAATCAGAATCAAACTTTGTAGCACTGAGTAATCCATGGTTAAATTAATCTGTGGATTAAATGTTTTTGAAGAGGTTCATATTTTTTATGAAAACTGCGAGATGTGTTCAAACACTTCTCGAAACTTTTTGAGATAGGCATCTAAACTATTTGGGCGACAGAACTGTTTTGATTCATTTCAACTATTTAGATACTAAATTAGTTAAGGGAGAAGGAGATTGAGCTAGAGACAAAGTTTTAAAATGTAATTTAAAATAATAACGTCTTGAATGGATAACGTCTTCAGCGTGCATGAATGGTTTTCAATAAAATAAGTCTTCGTGGAGCCAAAATGTCCGTCTTCTAAGAATTGACATGAGCTTAAGAATCTTTTAATAACAATTTTTAGCATTCTGAAGCTTTTTGTACAAAGTAATTTTAATTAAATTTATAACAGGATTACGTAATAGTATGAAGTCAAGGTTCTAAAGATGAAGTAGTCTCAGATTTCTATTTATTAAAATTTAAATTACTTTGTTTTATAAAATTCAAACAATTTGAGAACATAAACAAGTTATAAATTGTCTGAAATATATCATTTCAAAGCACATATAAATTATACATACGTACATGCACACACAATCATAAGATAAAATATTTACGTATACAATTTCTTAACAAGAAATGCATTATCACGAAAATATTTAGTGTGTTTCCGATGATCGCAAGAGAATAATCTGCATGTGTGCTTCTTCCAAAATGACCGTCTTAGGTGGTATTGGAGTACGAGTCATGAATTTATTGCTTTCTATCATGACTAGATATCAATTCCATGTGAATTGAAGCAATAGTAAGTTGCATTTACTATTTCGATGTGTCTGTTGTTTGATACGTACATCAATTGTTCGTATGCACGTACTAAATGCAGTCAGAAAAAACACTTAAAGTAATATATATTTTCATATTTATGGCAATTTATGTTGACTGTTTTGTGAAAAATATACATCAGGCTGCAATTTGCACAAGTTTTGTTTGATATTATTCAAAAAAAATACAAATAAATAAATGAATAATTAAAAGTTGAGATAAATGTTTTACCAGCACTAATCAAATGTCTTGTTTAATGTCTAAGATTATACATAAGTTTATTATTTTTTATGTTTTTTGGATTTTTTAAAAAATATATTCCTAAATTACTTCGTAAATTGTTTTGTTATGCCACAGCGGACTCAATTAAAAAAAACATATAATCCAATTTAAAAATTTCTTACAAATTATCTCTTGTCCCAGAGATTAATTAAATTAAATCTGAGATTAGTCTACTATCAGAATTTTTTAAAATAGACGACAATGAATTGGATTCATTTTGAACCTGAGTTGGAGTCTGAAACTGTAACGAAGTGGTCAATATTAAATATAGTCATCAGAAAAATTGACTTAATTTTTTAAAAACTTAATTAATTTTTGTTTTTATTCATTATGTTTATATTTTTTGTAATAAATAAAAAGTATTTATCACAATGTTCTGAGAGACATTTTTCATGCAAAGGCAATCAATTATGTGAGAAAATAAATATGAAGAATATGTTTCAAAACAAACTAATTTTTTGCGGTTCTATAACAAAACTATTTTTTATAACTTCTTAATTTAAATTTCAATGAG
Source organism: Physocephala rufipes (assembly GCA_963966595.1). Lineage (NCBI taxonomy): Eukaryota > Metazoa > Arthropoda > Insecta > Diptera > Conopidae > Physocephala > Physocephala rufipes. The sequence continues at coordinate 3,992,130 of OZ016502.1, forward strand.
TTTTATCAAGCCATTTTAAAGTACTTAATTCCATTTTTCAGTCTGAAAACACCATCTCGGTTCGTATATTTACCAATTTTACTAAAGTTTTCAACAATCTGATTGTTCGTTCGCGGCATTTAAAAGCATTTCTCACTTCGATAAATACTAGTGCTTTCGATCACAGTCAGGGCCGCCACACGCCCTATTCGTAAAATGAATTCGTATTCAATTGAAAGAGCGTTTTTTCGTGAACGAACGTTCATTCGTTTGCTCGTTCTCGCAGTGCTGCGAAAATATTTGCACTTCTTGATTGAGTGCTGATTGATTGCTAAGCAAGAATTTCTAGTTTCATTTCAAATTCCCGATTACCAAGTAGATATTCAGTCGTTACCAATTAGATATTCAGTCGTTACCAAGTAGATATTTTTCTGATCATTACTTTATGGTAGTTAAATTTTAGCTTTTATAGTTTCCATTTAACATCAAAAATAAATAGACGTTTCCTATGAAATTTTATAATTTTTGCTTTTATGATTTTTGGAGTGATTAATCGATTCAGACGACTTTTTAGAATAAAGTTTTTTCCTTAAAAATTATTTAAATTTGTAGGTTTGGGAAAAAATGTTTATCTTAATAAATTTCGAATTGTTTTGTTTATTAAAATGGAATTAGAATTTTAATATCAATTCCTTTTGATATTGTTTAGGATTTTAATTATTTCTTAATTTATAAAGTTATTGGTAAATGTTTAAAATACTAAACCGACATTAAATTGACAGCGATTACAAACCAAATTATTATTTTTATTTCAAATCAATTTCTTTCTTAAAAAAATGTAAAAATGTGTGTTGCCGTAGAAAAATTATTACATACAATATAAAATATCTGAAAATAATGACTAAAACGCAACACTTGTATAATAAAGAAACTCCTTAGCAATGTAAGGTGTGTTGCAGTTTAAATTAACTTTTCAAACTTTTTTTTTGTTTAAATATACTCTTGAATGCATTTTCGACTATTTCTGATTTTACACGTCCTTTTGGGCGCATCACGATATATCTCTTGCCTTTATTAAAGATTCCTTTAAAAATTCTTTTGAAAATTAAAAAAAGAATAATAAATAAGTTGAACAAGCACTTATTATTCCGATTAACGTTATTGTGGTTGGGTCACCATCAATCGATGATTCTGTTTAACTCCCAATAATAACAGTTAAAAACAATTAAAAACTATGACTTTCCGTTTTGAACTACTAGAGCCCAAACTAGTCACAATGAATGCCACGATGATGTTGGTTGTCTGATTGATTGGTTGGATATTCTCTCTGACTTTTAGTTATTTGTTCTCCGTTTTTACACCAATCAAACACGTGTCGTCACTGCCGATGCTACTGTTAGGTACCGTTACAAATGCCAACCAAATAAACTTTATCCGACAATCGTGTTTGTCATCAACACATCCTTTTGACGCCGTTGCAATCGTCATTCGTTTCTGCCACTCGCCTGTGCGTTCAGACGTTACGTTCGTTAGTTTTATCGTTCCTCCATTTATTTACTTATTCATTCCTGCGTTGATTTGTTTGTATGACCATTCGTATATTTATTCTTCTGGGGATTATTTCACCCTTTTTGGGTTCGTCTGCCTTGCCTTGACTTTGATACTTTTGTTGGAAACTTATACCGGAAAAATTGAATTGAACGCAGTGCAATCAACCGCATCCAATATAATTCTAGTAGTTTTGCATCTATTTTCGGCGTATGCTATTTTAAATATGCAGAATATTTATGCAGACGCAATTGACTCCAATTCAGTGTGTTTGGGATGTCTCCAATTTATTGCAAATACGTTCAACTTTGACGTTCTTTGGTGCTCAAATTCTGTCTCCATCATCTGTCTGTCTCCATCATCATCTTTATTCTCTTTGAGTTCAATATGCTGACACCCCCGCAAAGACTTTTTGCCATGTTTTATTCAGTTTCAATTTATGGATATTGGTTATTGCTGCTGTTGCTTTTATTACTGGTGTTATGCTTATTATACCTTCTTCTCATAAAAACGAGTTTCGAGACTTAGGAATGAATGCAGTATTGCCGGTGCTGAACACTTTCTAGTAATAGTTTTTCTCTTTTGCAGAAGATGTTCGATGTTTTGATGTTTTGCAATTCATTTTTATACCTCCTTTTTCCTCTGATTTTCATTTTTTGTAATACTTTATAGAGATTATCTTCATTAAAAACAATTTTATTATTTCGCCTTCCATTTCGTTTTAATAAAACAAAAGTGTTCTCAAGCATTTGCTAAGCTTTTATTCGTAAATGCTGCAAAGAACGACAAGGTAAGCAGATATTTATTTCGCATTTAAAATAATCGCCCTTCTTACGGTTCTACAAGCAAGGACACCAAGGTTAAGAATTAATATTATCCTTTCTTCTTTCTCTCAAGGAGCGGTAGAGTGTTAAGGTATTACAAGGAGTTAGGATAATTTATTTTTGAAGAGCCAAAAAGTATTAAAGTTTTCATTTAGTTTGTATTTAAGGAATACTCAAATAATTTTAAAAGCAGACAATTTATTAAACGAATTTTATTAAACCATTAAACACGTATTACAAACTTTCAAGAAAGTTTAATAATTTCAAAAACAGCTTTATTAAAAAACCATTTCTGAATTTCAAAAATCTTCTAAAAACCGCATAAATGTTTCTTTAACTTTTGATAGCTTTTAATAAAATCTAAACATTTAATAACTTTTTGCCAATTTTTTCGTTAACTTTTTTTGATCATATTTTAAATGAAAGACAAGCTGCAATATGGCCAATAAATCCCCTTTTTACGTCATCCAGACTTATGACATTCATTAATTTTTACCTTTTTTGATTCCATCCCTCCTCCCAACCATCAACAACAAATGCAGCAGCAATAGCGATAATAACAATAATAATAAAAGCAACAATATCGGAAGCAGCAACCTAGCGCTCAACGAAAAATAGACAGGCACCAACAATCTAAGCCTAATTTTGAAGAGTCATCATCAAAGGAACAACAACAATAGCAACAACAACATTGACAACAATAACATCATCGTCTACCACATTGTGAGAAATTGCTCCCGTTTCCGGTTTGGCTTCAGAATGATGTTCTGCCCACCTCCAAAAGGCTTGGCGCCGTGCTAAACGTCAGAATAGTAGAATTTACGTTATTTGCGGTCCTTGCGGCGCACAAGCTATTAAGCGCAAGGGTCGTTTTTATATTTTGTCCTCCACTCTACTCGTTTTTACAGTTTTTGCTCGTACTCTTCAACACAAACAAGTATGCTCTTGAAGCACATATTTATTTATGTGCAGACAGGCTTCAAGAATATACAAGTAAACATCACGAACAAATACAACTTCACGTACTCGCAATTCGAGTGTCTACTCGCACACGCATGCGGGCAGAAAAATATATAAATTCGCTTATAAATGTACGTTTATGTGTGCGAACTCATAACGGCCTTTGTAAATACATCCGGTCATGGATCCAACTAGGAGGATATACGTGAGCTTCAATGAACAATCTTAGATCCTTGTGGGCGCATGTGCACCCATATGTGTATGAGTATGTGTACGTGTGTATATGCACATGCCTGTCACACGTATGCCTGTAGACGCGCAGCTAGGTTCATGCAAAATTTAAAATTGCTCGGAATTATTTGTATAATATATGTGTTCTTGTAGACGATCATTCACTCTTGTTGTTGTTGTTGTATGGATCACTATCACTATTCGTAGCCAGCTCATATGCAAAAAAATGTAAATATGTAGATTATCCGACTGCCATCCTCTCATTTCAAAACCTTTGAAAAAATTGCTTTACTTTGAACGAATAATTATTTTTAATTGTTTTCAGCGCACCAACAGTATTTGTTTGCGTGTTTTTTTCTCCTCTACCACTCCCTTTTCCCTCGGATCTAGGGTAACGCTGCCGTTTGAAAAATTAGTTTTCGGATTGCAAACGCGAACGTCCCGGTGGGCACACATGATGACAGACTGTTCACATGCACACTTAAATTCGTTTGTACTCAGTATTCGTTTTATCAATGTAGTTTATGATTTACGGTATCCCCGGCACACGCTGCGAATGCATATGGTATTCTCCTCCGTGGTGCGCCCGTACCACGCCCGTTTATGTCAAAATAATTTTATATCCGTGGGAGAGTCCAAAAAAAAATGTTGTCATTCAATTTCGTAAACAAACATTAAAAATAGATAAAGTCATGTTAGATATCAAAAGTGGACTCGGTTCTCATTCTTCTTCTGTTTTCACCATCAAGCGGCTGGTTGTCATAGCGAATATTTGTGCCAAATTTCCTGAGAATATTTCTTTTCGTTCCCCTGTAATTGTGATTTCTTCACAGACAGTGAAGCAGACACTACAAACAGGCTACTGTAGGGCTAAAATGAATCAGGAAATGTCTCTGAACCAGAATATATTACACACTTATCCATATCTGCAACGCCACCTTTACTGCGTTACAAAAGGAAGAACAACTTAGGGTACGATAATAATTTTATGAAAAAAATTATTTTTTGAAAAGGAAAATTTTGTGAGGGGAGTATTTTTATGGATAGAATATGTGAAGAACATTGTTACAAATTTTATTACACAATCATGTTTTACAGCATCATATGCTCAGAGAGTGAGAGCATGTATTCAAGGCAGAGAATATCGTGGAACTGAAAACGGTAAAAAAGTTACGATATTCAATGCCAAAGCGTCCTTCTAAAATGCATAAGGTTATCAAATTACTTTCTTTGGAAGTGAAACGTTCTGAAATTGTACATTAGGTGCAATAAAAAATCAATTGATTTGGCGAACAATACAAAAAAAGTCGGGATCCTATGACATTATTGTTCACATAATGAATCAAGGTCGGTACCAAAACCAAAGTAAATTTTGTAATTGTCTCGTCTAACAGTGAAATAGTCAGCTCTTAGCTTAGCGAGATAATTCTAGCTTTGTTCTAAGAATTAATTTCTATAAACGTTTAAATGTTTTTCATGGATTTATAAAATTGTTCTGATTTAAGTGAACTGCGGTTTAATCTATCGCGCTCTATTTATCTGTTTAATATTTTCCCCGCCTCCCTTAGACTCTCAGACGTCTGTATTTTCTCTCCTTTTATGAGGAAAGTTAACAACCTTCGCAAAATTTAAATAATTAAACTTTGTAATCCACTGAAATTGCTTAGTAATGCTCATGAATGTCGATGTCATGCATATCGTCGGTGATGGTTTAAAAAATTTAATTAAGTTTTGCTACTTTCTACGAAGAAAATTATGAAAAATAAAGAGCAATGAATTAACTGCAGAGAAATTAAAAGAGAAGGAAACCAGCATGACAGGTTTGGTGGGGTGAATGGAGTGGATTTCAAAACGAAACAGTGAAAAATTAAAGAAAGCAGTAGAAGACAGGAAGAAGAAAAGTTAAACGAAAATTAGGTGAAAGGAGAGAGAATGTTCATATGAGGAAATAATTTCAAATTAAAATCAGTTTATGTGGTGAAATCATTCGGCTTTCATCAGAATATTTACTGTTGCGGCATGGGCTGTGGTGTGACGCTGGAGTTTGTTGTTGTTGCCATTGGTGTTGTTGTTATTTCTATTGCTGTTAGGGTGAAGTTCAAATTAAGTTCTCCTCCGAATTTCCAAAACTAAAGCCAGTTAGTATGCCACTCAGACATTCGCCGGCGATACAAAATAACGCCGAGCATTGTTCATGACCTGCCCCACAGCCCTTGTCAATGATAAGCCACGTACCGCTGTCACCGGCAACGGTGTGATGTTGCGCACAGCCAGAACGGAAGAATTCAAAAAACGGAAAACCAAAAAAAAACAAAGCTTATTCTACCGATACAAAATTCCGTTTACGAGATACAGATTGCTGCATGTGTGCGTGTGCATGCAAGGCTGTGTGTATTTACTGCGTATGTGTATGTACGTAAAGAGAAATAATTTATTCAAGGAGCCAGTTTCAGAGAGGAATTTTTTACACTATTCACTATTTCATAGTGCTTCTGTTTTCATGTCGCGTCCATTTTTAAAAATCTCGGTTTTCTTCTTTGAGAATCGGCTGATGCGGAAGAAGAGAAATGACGACGTGAAGGAGGAAGGAGAGAATGAAGTGGAAATTTCAAATAGATAAACGAGTGAAAAAGCTGAAAAAGCATTTGATTAAGACCTCCTTTGAAGACCTTTCCGGTTAAACACCTTTCTATCTGGTATCTCATTCCGTGGAACATAAGTTGGGACGTGATTTATTTCGATATAAATAAATTTCAATTTTATTTTATAACTTTATGTTTCCTTTTCAGTTCTCTTACAGTTATCTTCCTTCGAAGCCTACAGGTAAGCGCTGCCGAGATAAAGAGCAGAAGTAAAGAAACAACACAAACCTAGACGTATTGACAGTACGTGTTTCAGCACGGATCAAAACAAAAATAAAACGGTGCACATTTGCTTTGATATTGGAGTCTACATCGGTGTCAGTGCCAGCATGTTCAATACCGTCGGCGGGAATAGTATGGATATTATCAGTACCATTGAATCGCGTACTTACTATCGAACGAGAGTTGTACTAGTGATAACCACAAGTTTCTCGATAAGGTTTTTATCGTATTGTGGCATAAGTTTTTTAAATGGCGTCATTTTTATGAAGAACATAAAGCACACAAAGCAAAACAGATAAAACAAAATTAATAACATTCAAACTATATTGCCTTTTTCTCGCCTTGTAGAGTTCGAATCACCAAAAGAACGTAATCCACACGTGCATTACAGTTGAATAATTAATGTGTTTAAGAAAATATAATACGAATTAGTCATTCCGATATTTAAACAGCTTTGTATAAAGTCATTCTTCTGTCCAAGATTTCACCACGCCATAAACAAATTATGTAGAATATTTTATCATCCTCTTGCAGTTCACATTTTGGGGGAAATATAAAATATTAATACTTGATCATTATCCAGGATAAAGCCTTCAATATGAAACACAAAAGCATGGTTTAAATTTTGTTCTACGGATGACAAAATTTTCATACAAATGAAATGTTAATTATTTGTGATGAATAAAAGCATCTGGGATTACTAAACCCAGAAGGTTTTGGGCTCACTGAAAATATTTGCGGACATGTAGGCAGCACTGGTTAAAAATTGTATACCGCCATAACTGCCTTTTCTACATATATACAATTTCTTTTAGAAAACCGTACAAACGACCTTGTAGAAAACAGGCGCCTGTAACTGCTTCTGGCAATACAAGAGCATTGATGGTGTGTCCATTGATGCGTGGTTTTATCGCGATTGTGCTTGTATCAATATATCAATCAATCAACAGATATTACATATAATAAATATGTGTTGATTGATATAATTGGATACCTAAAAGCTTCAATAATCATTATCACAATCATTCATTCAATAATGCTTTATAAATACTTCAATAATGCTTTATAATAATAATGCTATATAAATACTTCAATATCATGGGACATTAGTATGTCAATTAAATCATTATCTATTGCTGCTCAGTTCAAAACGAAAATACATGAATGGTTGTTAGCGAGGAAGAGAAGGGTTAAAGGAAGGGTAGAGAAGTATAAATGCAAAACATATACGTTACGGGCTTTTATCAGTAAATGTGAAAATTTTATGGTTATGACAATCACCAAAACTTTTGGGGCTCTCGTTACCGCAGTAGAAGTATCTAATGAGTACAGGTAATACATGCAATATCTGAGCGTATGTGAATGCAAGTGTATGTCTATGTGCCTTTAGAATATATATGTGTGTTATTATAGTCAACCAGTGTGAGAGAGCATCCCTGAGTATATGTTTGTCATCGTAGTGACTGTAATTTGAAATGACGGCTTTGCGTCATTGTGGCGTGTGCGTGAGTATGTCCCGTTTGCATGTGTGTCTCGCATTTATATATTGTTACGTCAATTATGAGCGATGATGTTAATCAGTCGTTCTTCTCCTTACCTCACTTGCAATTTTCCTCTCTCTTTGCATGTTATTCATCTCGACCATACTCGGTGAGCCAGTCGTTACATTATGACATAATTAACAGACCACATTGAAATGATTTTCGGGTTTTCCCCCGACATTTTTTTTAAATAATAAACCCGTAAATATTCTGATAAATCAGGGGTAGTGAATCCTGATAAAATGTAATTAGTTTGCTGATGATAACAAAATTGGTCCTAGTAATTCTGCTAAAATAAAAGTGCTAAATGAAATATGAAAAGCTTTCAGCATTTAAGGTCAATATTTAAAGGTCATTAAATAGTAATTTTTATAAAATTTAGTTTAGTGCGAAACAGCATTTAGCTTTGGATGCTTTTTCTGTTGAAGTTTTTTCCGATTTTGTGAGAATTTTATTGAAATTTTCCTACCACGAAATATTTGTGCAATCATACATAATATCACCACCATGTACTTCTCTCAAAACACATATGCAGTATATACACCAGTATCATATTTTACATGGAGCACATATATTTAATAATTTATATTAAACCAAGAGAATCAAGTAAGGACGCTAACTGACCGATGCTTATATTCGCGTAATATAAATTTACAGACTGAATGTGATTCCGAGCCAGGATAATTATAATTTTCCATACTTTCTACCAAAGAGATTCCAATTCTTTTATCGCTGGGGCTTTCGGAGTGTTTCTTTTGATACTTGCAGTCTGTGGTTGTTTTTTGTGTTGCATTTGTTTCATTTCATTCTGATGTTGAAGGTTCTTTGCTGATTTTTGGGTTGCCTCCACTCATTCCTCTACTGGTGATACCGTACAATTTCTGCTTCTTCTTATAATATTTCTGCGTCGTATTGTTCTTCCTCTTCTTCTTATTCGATCGGGGTTTCTTTCATAAATTAACTATTTCCTTGAAAAGCTCTTGTGGCGTTGTTTCTGAGTTGTTTTATTGCGGCAAAAATAGAAATGAATCTGTCTCGATTTAATCAAGAATCTTATTGCTACGAATCACAAATGAATCGAATGAAACGAATGAACAAACGACCTGAATGCTTGAGAGAAGAAGAGGGCGGCAAGCAGTGAATGAATGAGGAAGTAAAGGGATGATAAGGTCTTAATACTGTAGTGGAGAATGAAATTGAATTCTTTTTAACCAATTACTATCCTTTACGTGAACAAACAATCAGACCATTTTATCGTCTCCAACAGCCCCTTCTTCCTTCCGCCCTTCATTATATTACATTAATAGAAAGACTACTTCGAGAAGTCAAACAAAAAATGTAAAAACCGCAATGATTCATTTTCTCCCTTCCTCATACTCTTCTTCCTCTTCTTATTATTTTCTAAACCCTTCAATATATTAGGAACGATTGACAGATTGGTTTTGAATCGATAGTATAAAATGTAGGAAACAGTGATGATTACATAATATACCAAAGGACCAGGTTACGATGTCTCTTCTGCGATTCTGTTGTTGCTGTTGCTGTCACTGCTGGTGGTTGCGGTGCTTTTGCTCTTTGGGGGATGCATTGCAGCAGCAAAAATTAATTAATCCTTATTTTATCAAGTCGTAAATGGTCACAATCTTTGACCGTTTTATATGCAGCGCAGTCATTATTGCCTTTGTAGTTGTTGTCCTTTTGTGCTATTTGTTGCTTTCACTTCTTATTTTGTCATTGCTAACGTAGTACTTCGTTTGTTTAAGTAACCTTTACCACAACGTTGAAGGATGAAGAGATGAATTAAAATGGAAAAAAATGAAACTTATAATGAAAAGCTTGACTGCGATTCGGATTAGGATCAATTGTAATTCCTATGAAATTGCTTTTTCAGTATAGTGTAATTTGCGTAAACGAGATTTCTCTAAGCACACAATTCTTTTAAAATAAAATTCCCTTTTTATTATAATTCCTTTTACGATTAAATTACTTTAAGTAGGATTTTTTACGAAGAGCTTGCGAGTTCCTTTCTATAATTTTTTAAAAGTTCCTTTTTTAAGAAAATTGCTTGTCTTGAATTTTCCTGAATGATTTTAATAAAGTAAAACTCTGAAAAGTGGTTTTGAACTATAATTTTTTCTATGAATAAACCTAATTTCTATGAATAAACCTAAAATAATTGTTAATGTAAAGATTTTTTAATTTGTTGAAGGCCTTTAATGAATTAATATTTTTTTCTAAAATTTATTTATTTGGGATTTATTTAAAGTTTTGATAAAAACCTCTGGAATTTTTAGAGTGCGTTTATTTAAATGTGTTTATTTAAATGTGTTTATTTCAATGTATTTATTTAATTCTGCTAATTAAAATAGCACAAAATTGAAAACTTATTTATTTGTGTAATACTATACGGCTTTAGTTTATTTAATGCGGGCAGCTAATTAATTTTTTGTTATAATTAATGATAACCGTTAACGGGCAAATACGACCTGGCAACGGTAATTGCCAACCAAATCCTTGTGTTGGGAGTATTGGTGATGTTTGTGGTGGTCATTAGAAAGACACACGCTCTACGAGAAGTAATTCTCGGAGTAATTGTCAATTAATTTATACAATTATAATTTTAATGAGTTCATTACTTTTCAATTAACACACAATCACATGTATTCGGTTTAAGTTCTTTAAATAATTTTGAATGAAATTGTGAATGAATTGTGAAATTGAAAATGATGAAAGAGAAAAGAAAACGGGAAAGAGAGGTAGAATCAGATACCGAAACGTGAAATCAGATACCGATACTGCACGAAACGTGAATGAAGATGTTTCAACGGTAAATGAAGGTGACACACCATTTACATGAGTTCTTCTTCATTTTTATATGTAGGAGTTAGTACGTAGTTTACACGATATTGCATCCTTAATTATTTGCAAATATAACATATTTTGGATTTTTGTATACTTCCTTATTAAAAAAATCAAGGTGAATCAAGCATGAAAAGTGGTGGAGATTTTCATCGAAATTAAATCTATTTAATTATGTTTTTAATAAAATAGAACAAACTGAATTATATTTTGCTGGCACGCCTATAACATCTTTCAAGAAGAAACCAGTCAATGGTCCACTATTTCAATTAAAACCGTGCATGCAAGTTTAACCTTGAAGAGGATCAAATATCTTTGAAAGCTTGAAAAATTGTTTGAACTATTGACAAGTTGAATGAATACATAAGAAATGATACAATCACTACGTAAATAGGTCGCAAGTCACGGAATGATCAAAAGTGCTTAAAGGAACACATAAAACCAGTGACGCAATTAGTGACCTTTGGGGTCGACATTTCCCAAAATTTTTGATGCCAATCAAAGCCATCACATTGGCGATTTATTGTCCTCATCTGTTGTAACCGAGTCGAGCAACGTTAATACAAGCCAGTCATTGTAAGATCCTCACTAGCGACTTTGTGCTGACCCGTAAGATAAAAACACACACATAAAAAAGCAAGTACGCAATTAAACAACTTTATTACCTCCAGAATGTTAAGAAATTTTACAAGAATTCAAGGAGTTTTGAAGATTTTTTGTAACGCAATCTGACGGATGGTAGTTTTCCACGTCTAAAGTGCACCTAATGCATGCTGTTCATAATCGAACACACTTATTCATTAATTAGTGTAAATACAGTTACGAAATGCAGTGTGTCAATCAAGTTTCTGGTGGTTTTGCCACGGGCTATTACCTCAGAATTTAGAAGACTTCACGCAAAAGTTCATTCAATGTTCGCTCAATATGCATCGATACTTCTTCATGTGAGTATGACTGAACGTATATAAGCTTATGTGATTTTCGTCGACACTTTATTAAACTTGGTGGATATTTTCTCACATTGAGCAAAACATCAATTGATTGATTGATTGACTGGTTGTTAAAAACTGCTGTTCATTTAATATTTTTCAGAACATTTAATACTTTTCAACTGTCATTCATTTAATACTTTTCTAAATTATTGTATCGCTTCTAATGCGAATTATATTGCTTTAAAAACAAAAATCTCCTTCTTCAAAAGTCAGACAGATATTTCGTTCCAAAATCATTCAGAACCATCAGAACAATAATTTCTTTTATAATCATTCCTCTGTTGGTCGAGTATTTTTGTAGAAGTCTATGAGGTTTGTGGGCTCATTTTCCTTAACCCCTTTTCAAGAAGGTCTTAGCGTGAATGTAGCATAATATGTATGGAATTATTATTATTTTTGTGTAATCTATTATTATTATTTTTTATATTTACATACGCGTTTATATATAAAACACTTAAAATTCAGATAAATATTACCAGACGGTAATCTCTCTTTGAATTTATTACTATTTTGCACTGACGGCCTTCCACCCTCTAACCCTTGAGTACGTAAACAGCCTACACACAAACCCATATACACGTACACAAGTATAAATACATGTATACATAAATAAATATACACATTCTTTCACTCAGGCATTTAGAGCAAAGCTTTATCAAAGGACAATTTTTCTGAGAGACTTAATGGCTTTGTGAATAATTATAAAATCATTGCTTCTTTTTCCTTTTTCCAATAAAGATACTCGCAAAATATATGAATAAATAAAAATAAAAAAATTAAAAACTCGTTTTAAATAGTAAAGTATCAAAAGATGTTGATGGTTCTGAGAGAAAAGCAGGATACAATGAAGTGCAGGGAGGTGGGTGATGGCCTGTGATGTTAAAGTAATGAATAACTGTAACTGTAACAAATACTTCTGCGATAATACGAAGCAACAACAACAAATTAAGATAAAATTCAATGTTGTTAAGATAAATAAATGCGCTACAGTGAGTATTTTCAGATAGTTCGTCGGTCAGTTTAGTCAGGTAGGTGCAGTTTATTGCTCATCACGCCTACCCTTTGCGAAATAAAATTGCAAAGCCACTACTGAAATTTTAGAGCTAAACTTTTCTAAACGAGATGGTAGGACAACAAAAATTCACTACGAAAAGGGAAATAGAATATCAAAACACTGACTATAAGATTAAACTATCAATTTATGTGACGATTGTAGGGTATTTAAGCTTCGGCCAGGCCGGAGCTTAGCGTTCATACTTTTAGTATATACATAATGTTTTTAATTTTAATTTTTTGTTCTGTTATAAATCGTTAAAGAAACAATAGACTGGAAACATAAAGAAATGAATCATTTATGAATATTTAAAAACGCGTGCGTATGCGTGCGTGCATGTGTGTGGATGAGCAGTTGCTTTACGAAATCCAAACTCTGAAGCAAATTTTACTTTTATCCTTATGCGTTCACTACGCATACCCTGTCCGTCCCGTTATTTCTAGCTCCGGTCCTGCTTGTCTCACTTTTGTCTCCTGCATTTACATCTCTTGATTTTTTCGCCCCCTTTTCACCATTGCACAAATACAATGACATGAATGGGTGCATCTGACTAATAGCTCTAAGTACTTCTGCGAGATTAATTTCACTTGTGGTCGTTTATTGCTTTGCGATACGTCGTTTGTTAAGCGTTATGTAGTGTCGTATAACGTACGACATATTAGCGCTCTGCGATGACAACAATCTGACATCTTTGAACTTCCATAATGACGTTATCGTAATTGCGCACACGTTTCATCCGACGTCAAATTTAATTCAAACGAATTACAAAATGCTTTCTTTGCTAAAATAAAATTATTTTTAAATGCAAGTGTTTAGCAGAAAAGCAAAGTATAGGTTGGCGAAACAATTGTCACAAGAAAATTGTATCAGTACTCCAGAAACGTGGTGAGTGGTGAGCTCATTGGGACCTAAGAAGGACTAGAAGGAAGAAGAACAAGGGAATAAGAGGGAGATATAGGAGGAAATAATGAAGTATAAAAAGGAACAAAGGAACTGAAAAAGATGGAAGCAAAATCATAAGAAATCCAAGCAATGAATTTAGAATGAATGAATTTCTTGAAAAAATGTGTGATTCAAATACTTTCTTAAGCATCAAAGAGTTATTTTAAAATAACACACTTGTGATTCTTTATGAAATTTCTCAATAATCGAACACACAGATAATAACAAAATAATAAAAATAATAATAAAAATAATTAGATGATAAAAATATAAAAACAAAACATAAAATTTTTACAAAATAAAATAAAATGTCATACAGGCTTTTTTACATTAATTTAATTTTAAATAATTAATTTAATTTTTTATGTGTTAATATTTAAATTAATTTAATTTTATAATTTATATATTAATTTAATTAATTATAATTTATATATTTTATATACAAATATATTTAAATTAATGTAATTTAATACTTAAATTAATTTTTTATATTAATTTCTTTTTAAACAGACCAAGCATTTTTCCACAATGTTTACTGTTTTTGCACAGTGGGCTTGCACAGCGTGGTGTTTTTAAAAGTCATTGAGAACATTAATAAAATAAAACAATTTTTTTGGCGGCACCGAAGTGATTTTTTTATTATGTGTTAATATTTAAATTAATTTAATTTTATAATTTATATATTAATTTAATTAATTATAATTTATATATTTTATATACAAATATATTTAAATTAATGTAATTTAATACTTAAATTAATTTTTTATATTAATTTCTTTTTAAACAGACCAAGCATTTTTCCACAATGTTTACTGTTTTTGCACAGTGGGCTTGCACAGCGTGGTGTTTTTAAGTCATTGAGAACATTAATAAAATAAAACAATTTTTTTGGCGGCACCGAAGTGATTTTTTTATTTTCATTATACGACCTCACGACCTGCATACTTTCTTTAATAATTTGTCGCATAACTTTTTTGGGAAAAACCTGATATACTTAAGATATTCCTATAAATCTCTTGTCTTTAGACCCCTACCTTTTTCATACAAATTTCTCTCAGTAGCTCATTCCTTCCTCCTCTCCGTTTTCAATTATTTTCCTTACAAATTCCTAAAATTGGTTTCATGAAAAACCTTGTCCTTAAAGCATTGGATATAACGAGGTTCAGTTGGCTGTAATATACACTGGTAACTTTTCGTGATGCTATTTAGTTGAATTTCTATTAAAACGTATATTTTCGCTCATTTCGGTTACATCATTATCACTATCTTCGTTATCATCATTACCACCCTTTTCCTTTTCTCCTTATTTGCATGTAGAATTTTGTATATTCCAACATTTTTCATCTATCTCTGACTAGAAATTTCCATAATATCCATTTTTGCTGTTACATTATTTCGACATGGCCTTACGATACGTTAGGTTACGTTACGTATATCAAAACCACGACATTATCTTTGCAAAAGTAAGCAGTACGCGGATGTAATGAGCTACTTTTATTAGTCTGTTTGGGATTTGTTTATAACGCATGGGAATAGGCAGGGGTTTAAGAGATATCGTAGTTGGTTCGGAAGTAAGAAACTATTGCGGTTGTTAACATTACATAACATTCGCTGTTTTGGAAGAGGAGACCACATGTGGATATAGTTAGTGGGTATATCTCCATCAGGCAAACAATAACTTCAGTTAGACTCAAGAGAAATGGGGGCAAAATAATCAACTTATTTCATAAATTTTTCATGTAAATTATTTCCATAAAACGTTTTCAAAAAATGCTTTAAATATTTATGAGTTCTTAAAGGAAGGTAAGGGTAATGGGTGGTAAGGAGGTAATTTCCGAAAAGTTAATTGGTAAAAAATATCTTTTTGTGCAAACTGAGATTTGTATTATCAAAAATCAACTGATGAACGAGCTCTTAAGTTCGTTAACTCAAACCTCAGCATGAAGTTAATCAACGAAATAAGCCGGGCAAAAGAAACTAAACAGGACGCATATGACTTCCGTTTCTGGGAGTCCTCAATTAAACCGAAATTCCTTTAATTCAGTTTTGAGGACGAATTGATAAATTATTGCACAATAGGTTTCAGGAATCAGATTCATTCACTAAACTTAATTAAGATATAAATAACACCATCTGCTCCCTTTTAGTTCCCAAGAGGAAGACCTAAAAACCCTTTACAAAACGTGAATAACATTGAACACATTTTTTAAAATATTGCGCAGTTCTTTTAGAAGTTGCGAGTATAATAATTATTCCCCAATGGAGATAACTATTTTTAAAAGAATGTTTTTCTTCAAAAACAATATCACTTGATTATATGGAACACTAGTAATTCAGTCTGCATCCTACCAATTTTCAAGGAACACAAAACTTAAACATTTTACATATTCTCCAAAAATAGCTTCATCAGCTGCTTTCGGTTTAATTTCAACTCTTGCACACTTTATTCGTTTCGCAATATTAGAAGCAGATGCAACAAATGTCTTCCATTAAACAAAATTGTTCAATCAGATTGAAAGTTCTTTGAACGTTTCTTTGTAATGTTGCAATAAAACGTTAAGAGAAGCACAAAAATATTTTGCAAAAAATTAAAAATAAACAGAAGCACAACAGAATAATAGAATAAGGCAGAAAAAGGCTATGAGAGGAAATAAAGAAAGGGAAAACTGTAGCATAAGGTACAACCAAAGAAGAAACCTAAATAATATGCCCAGAATGAGTCTATGCTGTGCATTTTGTCAGCCATTGTAAAAGAAGCATGCTGGTAATGAATACTTCGGCTTGGGGGTGTAGTTGTTTGAAGTTAGAGAAAGCTGTTAGAGATTGTGGAATGTCTCGGGAATTTGTAAGCAGTCGTGGAAGGTAGGAGGTAAATAGTTGTGCTAGGGGGACGTCATTGTGATGATGCCGTAGGGAGGCTGTGGGTGGTTTTAGTCAAATTATAGAGCTTGCAAAGGGTTGTAATAGGTATTATAAAATCGTAGGATGTTGTGAATGGCTAGAGTTCGGAAGGGTTTTAGGGAGTTCTGTAAGCCTCTACATGATTTTGGCGCCTGCATGAGAGGCTATGTCGATGTCGGGTATGTGTGTGCAATCAGTTATATTAAAATATTTCGCAGCAATCCGAGTAAGCTACAAAAAGACCCAGAAACTCTCCTGAGCATGTGAAGTTTCTATGTGTAACCCAAGCGACCCTTGGAGTTCAATCTGCATTACTAAAACTTTATTCCTCCCATTTTCGGTATAAGGAAATCTGCTGGACGATTCTGAGAATAACAGTGTGTGCTGTGCGTTGAAGTAAGCAAGCAAATAGGGTTGCCCGAGCAGTCGTAAAATAAAGCCTTATTGCAGACAAATATAAAATTTTATGGTGCATAAAATTAACTTTTTCTTAGTTGCGATGGGCCAAACTGCTCTGCACAAACTTTTTATATACAAGATGGAGAAAACGTTAAGTACTATCGCAAATGTTCCGTAGCTCAGCAATTTTAATGCAATCAAAGCAATTGAAACCGAGAAAACCGCGCAAATGATGACTTAAAAATGATTTTATTTTGCCAATATTTCCTAGCATTGGCCGGATGGAGTTTAAGTGAAAACGAGGCTGGAAGTGTGGAGAAACAGGCACGAGAAGAGAAAATCACAAAAGGTAGAAAAATGTTTTAGAAGATAGGAAACGGATGAAGTGCAGGAATACTCAGAGGAGGTTATAAGTTACGATTAAAGCTTAAAAATAATAACGAGAAGGAAATAAAAATGTTACAAGAGTGGAAATCTAAGAGAGAGGGAGAGAGAGACAAAGGGGACGCTTAATTGATTTAGCAGATCGCTGATACAACATTTATTTAATTTCATAAATTAATGGAAAAAATATGGTATTTACCTGAGTGGCAAAAAAAGCCTGAGTGAGAAAAAGTGGCGGAAGTGTAATTAATGCTGGGAAGTAATTAGTCCCTATATTATTGCTTGTATCCCTGTCAGAAGTCAGATGATAATTTGATTTCAGAGTTATAGAAAATTCGAGACTCACGCGTAATTTACGTGGTGGGTTTGCCTAACAGAGACCTGAGTGAATGCATAGGCAAAAGTAAACTTGTTATTTACCGGATTTTCAAATTCAAAGGGGTTTCATAAACTTACTAATTGATATGAAAAAATTGTTCCCAAAAATAGAAAAAAAAACAAATTCACAAATAACTAAAGTCATCTTCGTCATCATTATCACCACTGTAGTGACGTTGAAATCGATTTGTGTCACGTCACCATCCACCTTTTGTTTGAAAAGCTGCAATAATATTCCTTGTGGCAGGACAGTGGAAGCCCATATATTTCTGCTATCGTGTTTATTATTGCAGCTAGTGATACTGCCGCGAATGCTGACTAATTTGCTGATACCACCATAATTATGTGTATCTTCAACAATGTTTCACTTTAATTTTTTCTTCCTTTAAGTCATTCGCAACTCTCGCTACAAATGATTTTTGGTTCTTCCTCTATTACAGCAAAATCCTTCATACGGGACCCACTTGAATTAATAAATTCCCTAGTTTTCCCCTCTCCTTTCCCCTTCCTGTTCCACCACTCACCCTCCTTCGCTCGTGTTTCCCAACACAACTACTCGTTCATCAAGTCACATATTTTTCACAAATGCTGCGAGACTCTAGAGTTACATTAGATGCTTCACCGGAGCAGCATCCCCACAACGCGCAGCAGCGCCCGCAGGCGAAGATGCAACTTGGCGTATGTGTGAATGAAATGAAGGAAACGGCGATTGTGTGTGCAAATATGGGTGTGTAAGGGCGGATTTATGAGCTTCACTTTTAATTACGTGTTAATTGGTCGCACAGTTAAAAATCAAATCTAGATAAGCTAAACATTTATTAAATTAAATCGCTTTTAATCTTAATTGAAAAATTACATAACGATGCTAGAAAAACAGCATCATTTTCAATTTTCTTATTAAATTTTTTCTCTTATTACATCTTTTTCTTCTTTCTTCTTACTTTATCGTCACTTTTTTATTTAATCCCTCCACAGCAGGCCTGCATGTCTTTGATACACACTGTGGAGATTACTTCCGGTGGAATTAATAACCCCATTGCATTCATATCGAAGGCACGTTAAAGGGTTAAGAAGAATATAGAATCTATCGCAGTGATTGTGGTCGCCCTTAGGAAACTTGCTTTTACTTAAGAGGGTGGTACCCATTAATTCCGCTTAAACAGCTTAAAAGATAAATTCTTTGCAAGTCTTTTTCGAAATCTAGATCCAAAAATTAACCTAGCTGCATAGAAATACGAACACAAATTATGTTTACTTTAACGAAATACTAAAGGTTATTTGTAAGCTCGCTTAAGAGCTTCCTTGGGAGGTCCATTAAGGGACTATTTAAAAGGTATTGAACACTATTTGGGAGATTATTTAGGAAGCTCACATGGGAAAATTGCTCACCTTGGGAAAATTGCTTTATATAGGTCGTATCATATACGAGAAGCTACTTAGGAGGGTGTTTGGATTGCTTATCATGTTCGAAGGAAGGCTTTATAGATGGCTCAATAAAATGGCTCCACGAAGGTAAATTCATGGAAAAGAAAGAGATCATCAATGGGAATATTTCAATAGAGCCTTATCATTAAAAGGACATACGTAGTCAATAAATTTTGTATATTTAGGTTTAACTATTAAAGCTAAAATATTTTCAAGAATATGCCTAGGAACTTTTAAGTGAGGAAGGAAAACGAGAACGAAGAGATAGTTTATCAGCGCAAAATAAAAAAATTCAATCGGATAGTTAAAGATGCTTTTTCTTCATCTCTTATAAAATTTGAGGTTGAGGGAAATTGTTATGCGAAAGAAGTAATGAAGCCCAGACCAGCCTACATACATAATAATCGATACCAGTACCGATATGTCATACCTCAAGGTACGTCATGATGTTACCTAAGTTCGTGACCCGTTGTCCTTCAACGTTTGTGCTTGTACCGTCTACTGCAAGGGCTACGACATTCACACAAGGGCACAAAAGACGTCTACAAATATATTTATCTAATCAATAAACCAATCAATGCGTTGAGCACTTCATATGGCTGGCCGTGATGGATGATCTCAATCATAATAACGACCGACTATGTGGCAACAATAACAACAACAAGGAAAATAACAACAACCACAGCACCAGCAACCATTACGAGTTACGAGGTTTATTTGTGTGTGAAATTGCTTTGGAGCGAGCATATGATATACTCGGTTTATATTGGAAAAATCTGTGCGGGAAAGTTATAATTAAAATAAAGCCAAAAAATAAAAGAATCACAACAAAAAACAATACCCACCAACAACATCAAGATATTATTCCATCGTTTCGAGCGAACCTTAATGGCGACTGATTGTTGGCATTGTTGGGAGGGAGACGTTGACGACTTTACAAACAAAGTCAGAGTTAATATTGGTTGACCGCTTTATGGTAGTTGTTGTTTTTGCTGATGCTGCTCCCATTGGGATTACTGCGTATTATGAAACTTTCTATTGCCCTTGATACTGTTGCTGCAGACATAAAGTATTGATATAATAGCTTTCATGGACTTTCGAAAAGCTAGTGAAGATTAAAGAGTGTGTGAGTGATAAATTGTAGAGTTCAGCAATACCATGAAGCTCGTTCTCGCATCGAAGTGACTACGCTGTCACTGATTTATCACTAGAAACGTTTCTTCCACTTTATTTTACTCTCTACCGCCCACCCACGGCCTTTAAAATGAATCATCCTTCACGAGAAAGTAATTAACCTTTTCAAGGATAAAATCTCCTACCACTTAGTTAAGATTGCAATTAATTCATTGCTGAGGACGCGTGTGGTATTTAAACACCGTTCTTTGAAAATGTCCTTTTTTACGAATGCGCCGATTTTCAACTAATCATTTTTTTGATTATTAAATCTTTTTAGAAAATTTTTGATTCAAAAAAATTAAAACAAAACAAAAGCTATTCAAACAAAATAAAAGACCATTTAACCCCTTCTAATAATCCGCTCTTCTAACCGTTTATAATTATGTGTAACGTCTGCTTTATACAAAATATTTATTTTAGGGTTGTGCCACATTTTAGCCACCACCCCTTCACCCATTCAAGTTAAAGTACTTCGAAGGGATGATCAGTTATAATGGCCTCATAGTCATTAGCAACGTAACCGTAAAGGGAATTGGAGCTAATATTCCCACATTTTGTCACTTTGCGTGTTTTTAATATTTCATTGATTTTTAAAACCGTTTTCATGCCATTTAAGGTCTTAAAATGACACACGTCATTTTTTGTTCCTGAGTTTCTATTGATGGCTGTGAGGTTCTGTAGAAGACCGTGAGCTCTGTCTAAAAACTAAGAGGCTTTATGGGGGAAACTCTGCGCCCCTAGAAATAGAGTATTTGCAAAAAAATGTTGATATCTCTAGAACACTCTACTCCTCCGCAGAACACTGTGAGTCTCTGTTGAAGGTTGTAAAGCTCATTAGAAAACTATAAAACCCTGTCTAGCGCCGTGTAATAAAACAGTGAGCTTATATAATAATCTGTGGAAAGCGGTAAGGACAGATGGTGCTAAACCTTTGTAAATATCTGAGAACACGCCTACACAGAACCTCGTGATTCTGCAGAAAGCTGCTAGCTTCCTTGGCACGTTGTGAAAGTCATTAAAAATGTTGCGCCTCTATGGAAAGCCTACAGAAACGATGCCCAACCTAAACAAATAGTTGTCGTCATAGCGTTTGATCATTGACCTTTTGGCCCCAATAGAAAAATTACGGCTTCAAGCGTATTATCATTAATTCTTATTCTTATATATTCTTATAATTCTTATTCTTATATATTCTTATTAATGCTTTAGCATCCTTAAAACTTCTAGTTTTATGTTCCTCGCAAACATTTTCTAATTTGAATAGAAACCTTTTAAAACGTGAGATGTCACAACATGAATAAATCCTCAGAAAGTTAATTGGCTATCACTAAAATTGACTGAAAAATTATAGCACGTTCCGGCCAGATCTTTTTCATCACATTTTTATTCGTTGCTGAAACTATCAGTTTTCAAATTAATTGCAAAGTATCTCCTTCTCAGTGGGTGACGCTACCCCCCATCATCATCACCATCGTCACGTACATTCCACCCGGTTTCCTTGAATGTCCTCTTTGATTCTACCTATAAATCCGTTAACGTTGCCATTTTCGCCAACCAAACTTTCAATTAATTGTTATTTAACACGCCTCGAATAATAAACCTTCTCAATTACGCATAGCGGTGCATCATATCGATAGCACTGGAAATGGTAACGGCAGTGGTGAGATGGTGATGACAGGCGGGATAGTGAAAGTTTAAGGGCGTGTGATACGAGTTCTAGCGCGGTTAAGGAGATCGTACACTTATTCGTTATTTTCAAAAAGTATTTTATTATTACTTTCTGGTGTACTGCTTGTTATAACTTTGTTGTTGTTGTTGTTGTTACGAATGATGTCATTGTTATTCCAGGTGGTGAGCTTCTGCCGGTACAATGTTTCCTCAGAATGATAGCGCTGAGACGACTCTGCGCTATCAAGAAATCCTTTGGCGGAATATGAAGGTAGATGAAAAAAGGCTCTAGGCGTGGTATAAAACACGCCAGAGAGATGTCGCCTCGCCAAGTCGAGGAAACCTAGAAACATGGAGCAATGTGATGCCACGAAATCACTTAGGAAAATTTATGTCAGCTATCCCACGGACGAAAGAAATGTCGGCACTGATGGGTTAATATTAAATAATTGACTGGATCAATTCATTCTAATTACGTGATTATTTGAAATATTCGTGTGATGTTAGAAAAAAGGTAAAGGGGACAACAGAGAGAGAGAGAAAGAGGGAGGGGGGGCAGAAAGAAGGACATATAGATAGAGAGGTGGAGATGGCAGAGAAATTGGTTTCGTGTGTATGCTACACATAAACTTCACGTCATTTGAGACCCCAAAGGAGCTACTACAGTTGTTGTTATTTTGATTACTCTGAATTTAAAGTCTCAAATTCGTTATTAACAACAAAGGATTATTAAAGACACCAATCCAACGTAATTTATCCACTAGCCTTGACAATCTCGACCTATGAGAGGGTTAATTATCCTTTCTTCTGCTTTTTCAAAAGGCAAAAGTTCTCTTCGGTTCTCCGGCTTACAGAAAAGTATCTGTTCTCGATGGATGGTAAATAGGCAGAATGAAATGCACGGGTGAAAGCATGATTATGACCGAATGAGCTGTATAAGGACCGTTTTCGGCATAACCTGCAAATATCAAATTGCAAATTTCCAATTAAATGAGTTTTGGTTGCTTCTA
Organism: Physocephala rufipes; assembly: GCA_963966595.1. Taxonomy (NCBI): domain Eukaryota; kingdom Metazoa; phylum Arthropoda; class Insecta; order Diptera; family Conopidae; genus Physocephala; species Physocephala rufipes. Next base: position 4,015,265 of record OZ016502.1, read on the forward strand.
TTTATGTTGCTGTTCTTGTGTTCACTGCTTGCCGTCAGCTTGCATTTGACGCCTTTCTCGATAATCGATTAAACATACCAAGTAAACAACTGACTTGACCAACCGACCAACCGACAGATCGGGACCACGTGTCTTAGCCATGTATATCATGCGTTGAGGTTCAGAACTGAATGTAAATTTGCTCGTGCACCTGTGTGGATTTTCAATTATAAACATCTACATGAAATATACTCATGCTTGGAAATGGTGCTTTCTGAAACACGTCCGTGATGGTCATTATTTTCAAGACTAGTCGGTCAATATTATCGATACGGAAGATTTTATAACACAAAATTGAACAAAATCATTCTCAATTAAACTCATCTTTATTGAATGTTTGTTAAGAAGAAAAATCAAATAAAAAATCGTACAGACGTATCTGCGTAGACGATTGTTTAGAAACATATTTTCAGAGAATCTTCATCTTCATCTACAGCGTTTTATCCTAGTACGAAATTTGGCAACCAGTGCCATGAGATATACGCCTACTAAATCTTGGATAGATTTAAGATTGTAGTTTCAAATAGAAAGACATCTCGAAAAAAGGGGGATGGCTTAAAAAGGTTCATTACCGTGAACATATTCGACTGTGTTGGATGAACATAACAACAAAACACCAGCAGGGAATGTTGAAGACGAATACTTTAATTTTGGAATAAATCCAATTAGTCCTAGACACAAATTGGTTACCATTTGACATGAATTCAATAAATCCGAGACGCGAAGTAGTTAGTTTTTTTTTAGAATACAACTAACGTAGATATTAACCATCACCCAAACGGAAAAGAGTAATAATTACCTCCGACGAAAAACGAAAACATTCCAAATTCAATCCCTTAAATCCAATTTGAGAATGAAATACTTTTAGTTTGTGTGTTAGTGTGTGTATATATATTTCTGTGTGTTCGTGGCCATCTATGAGGCACGTTGCTAACGTAGCAAAGGAGAAAAGCAAATTATAGAGTACGGTGAGGGGGAAAGGGTTGGGGCATGAAGGGTAGGCGGTGGAAAATAGAAGGAAGCAAAAACCATAGAGTTGAGGTGGTGAATAAAACGGTTGTTTTTTTTAAAGAATCCCAAATTTTAACAAATCACACAGTGCGCCATCACTGATGAAATGTGTCTATGAATCTGAATACGGTTGTACGGATGTGTGTGTTTACTCAGGCATGTGATATTAGGGTATCTGTGGATGCGACGCTATATTTTCATATGAGTACAAATATAATACGCCCTTCAACTCTGTCATCCCGTTTTTATAAGAACGCATAAAGTCCATTGTGTGCTTTTCGAAAACAACACATTCGGGTTTTTTGCATAATTTCATTTCTTTCGACGGAAATTTTTCAGCAGCTTTTTTGGCTGCTTGGGCCTTTACATCTATCGTCTATTTTTTTTTCTTTCATTCGTGTGTGCGTCTGTTCGTCTAGAGAGCAATATTTCTGTATTATTTCAAATCAACGGAATTTTCAATTTTACGTAAAAATATTTAATATTTTTTTTGCATGTTCGGAGTTTTATTTATTCAGATATTGATACCATACGATATTATCCGACAGCATTGTACACTGATTCACTATTTAATTAATTCTTGTGTGTGAATAAAAATATGAATGGATTTAGTAAAGCCGTGGCTTTGATAGCCATTAATGTGCATTTCTGTGTTTATATCTCTAGAACTGTTTATATTTCTATCCAGTTTATATCTCTATCCTACTTACATACATGACAATTTTAATCTTGACTGTAAACATGCGCCTAAGGCTTATATATGTGGATACAAACACACACCTGAAATCGAATGGATAGAATGGAATAGATTTGAATAGTGTGGAAAATAGTGTGGTTTAGTTGGTTAAGGCAATGTGGCTCGGTTGCATTTGTTTTTCCATTAAAAGACAAAATATAAAAGGAAGAGTAAAAAAAAAATAATTCGGAATACGCTGAACATTAGCAAGGAATATAAATCAAGCCCAAAATAAAATTCCAATTTCATTCCTTATCCAGTTTCATCTACGGACTGTTTTGTTTTGTGTAATGAGCACACGCCTCACTCTGATTGCTTGTGCACGTCATCGTATTTTACGTTACGTCACGCCAAAAATACGAAATGGCAAAAACCAGGCAAATAAAAATGAATTGAATGTATTCCGTAGGAACGAATGATTGAACGATACCGCATGCCTTTGTGCCTTTGAAGACGGTAGGGTTTCCTCTAACCAATGCTGCGGAACGAAATTGTCAATATCACTCTTTATCGTCAATACGAGGCGAAGCATTTGCTAGCTGATTTTTTATTAAAATACGGTGAAATTCAAATGAATGTAGTAATAAAGAAATGGACGAACGGAGAAATATATCAACGAATGAGCGAACTAACGAACGAATAAAGAAATAATTGAACAAAATCAGTTGAATGAAAATTACTTTTATACCCGTCTGATACTATAAACCCCTTTGATACTTTGATAATTAAACATACATTTATAGTTTGATCCTAATAATCAGTCCACCGCCCACGCCCATTTTTTGTTCAAAATTTCGTAAAAATAACAATAAAATCACCAGAGAATACTTATGTCTGGAGCAAGCTTTACACAGAAGCAAATATAGTCAATATATACTTATAATTTTGACCATAAACGAGATTATGCATCTCTACTCAGTGCAGAATTCATAGTCTAGTTTTAGGCACTCGATAACTCGAGAACAAGGAACGGAACCTTTCGAAACTCAAGGGCGCAATAATTCACTCAATGCAATTCTCTTTCAATCACTTCCTCTTATCTCTTACTCCCAACGACCAAGTGACCATTCCTTTTGGTGAGCTGCGGGGCTTATCAAAGCAACCAAACAAAGAACATAAAACCATGAAGCCCACTGTGCGGTTTGTATCCAGTTATTATGCCTAAAGTCGATTTTGTATGGTATGTATGGTGTAAAAATTGTATAGTATAAAGAGAGGAAATGCTGAGTGGTGGGTTAGTGGTGAGCATGTATATCGGAAATAATGAAAGCATAAAAGTTGATTGACCTACAACAACAAGAGCAAAAGCTTGCGCACTCGGTCAAGATGTCAAGCAATCAAATCCTTTATTATTCTTCACTTAAGTACGAAAATGAGGATGAGTAAGAAGGAGGAAAGAACAAGGGTTGGAGGAGAGAAAGAACCGATAAGAGCCAGCAGCTTTTATACTAAAAGTGTATCAAACTTCATGACCTATGATTCTTATATTACAGGGATATATTTGGGAGTGCATGTGTATGTGTGTCAGTATGTGTTTCTGTACGTCCCATGGACACCGGAACAATTTCCAATTAAATTCTGGCAATATCTCAGTTTTGATGTTATATTCATGTATGTACTATCATGTATGTAATATCAGTAGCATTCAGTGGCGTATATTCGTCGACGTGTTTCTTCTAGGGCCGGAAGGAGGACGACACAAATTCACAGGATCCTCTCGGATGTAGGGTACAGAAAAGTAAATAAGGAAGATTAAAGAAAAATATGGGACATTGTAAGAAATCGATAACTTTTAAAGTGACCTGGAATTTCTCTGGACATCGAAACCAGCCACTCATTTCTGAACAGGTGGGGTCACAAAACAATTTTGTTCATATTCTCTTTACAAGTTTTGTACAAGCAGGAGTGTTCCGAGTTCCCAGATTAATCCCGTAAGTACGTCACTGCATGATATTGTGAACATATTTTTAGGTTATGTCGTACAATGACCTTTATATCCTCTACTCTAAAGATACGTATCGGCAGATACATTTTATTCGAACTTACGAATTTCTCTATGTCTCTCTGGAGATTCAAGTTTCCTTGGCCTCCGGTACGCACTAAAGCAAATAAATATTGGACAATCTTTAGGATGATTTGGAGATAAGTAATATTTTTAGAAATTGACACTTGATATATTGATCTTCATTAGTATTGATATTCATTTATAGTATGTATAAAGCTGAAACAATTTTCTTAATTTTCTGAATCCTTCCTTCTTAATCCTTCGAAAAACTTTAGAAGGCGACAAAAAGAGGTCTACCCGCAGAAGCACCGGTCGGATTTTGTTTCTTCGATTGTTCAATATAAGAAAGCCTTTATTGATTACTGTCATTCATTTAATTTCAAATTAATCTGAAAAACTCTGAGATGTTAAAAAAATTTATTCTGAAGAGAAAATTAAGAGAAGACTTAGAAATTAAAGAATTTATGAATATAACGCTTTTCAGTTAAGCACGAAATTTTTACTGGCGGTAAAAATGGACGATTACTCCGCCTCGTCTCGTGCACTTTTCATTCCCGGATTTCGATTATTATTTTTTAATAAAAAAGGAAAGATAAATAAACCAAAAGTCTTTGATCACGCAAATATTTCTGGCTAAAATGTTATTTTTTTACTTTTTTGGGAATACGGACTGTTTTTTATACTCTTTACTATCCTGTGCTTTCTAACATCCTTGACAATAAAAAATGCCCTCAAAGTGGAATGCTTCAACGTGTATTTGCCTTTGATACGCCTTCATCAGCGACTACTTGGGAATGTCACATTCATCGTATGTATGCGACAATTTTCATCATTTTTCGTTGCTTTTGAATAATTCACATATTACGCATCTGCTCCATTTTCTGATGACTAAAATCATATGCTGTCAACGGGTGTGTTCCTGGCGCATATCACATCACACGAGCGGACGCACAAAGAATCTACCAAACGTCGGACACATCACAATCTGGCGCAGGGTTCGGTAGCCAACAGCGCTTTGTGTACAGTCTGTTCATGATGATGCAATGATCCATTGCTTCCAGCGAAATTTTGTTCACAAACACACTGGTTTTTTCAGTTCACAACTATCACAAATATACACTTCGCGCATTTCCCCCGCATTTCGGCTTCTACACTGTTGCGAACCCGTGTCCATTAAAACCTTGTTTATATTAATTAATTAGCGGTTTTTTGTTTTATATCAATTCATTGATTGCGGGGCTGCAGGAGCCAATACCACAATTATGAACACAACATCAATAAGCATTGTGGCGCGTCTCCGGTATCCTGTCGCAAAACCGCGCATGGTATACGCGAACCCAAAACAAATTCATCGGTGAGTGGTAAAGAGTATACTCTTTCATTTGATTGATTAAAAGCTGATTTGAAAAATTGATTTTTATGTAGTGCACAAGAGTTTAAAAGAGACGTAAAGAAATTATACAATATGTCTCGAGTAGAGGTTGAATGGCTTTTAAAGGTTGAATGGAATACAAAATTAAATTAAAATTTTTGGGAATTTATGTGAAGACTATACTCACGTAAGCCTCTTGAAGCCTCTAGAAGTACGCAAAGAACAAATGGGGGAAAATAATTAAAATATCGTCCTTGTATGGCATAAAGGGTGGCACTATTGACGATAAAAAATAGATGAAGGAAGTTAAGAAGGCAAGAGGAAAAAGAATGTCTAACAGATAGTAAAGGACAAAAATGTACCCTTATGTGTGTGGACTATGAACCTTTTACCAATCTGCTAAAAATCGGTTACTCGGCATACTAGAATGAACACCTAAACCATTCATGACATTGCCTATTTTACTATTCGTTAGCTTTCGTTTATGCGGCCCTTTAATCGATCTACCAGCATGAGCAGATATATCAGAGACAAAAAGTGAAAGACAGATAAAACGAGAAGCACGAAGCGCAAAATAAGGTTACCAAACAAATCGGAAAAAAATAGGAAAACATAGAATGGTAATTAAATAAGGATAAAGTGATACGTTAAATAGAGGAAATTTCGTTATGGTTAAAGCTCAAAAAGAGAAAAGTAAAAAGCAATAGTATTTTCAAAAAAAAAAAGAAGTGACAAACTTTGTTTGGCACGCTCTGATGCATTCACATGCATGATTCAAAATACAAAGTGTAGGTAGTCATTTTCGTCAACCATGAACTAAAAACTACTGAAATATGTTCTGGATTCAGGGAGGCACACCCCAGAAGAAACATATTCTGCAATCTGTATTTTGAGGCATAGGCAGGAGATGGCAGCCACCTTGCCCTCTGCCACGATTCAAAAACTAAAATAAATAAGAGGAGAATGTGTGAGGTCAGGAGGAGACGGCGAGGTGGCAACCGTGCAGGTTACGCTACAGATGACATTGACGAGGCGGATTATAGTGAAGTTCACATAAGACCGCTTTGTGTAGGATATATCCGCGGCGAAAATTTTGTATAATATATTGCTTTCTTCCAAAAAATACAGGAAAAGTTTTAGACATCAAACAGATCTATCTCTCAGAAAATGATTTCAGAAATACACTTTGCTATAGATCGTTTTGATGCAACATCTATTGGTGAGGCTATCGAGAAAAAGTTGAACATTTTTCGAGAACAGAAGGAAGATCGATAAATTTTTAATACCGTTAGTTAAAGATACTATAGGGCACATTTAGAAATTGATTTTATTCTAATGATTCCATTGAAAAAGTTGGGATGACAGGTTGGCCCGTCTGCTACGACCAAGTTTAAGTTTATGGTGCCTCAGTCGATTTGGAGATCTTTTAACAATTTTCAATTTTGTCACTGATTCTTTAAAAGTTTCCCCACTGTAATTCACTTGATTGAATTGAATTGAATCAATTGCCACGTAGTTTTTCATTTACTTATTTTCTCGTTCGTGCAGCAAATGCTGCAAACTATTTCCAAGCTTTCAACACAAAACAATAAACTCATCTCGATGATGTCGTTTTATATAGGATATAATGACAGTGTATATGATGGTATATTTTACCACTGTAGTAGAAATAATAAAATCTGCCACAAAGGTTTAACAATTTTCAATTTTTACAATTGGAGTATCTTCATGATTTTTAGAGGCAGGCTAAAGAAGTGTAAGGGCCTCAAATGGCAGTGACCGGCATGTACGGACTACGTCGCCGCCATAATCTAATAATGTTGGTTGGGAACATCGACCAAGTGTCTATGTATTGGCATCATGGAAGATAAGCAAGATGTGATATATCCCTTACATATATATTTATTCGAAAGCCCAATAGCTCCTGGTGGTTAACCCAGTTGGTTAGGGTTAGGCATTTTTTGTCCGCGATTGAAGAAGGCTTTCGTGGTATCGGAACTTCTTCCCATTAACGTAGTCGTTACGTTCGAAAATGTTCGACTTTACTAAGGGTTTGCTTTGACAAATAAGATCTACCTTCTGATCTACCTTCGAATTTTTCATGATTGAAGAATTATTCGTATGTTCAGAAGACAGATGCTCTAAAGAAAATTCTTAGAGTTTGTTACACTTGCCTTGAATTTCTCACAGAATGTTCTGTATCTTAATCATCATTATCTAATAATCAATGTTCATCTTGTCAACGGTGTTGCATAACGCTGTCAGACCTTTATTGATGCTAAATTCTAATTAATTTGCTCAGCAGTAAAACCCTGTCTGCAAACCGCATTTGGCGTAAAATGATTGATCTGTCTTCAATATGGTTGTCGAAATTTACAGTGTCCTTGCGACTGTATGTAATTTCATTATAAATAGCCCGGAAAAGCTGGCTGCCGTCGCGTCCTCCGACGCTGAATCTGTAATGAAAATGAATTTCGGAAGATTTTGGTTGGAAAATGTCGTTACGTGTTGGAAAAACGAGACGTCGAGTGGAGAAAATATGGCAATGTGATGAGATGCGATTTCGTTGGAAAATTGTGTGTTTGTGGGGGAGTAGTACTCTTTTGCCCATAAACAACAAATTCTGGCAGGACTATGTGTGTGTTAGTTAGTGTGTGGGTGGTTTGGTTGAAAAGCGACAAAAACAACGAACAAACGAAGATTGATGAATTCAACCGCAAGGGCTGAAATTTTGAAATAGACTGAAATAGCAAATGGAAATGGAAGAGGAAGAAGGAAGGAGAGAAGAGAGTATCAAAATATACGAGTTGAAACGCAACATTGCAGCGCATGATGATAACGTATTGGCATTGTGCGCATTGACGCAATGATATTTAATCAAACATACACACTCACTCACTCACACTCACTCACTTACACACACATGCACACACCCACATACACGACTACAACTCAATAGAAGTTCATTTGAAAGTTTCCCTCATACAAAGTATTAAAGAATATAAAAAAAGAAAGCAGAAAATGGCAAAATAATTATAATAAGCAAAAGTTTTGTTTTTCTATTTATAGGATCTAATGTGTTCTATCTGCATGTAACATAGTAATTATATTCTTGCTCAAATCACCTCCTGAGTCGATTTAACCATGTTCGTCCGTTTGTCTATCAAACGTTCGTCTATTCAAACGTTCGAATGTAATTCGGCATGCGTATTCTTTATCATTATATCCTGTTTTGGACTGAACGTAAACAAAATCGAATGAGCGGCACACCCTGTTTTTATAGTCCATAAATATAAATTAAGCCATGTTTATAGTTCATTTTTTCAATTTCAATTTCACCTTAGAGCAATTTTGAAATTGCGTTGCAGAATAAAATATTTCCACTAAAAACATATTCTTGAAACTGAGCGTGTCTACGCATTATGATACGTTATGTTTACAGGAGAGCGGGAATATGTTCTGAATAATACTCATAAGAACGGACATGGTCCGCCTGCTGTTTATATGATATAAGAAACAAATTTATATCACGAGTACAGCGTATATGAGTTTCTGCAGAGCCGAGGTTAGCAATCTTAAGCGTTTTCTTTTGTTTCTTAAATTAATTTCCTGCATTCTAGTAATATTTCTATTTATTGAATGCACATATTTTTATTTGTGTGATAATTTTATTGTTCGTTTGTGTGCTTACGCTATGAAAATATGTTGGTTTTCTCTTCTGTGAAATATGTAAGCAGTCAAACACAGTCTCAGAAAAATGGTTTCAGTTTTCGAGATATGAAGCCGATTACGTTTGAGAAAGTATACTAACGGTTGGCCATGAGAAATAGATAGAGTATTCTAGACGCCTTTGAGTTTTTAAAAGTTATGAATATGATTTGTTGTTTTTGGAAAATATTCTTTAGAAATTTTCAAAATTCAAACTATTTTAAAGCATTTCATAGAGAACAGCCAGTGTGCACATAAGTATAAATACACAAGCAGTATATGGAATAATGTATATTAAAAATCTTGTAAGAATTTTTGCAGCAAAAGCCAAAGCAGCAAAAGCAAAATCTGGCCAGGCGATAAATCAGACAAACGAAACCAAGAATAACAGCATCAAAATTTGTATCACTAACAACAACGTTGCCACATAGTTCTCTTCACCATGTCATTTTGCAGTGCACCAGCTGAGAATAGTAAACGAACAAACAAGCATAATCAGAGAAACGTCAGGGTCGAATAAGAAACAATCGTCTGTCTCTAAAACACTCACATGAACACAAACGCACTAATGCATCTGTATGCATACATAAACGTCCACACAAACGACTCTGCCAGCGTTTTTGTTTCTGACATAATATTACAATAAATCAAAAACATACATCAAAATGATGTAATGCAAGCTAGCAAGTACAATCACTTTAAAAATGAATGAAATCAAACAGCTGGCCTATAAGGAGGAAGAAAGAGGTAATGAACGGATATGTTGAACATTTCTTCTATCAACGTTTGAGAACATTTTGAGAACATTTTAGTTTTTGTTTTCAAAAAATGTAATTCCTCCGCTTTATATCTCCATTACTTTGACCGCGACTTTTTATGAAATGAAATTGTAAAGTCCAATTTTTCAGTTTATTGAAATTTATAAGTTAAAATTTTATGAGCGAGGTGGCAGTGTTAGTTATCATAAATTCACCAGAGTGCGTGGAGTACCCGCTAGTATACCTACCATACCACCTGTGGTCTTTTGCGGGAAATACTGTGTTGAAGGTGACTTAATTAATTTAAATTAACCAAGAAAAAGACAACGCAATACTAAAAAGGGTGCGATTCTGTCACTGATTATTAGAATGAATTTAGTGTTCTTATTTATAAAAAATTAATTCCACTTTTTTAGTATTTATCGAGGATATACGAGTATGTGTGTGCATGTGTCTGCAATTGATGGTATTGTTGGCGCAACGATTGCCTAACAAAAGCTGCCACTGGTTTTGTAGGAGCTTGTTGGCGTGGCGCCAAAATTATATACTACCAAATCTACGCCATTACATTTCTTTGTAGTGAAATAGATTTCCATTTCTTTTGTTTCGTCTGATTTTCCAATATTGTTTTATTCCTTTTCGATTTTCATCCAAAAACGCCCTTTTGGTCCGTTCCTCATTTGTTGGCTTCAATTTATATTTTTTTGTGTGACGGCAGTTGTTACGTAAATAGATGGAAGGTGTCCATACGGACGGTGTAGGGTATGAGATAATTAAACTCAATGTGGAGTAATAAAAAGTGATTTAATGGATTTTATCGGATGAATTAGAAGATCTCTAATTGCGCCCAATGCGCTTGTGATCTTAAGCGTAGGCATGAGCGCGAGCATGATGCGAGTAATTGATGCTGAAAAATTAGTGTTCATTCTTTGGGAAAATAGACAAAGATGAAAAAAAAGAGATTTTTTCTCTGAACATTTCAGTAATAAAACATGTTCTAGATGGGAAAAGATTTATTGCATTTACGGAGGTGAAGTGAGTTGGAAATAAACTCGAGCGTATAAAATTTGAAACTAAATGAAACTGTATGAACTGAATGAAATTGAAATAAACGGAACTGGGCTGGGATAAATTGAAATAGAAATAAAATTAGCTAAAATTGAAATTTAGCAGGATTAAATTGAAAAGGTTGGAATTGAAGAGTTTGGATTAAACGAGTTGAAATAAGAAAGAAATTGAAAACAAATTTATTGAAATTGAGAAAATTAGAATTGAATAAATTCCAAATAATTTAACAAATTTGGATCAAAATTAAATTAAATATTGTATTGAATACGCACTCGAAATAAAACTGAACAAATTTGAATCGAATTTGAACGTGAAGGAAGCCTCTGTCATGGATAAGAGCGCTTTGATTACTCTGTACGTAAAATTATGTATAATATTGATTAACTTTTGAATAGCTAAGAATAATTAAAAACATTTAATATAATTAAATAAATTGAAAATAAATAAATAAAATTTTGAAATTTTGTATTCATGTTGACTCCGTTGAAAGCTACATTACCTTAAAATCGTTATGCTCGCACACTAATTAGAAAGTAATGAAATTTGCAAAACGTACAAACTTTAATAAAGAGAACACTCGATAAGAGGAATAGCCTTTGAAAGGAGGCGTGTGTTTGAGAATTCAAAGAAATTAAAGGAATGCGTTTCAAACGAATGAAACGAGAATTATATTTGAAAATCAGATTCAGGCATATCAAGGTTTCAGTACTCGAGGTTTCAGTAATTCAGTAACACCTAAAATATTATACATGTCTCAAGTGTTTTTCTTCCTCCGGATTGATTTATACCCTTATTCACAAAGTCACCGGGTGAGTTAAGACGACGTCGTCTTAAAAGTCACTTTTCGAGAGACGTCGTATTCACAAAGTCACATTTTGAGCGGGTGACCCTATTTTACGTCGTTCCCACTGCTTAACGTAGTATTTTTGTTGTTATTTAAAGATGGTGGAATTTTCGGTGTTGGTGCACGAAATTTTACTCTTGTGGCTGTGTTCAATAATAAATTTCTTTAAAAAAATTGCACCACATTCAAAAATTTTTGATTTTTTGGGCAATATTAGACCAATAAATGCTGAAAAAGGAAAGAATAGTTGAAAGAAAATGTTATAACAACATTTATTTCGTTTTTTTATAACATTTTTTGCTTTTTGTTTGAACAATAATGACAAGCATAATTTTTATTGTTGGAAGTTATGCAACCGTGCAAATTTGTATAAATGCGAACATTTATTAGAAATATCTCAATATAGAGTCTCAATTCATAAAAAAGTAATTTCGAATGAACTAAAATACGAAAATTCACTGACAATATCGATAGGTTGTACCCAAAAATATTAGTGGTTTTATATTTCTCTTATGAGTGCGTCTTAACGATATCTTAAGTGTATTTTCGTATTTCAATTCACTCATAGGCCCTTCTGTATAAATATGTTTATGTAAAGCGTACAAAGGATAAGGTCTGATCTTCCGTCGGTAATGCACATTGATAAAATGATGACACTCAAAATTTTCAAATATTTGTGGAGCTTCACAACTAGTATACTTCGTCTGACGGTGTGGAACCATCGGTAGTTCTAATATGTTCCTAATTCTTAGTGAAGAAGTATACTTTAAAGTGTAAACTTGAGAAGAGATTTGATAACAATATACAATGTAAAAAATAGCGAAGCAAACAAGCACCGCCAGAGGAATAAACTGGTATCGAACCCGCCAATCATATAAATAGGAAATTGTAATGTGTGGAACGATCTTAGGAGATTTATAATTTATCTTCGAAAAATCGCCACATTGCCCATATCAATAGTATGATAGTGAAATACAATGATTGTGAAAACAATTAAAATTTCAAATGTTTTTTCATTTGGTTGCGTATAACAAATATATTAAAAATACAAGGATATAATTATAGTTTTAAAAACGAAAATTCATTTTTAAAAACCAAAACAGCAAATTTTTGTTGAGAGACGACCCCTAATTTGGTGTCATCTTATTTGAGACGACGCGTCGTCAATTATTGACTTTGTGAATACCGATTTCTTACGTTATTGACGACGACGTCGACAGCTGATGCATTTTGCTCATATTGAGAGACGGCGTCGACTTTGTGAATACCACCCGTCGTCTTAAGACGACGACGACGCATAAAAGTGACTTTGTGAATAAGGGTATTAATATCATGCGAGGATGAATTGCTCTTGTCGTTGGTGTTGGGTCCTTGCTATCAATAAAATGTGGCCACTAATAAATGCGCCTGTTCCAGTGTGGGTGTATGTGTGAGTGTGGGCATGCGTGTATATATGTGAGTGGGTGTTTGTGTACAGTGTATGTGTTTGACCATACTGTTAGGATGAAAAAACGAAACGAAACCGGAAATTAAATTGTGTCGCACCGGTGGAATTCGATTGAACCGAACCATGACATATACGTCGGTTTTAGCAGGAGACACCTGGATTCAATAAAACCTGGATTCAATCAATTTGATAAGGAGCAATTCGGTAAAACTGACTGCGGCCAGAAAAATTGCAATATGAAAGAATGCACGAATGAATGAATACATTTCCGGAAGAGTATATTCGGACATGACGTCATTACAAAAGGTTATGGTGCTTTTTTGAAATTTAAAACATTGAAACTCCGGAGAAAAAATTTAAGGCTTTGAGTGAGATAGAGAAAGGGGGGGGGGAATTGAGACAGATATTGGAGCATACGTGATTGGATATATAAGGATAGAGTGAAAGAAGAAGAGGGAAAGAAGAAATTGTGAGAGTAATTTTCATTTGGTTTCTTTTTGAGGTTCGTACAATGATAATCGCTGCCAACGAAAATGTTTAAAAATTCAAAAGGCAACAATGGCATTAATGAATTCTTATTTTTAAAGTATTTGCTGCCACTTGCTGATTTAGTTACGAGCCTAGATTAAGTAATAATAATCTAAAGTAGTAATAATCATCTCTTTACTGAATCTATATTGAAGATGATGATAAAGACGATGATGATGGGAGAATCATGAAACCACATGCAATTGTAATTGAAACTATTCCGCATTCGCTTCTATAAGAGTTTTTCTATTCTGCCTCTTCATTGCTTGTTTCTACCGCTTTACCGTCATGTCCTTCTTCTTTCTCTTCTTCGATTACACTGTGGTGATGTTTTCTAGAAAGCAGGGATATGTTTATAAAGTCGAGCAATAGTCGATGACTATTGCCTCTGAATAGAATAGGATGATGAATATAATAATCATGATGATAATGGTGGTGGTGATAGTTATATAATAGAATTGCAATTTTAAGAGATGTTATGCAAACCGCTTGGGAAATTTATTTGCTTTATCAAAATATGTTTTCGAAATGCTTTTCATCCGACGATTCGCCCAAGGGATATAATTTTGAAAAGTTTTCTTTTCATCAAAGTTAAAATTATATCCAAGAGAGAATTCTCAATATAAAGAATACCGTATTTAAAGAAGCTTTACCCAATAATCATCAATAACAATTTTGTCCGACGAAGTAATTCCAAAACTAAACGTAATCCGTTTGTTGATTCAAAATAATTCAAAAAAGAGATCAATATTTTCCTCGAAGTATTATAAAGTATTATAAGTATCGAAGTATTTTAAAAGGATAGGATTTTCCCCTAAGAACCTCTACTAAAAATTGGTGAAACTGTTGAAAATATTAATAGCTTTGTAAAACTTTTTTAAGTGGATTAAGACCTTTATTTAGGAGCATAAAGAGAGAATATTACCATTTGGTGTATCCAACAAATATAGCGTCTCCCTGTCTGTCTGTCGAAGTGCCCCGTAAAAATCACACAATTACCAAATTCTGGAAAACTAGAAACCTTTTCAAAGTCTAGAAGAGTCATCAAGCTGTTCCTTGACAAACTTTGCCCCATGATTATTGAATAAAATATATGTATAGGAAAAATGTTATCCTTTTTAGATGCCTACAATGATTTTATCTCTCTCCTAACAAAAATAAGATTTTGATTTAAAATAAGGAAAAGATATGTCTCGAAAACGTTTAAATTTATTTACAGATAACGTCTACTTCCAAAACTAAAACTTTGATGAAGGTCACTCCAACATAAAAGTATAAACAAATTTGACAAAGGCTGACAGAAGTTCAAATATACAAAGGTATATTCCTGTAAGGGACCACGAAACTAATATAAATTTTTTATGAATTCTACGGATATAAAACTCTTTTATTTAACCCCTCCCCTTAACACATGCCGTTTCAATGACTGTTAACAGGATGTAGATATTCATTTTAATTTCATTGTCTTGGCAACTTTTAAATAAATGCTCAAACCTTGCAAAAAATGCAAAAGACTTACCCTTGAAAAGTTTGAGTAAGTGACTTAGGTGAATATTCGTTTATGGTACTCCCAGAGGTTATGCGTCTGAATGGGAGGCTTTATAACGACGGGGTGAGAATAACCCAAATAAGATTTTCTGTCGTGGCAATTCCATGAGAAATTATTTCTAGTACAAAAATGTTTACTCTTGTCAAAATAATACAAAAAGTGAGAAAAAAGCGAAACTTAATGAAAGGATCATAAACTATCACTTAGCTTATAGTTGCGGAAATTCTTTTGATGTGTCAGATGTCAGATATTTTCTGAAAAAAAATCCATTAAAATATGTCGATAACTTTTAAACTCATAGGAATTTTGTGATCTTAACGATAAACAGCAAAACGCTGAAACATCTCTAAAAAATCAAAATTCAAGTCTCGGTAGTTGTTCGCCGCGAGTTCCAAAGCTTTGCAAATTTAAAGCCGAAAATAAAAGTTTTTTTTTGAATGTTTCAAAAACACGTAACCAAACCACGCAGCCAAAGTTTGTGGCTTAAATTGAATGTTAAATTAATGGTAAATATTTTATACTTTATAATAAACCAATTTTAAATAACCTTTCGAAAATCATCAACACAGCCATTACAAAAATCTCGATAGGCAATTTTTATTTCTATGAGTTTTATATTAAAAATCAATTTATATTAAAAAACGAAAGCCAATCAATACTTCAAATATTAGAAAAGGGGACTCAGAGCGTTTAACAAAATTTGACTTTTACTAATTGTTAATTCACCTAATTTCTTAGAGACGAACAAAAAATATAATTTTTTAACAAAAAAAAAGTGCATAAATAATGTAATAGAATCTGCAATTACTGCGTAGCCATACTTATGAAAAAAGCCAACCGACACAACTTTCGTACTGCATTCCGATGTTTTGGGGTCCTGAGACCTGCTTTGTGCTTCCGTTTATTGTGTTTCATTATGTGTGCCTTCATGTGTGAACGTGTATATACGCGTTTGTAATATTTCTTGTGTGCAAGTGTGTTCGTGAACGCGCGTGAGGCGGTAAGCAAACATTTTGATACTTTGTTAAATTCTTTCATTTCATAAAAAGGAGCGTAATAAAACCAAAAACAAAATTAGAAAAGGCAAACAAAACCAGTCCTTTGGGGATATCAAACGATCGTTGGTATGCGCCATGCCCCGCGGAATGTTAGCGTGGAATGGAGCAACATCAAAATAATGAATGTACACAAGCAGTAACAATATGCTGCTGTCGCAACTCGTTACGTCTCGAGTATTTTCCGTCACCAACAATGCCATCGGGGTTAGAACCAGCGCGACAGAAGCGAATGAATGTAAGGGGCGAGGGAAGCAACATGCGTTGGTAACTAGATTTTTGTTTGGGTATAGAAGTATGTTCATTTTAAAGCCGTGCAATTGGGCTGCATCAGACGCACACAATGCATCAGTATCAAATCATAAATACCATTTACAAAAGCAGGCATACATATACATGGGTGCGCACCTCATCGCATTTACCTAAACCCTTCACTTAAACCCTGCCTTTTCCATCTACGCGTCTACACTTTATTACCAACTTCCTCTTATAACCGCCCACAAGTTCCGTGTTTTTTGTGCATCACAATTTTCCGTTTGACGTTCATATTAATGATAATGATGAGAGCACACGTACATGAAGCTTAATCGATTGGCTTCGATTATGCCGTGAAATTAAATTGAAATGACGCGGAAATAATAGACAGGAGACTTCAGCCTTTGGTTGTTTTAGTTAACTATTTTTCCCATCTTCAAACCAATTATGTTGGTGCATATATTTCTGTGGTTAATGATGTGACAGTTGTTTCAAATTTGTGTTAATTTCAATGAAAATGACATTGATAAAAATTGTTACTTAAGCAGTTAATGAAAACTATTCTAGAATTAAAAAATTCTAGAAATATTCAGCTGCATTATTTTTTATTCTAATCAATGAATTTGTTTTACGGCGATTTAAAGGACCATTTGCATAATCAAGAGATGTCAATCATGATAATAACTCAAAGAAAACCGCAAGTATTTCCAAAAGGGGCATAACACCAATATAGCACAGATCAATCAGAGAAGTCCCTCAAGAATGTTTGGCCCCTCAATTTACTCAATGAAATTAACATTATCTCGTAATTTGGAATAATTTTAGCAGAAGCTTTGTAAGTAAGAATATGCCGGTTCTGTTTTGAGAAGATACCGTGGCTCATTTTAAACCGAAACACTTAACTCTGTCACATTATCGATACTTAAAGCCATTCACTGTCTCACATATAGTATGACACACTTTAGAGCGTATTTGTTAGGATAATGGTTTACAATTTAACCGCTGTACCACGTGCATCCTGTCCTTCTGGGCGGTTATTAGGTTTAAAAATTTAGCAATGACTGCAAACCATCAGTGAAAATTGGCAAAAAAAAAATTAAAAAATTGGTCGGAAATATAGCTGACATTTATGAAGGCAAGATGTTTAGTGTAATCTTTTTCAATAATTAAAACCTTACTTCTAAATTTTTTAAACATTTAATAAACTGGTTTTCATTTATCTCTCCTTTCCTCTAAAAACAATCATATATTCATTAAATAAAGCTACAAACAAAAAAATTACTTCAATATGACTTTCCTTCAGTTACATCAATATTTTATTAAAGAGCACGTAGCATCACTAACCTATTGTTTCAGAACCACAAATATGCAGCTAACAAAAACAACAACAAACAGAACAAAAACAACAACAACCCACAACCAACATTGAGTGCTTGGTGTTGCCAACGTCAACCTAGGCGACTGTCAATTATTGATGTCGTTCATGTGGTAAAATTCAGTTTTTGTGAAACGGAAGTCACATAGGTCAACGACCGCATTCGCCAGGCTGATGAACATAGAGGATGTATGAACTTATATTACAAACAAGCGTGTGTATTTGTGTTCAAACAAGTGTGCTTAATGTGGTTTATGGAAAAACATAATCGATAAAACGAGCCAAGAAATAAAAGTATACAAAACATTGGAAAACCGCGGTTAATATCGTAAATATTCTCCGTCAGTTTCTTCAAAAGCAGAAATAAGTTTATAATATTTAAAATTTTTTATTGGATTTTTCTGTCGAAACCAAATAGTTTTGTGTTCGTAAAACAGATACATCTTTCAACAATTTTCATAATCTAGACGTCGAAAGGAACAATGAGTATGAAACGGCTGTATAATGAAGAGCTGCTATTTTTATTAGTAATGTGATTCAATGTGATTAATGTAATTAAATTCCATTCTTTTATAGTCTTTTATAATCGTATAATATACTCTTGGGACGTGAGCAAATTAAAAATGTTTTGAAATGTGTTACTTATTTATACATATAATATGTATATATATTATACATATATTCATATAAAAGCATAAAACAACAAATCTAGGTATGACCGCAAGAGAATATTCTGCACGTGTGCTTTCTTCAAAATGGCTATACTGGGAGGAATTAATGAGTGTGCCATGAATTTATGGCCTTGCGCCATTACCAAATATTAATCTCATCCAAACTAAAGCAATATTAAATTCTTATGCGTATGCAAACACTATATATATTTGCGTCGAACACTTCAAAATATGTGTTTTCATATTTATAGGAAATTAAGTTGATTGCTTTTTGAAAAGTATATATCAGTCCACAGTTATTTGGTTCAGTTTTGTTTGGTATTAAGCGAAGATGAAGTATATAAAGGAAACTATAATTCACATCACAGATACAATTTTAAGCAGTTCTCATTGATCATAATTACATATTTCTAGTATATTGACATAATTTAATCATCATTAAGTTAATCATGATTAATATGGTTTCGCAAACATCTAATGGTTCGTTCTTGGTATTTAAAAGCCTTTTCGTTTCGGTAAATATTACTGTTTTCGTTCAGAGCCAGGGCCGTCACGCGGCGCCGGAAATCAAAATTTGTAATTTGAGAAGGAATGAATCGACGTAGAAGATTGTTTAGAATTTAGGATTTTCTCAAAAATATTTTAAAATTCAAAATTTTGAATACAAATTTTTCCCTCGAAGTAATTCAAACTACATTGTTTCCTGAAATAGCATATTATATATTGTATAAAATCGATTTCTTCCAATGAAATCTATTTAAAAATTATTTTAGAGTTTAATTTAAAGTCTTGATTTGAGTATTCTTTTTAAAATTTTAAAGGTGAAATTAAAAGCAATTTAAAGATAATTTAAACCAATTTTTGTGAACTTGATTTGACCATCTTGACCAAAATTTTTGTTGGAAGCCCATTGGACATAAATCAGATCAAAGCAATATTTTAATGATAAAGCTTGAGAGGAGGTTTTAATGAGAATTTTTAATTAGCCAAATTTATGTATTAGAAGAAATTGTAGCGCAGAAGAAGAAGAAGTGCCTATATAATTTCTGGTCGTATTAAAATCAAAATGAATTCCCAATTTTCTTTACAAAGTCGAAATATTTAGCAAATGAAGAACTAATAGCATTTTATTTAAAATTTTATTCTAGGAAAATCTAATAACTTTAAAAACTTTTGGAGATTTATTTAATTTTACCTTTCGGTAGACAAATTATCGTAAAAAAATGATTACACCACTTTAAAATCGAAAGTAAAAAAATTTTACTGTGTGGAAACGCCTGAAAGGCGGAAATGCGAAAAGTACCACAAATGCGTAGGGAATGATGAAATTCTTTGTGGTCTAATTAAATCTTTTTCAGCTCTTATTTGTTTCAAAGTAGTCTTAAAGCGCATTGTCAATTATTTTTGAATTTGAACATCCTTTTGTTGCATCCTTTTTAATGCACACATCCCTTTCGTGTAAATTATAAAAATAAATAATGAAATGGTTTCAAAAAGCGCTCGAAGACGAATAATGAACATTTTTTATCACGGTCGATTTTATAACCCGGTGGATTATCATCAATCACCTTATGGTTAAACTTTTTCACAACAAAAACTAATTAAATTATATTTTAAAGTGCTAGACAGGACGCAACAAATGTGATGGAGATATTTGTAAGTTTTTTAGTTCGTTAGAATCCGTCTGACATTTGTTTCATTGTTGATAAACTTTAAACCAACCAAATTGTAACATGTCTGATGTTGCGGCTCCGGGTAGCTCGTAAGTAATGGTGCCAATTACAATCTAAACTTACTAAAAAACCTAAGCAGACCTAATCAACAAATAAGCCGACAAAAGTTTATCTAACACAGTCAGAACAGTCGGGGTGGGGTTATTTTATCCAGAAAAATATCGTTACATTCGTCGCTTTCTTTGTTGTTTTTTTTTTTTTTTTTTTTTTTTTTGTTCATACGTTCATTTATTTATACGTTTACTTGCTTGCATGGGCGTTTATTCGCTTATTCTTCAGAGAATCATCTACTCTTTCGACTTCGTATGCCTTAATTCGACCTTTTTATACTTTTGTTGGAAACTTACACCGACAAACTGATCTGAACTCATTGCAATAAACCGCATCCAATTCTAGAATTCTTGTGGTTTTGCATCTATTTCAAAATATATTATTTTTATGTACATAGAAGAACTTCAACAGATTTGACTCCAGTTCAGTTCGTTTGGGATTTTGATTGCAAATACTTTGAACATTGACTTTTTGTTGCATTTCCACATTCCGTCTTTACCATTTCTCCCATTTCTCTTTCTTTTGTCTTCCTTCCTGTCCTCTAGTGATACCCTTCGTTTCTTCAAGTGAGTTTATCGATCTTTCCTTCATTTTTCCATTAAAATAAATATATTTCTTAGACTAAACGACAAGACTGCCGCTTAAATAGCTTCTACTGGAGCCACCATCATTCCCCTCGCAATTTTTGCTTTCTTTGACAATCAACCTTGTCAAGTCATTCGCTCTTCAAGCACTTTTCAAGGCATTTGCAAATCTACTACTCTGCCTTTACTGTCTTTGCCCTTTGTCTCCTTATTTGTCACTCCCACAAAACTACCGCGATCTTTTGGTATCTAATGATATCCCGTCGTTCAGGGAGAATTCGCAGAAAATCAGAAAGCCCCAGAAGGGAAAAATAAGAACAATGTTGGAAAATGTGATACAAGAAAAGCTTTTACGATACTTTAATGAGTTTAATGATCTTTAATGAGTTTAAATTTATGGATATTGTCATCGATGCAATTGCGATGCTGCTTGTGGCCACTGTTGTTGTTAATATTGTTGTTGCCGTCATTTATGTTCCTATAGCATTTCTCCCAGAGTTTAAAGTAAGGAGTGGTTGTTTAAAATAAGAAGCCTTTTCGGTTCTAAACATTTTATTATCCACACGCGCGTAGACTCAGAAACCAAAAACTTTGTTATAAATAATGAAATCCAGACGTGAAAAATCTCTGGCATGAAAAAGTATTACAAGTCGTTCTTCCGAAACGCCATACATTTCCGTCATAGTTACCGGCGTTTCATGACCAACGAGGCATTCTCTTTTAGTCCTTTCAGTCGTTTCCTTTTCTTACTTGTATTTCCCGTCTCCGAGAAATTTCATTATCATTTCGTTTTGCGCTTTTTTTTTTGATAAAATTAGATGAGGAATAAAATAAAAATAGGGAGGAGGCGCAAGGCGGAAATAAACAAATGAGTTTTTTGAAAAAAATGTGGTTAAGAACAAATTTGACGTCGTAGACGTTTTACTGCTTGTGCTTGTGGGTTTGTGTGCATGTGGTGTTAGTTTGTGGACGTAAAGGAAAAAAATATTTTGTATTGATGGCAATTTCACGTACTTTTCCTTTGAAAATCTCTGGCTTGGCTCATTTGATGAATAATAACATCGAGACCATACACAGGATAACAGCTTGCCTCATCATTGGGATATCATATAAAAGCAGTTTCTTTTATTTCCACGTGTTTCACCTTAATTTTTTAAAATTTTCGTCCCTTTTTCAATTTTTAAAAGTTGTTCTTAAATATACATATAATATTTTTTGGACTCTTTTTAATTCTCCGTAATTTCAAGAAATGGTCAAGATATATAGTATCAAAACAATTTTGAAACAATTACAACAATTACAAATCTGCAATAATTTTAAATTATACAAATTGTACAAACCAACAAATAATTTTAAACAATTTATTTTGGGGCAGAATTTTAATGAAAACATGAATTACATTTTTAAAAAAATTGAGTTTAAGACCCCGTAGCCCCGTGGCTTTGACTCTCTTTCTCTGACACTTTCCAGAGATATATCAAGATTTCTCGGACAACCGCAAAATCCATTTTGAAAAATTCCTATTCGTTCAAAAGTTATCGAATTGGTGGCGATGAATGTCCATTTCTCACCACTCTGCGGACGTATCACTAATCACTTTTCCGGTATGCCATCTATTTCCGTTGTACCGTCATACCTGTTTCGTTTTGCTCTGATTTGATTTGATTACGTTTGTTCGCTCGAGGCAAGAGCATCGTGATGATCGTGTTATCGAGATGAGTAGAGGAATAAATAGCTAGGAAGAGCAGCGAAGAGTAGAAGAAATAAATGAAAGGAAAAGAATAGTAGAGTTAGAAAAGTTTGATGCTGAAGAGGCAAGCTAACGATTGTCCTTGAATGGATGTAACAGTTTTTCGTTACTTTTCTGTTACTTTTCGTTATTCTTCTGTTGTTGTGGCGTCCTGACTTTTTTTCTCTAACTTCTGCACGCTCACCGTTTGATGATTTGCTGTCATAACTTCTGTCCGGATGGGTATAATATCCGTTCGATGGCAGATGTAATTTAATTCTAAAAAATTAAATGTTAGGAGGCACCCTCACGGACATAAACACACTAGGATATTTATTCATATTTACTTGAAGTCCGTCCGCAAAGGTTATTCTAGGAGGGTTTGTTGGGCATGGACAATCTATATCTAACTCTATCTATTGCTCCATCCATCCATCGACCCTTCGTCCGTTGGGATGCAACAATATTTAATGCCAATTATCACGTAATGAATTTCCATAGAGTATCCATAGGAGCGGATGCGACATCCAATCCGATCCGCAGGCGACGGAAAGAACAAAGTTTATGATTTCACTCTGACTTTAGCTCAGCGGTAATAGCCCCGTTTGTCTAGACAACGGATGCCATATGGTCATTCGTTTAAGCGATTGAAATTAATGACAAGTTTCTCCGTCAATCATTGAGATTTTCTTCATTTAGAAGGCTTTCTTATTCGTTCCTTACTTTCATTTTCATAAAACGGACGCTGAGAAAGACGATAAGATATCAGGTAATTATTTTGTATTTAATGTAATTGCCTTACACTTTCTTCTGATTGTCCAAACCGAGCGAAAATATTCAAGGCTAATTACGAATACTATCATTTTTTGGGAAAGCGGAAAAGGAACTTTGAGGCCGGGGTATTATTAAATATAAGCTGCAAAATGTGTTTTTAATTGAGAGAAAAAAGGCAAGAGTTAAGGGCTTTGTAGAAAATCTTAGAAGGCAATCTAATGAAGAAATTAAGTAAAAATTTTCGTATGAATTTTAAAGAATATTTAAGAGAGTATTTTTTAAGCACTTCTAAAAATAACTTGTTCGAGGGTTACAATTTTCAAGGCTCTATTATCTATTATCTGCCTCGATATACTCACATCACCCTCTGACACCTTCTGATAACTTTTAAAAAAATACTTCATGGAAATGTCTTCGAATATTTATAAAAAAATGCATCAACTAATGAAATCCAGAAAACACGGTTTTACCAATAATTTTCAATGAAAATTTAGGGGTTTTTAACGAAGTTCCAAGTGTTAAAAACTAAAAGACAGACGTTTTACCTGTTAAGATTTTATTAACTTTTGAGAACATTTCAAAATTTAATAAGACGACGCCAATTTCCTTTAGTAATTTATTGGTTTACGTTTTAAGTTAATAAATTCAGATCAGTGGTTTTGAGGGGGTTCCTTTCAGGTTTTTTGGTTCTTTTTAATTTTGGTTATTTTGGTTCTTTTTTCAAATATCAGCAGCAGTTGTAGCAGGAGCAGCCACAGCAACAATAATAATAAAACCACTAAAAGACTTCAACGCATAACGTCCGGAACCAACAATCTGAGCCTAACTCTGGTAGTACCATCATCATCATCACCAAAACAACAACATCATCATCTTCATTGTGAATAAATGCTCCGGTTGCGATTATGCCTTTAGGGCGATATTCTGTCTTCTGCTTTTGCAGGAGAATTGACGCTGTGCTAAACGTCAGAGTAGTAGAATTTGCAACATTCGCGGCCATTACGAAATTCAGGCAATTAATTACAAGGATCACTTTAATACTTCTCCAATGCTCTGCTCGTTTTTTTTTATACATCCGACCCATATACGAATGAGCATGCTTTTGGCGAGAGTATTTATGCACGTGCAAGCAGGCTTCAAAAATATATTCAAACAAACAGTATGAACAAACATAAAAGCACAAACACTCACACACGTAGGCACACAGAAAAAATATATAAATACGCATACAAGCCCAAGTGAATACATCCGGTTATGAAACAAGTTAGTTAGGAAGATATTTGTGAGCTCCAATTAACACCTCGGCCATGTTTCAAAGGATGAATAATTATAATAAAAAATTAATATTAATAATTTGTTTATATATTTTTTGTTATTTGTTTATCATTTTTATTTTTTTATTTCTATTGTTTATTATATTATTTGTTTATTATTTATTTAACTTTTAAAATTTTATAAGTCATAATTTTTTTTATAAATAAAAACCTTTTATTTGTTTTTTTTTATTAATAATTCCATTGGTATATAAAATTTTTATTTTTAGTACTTTTCATATGAAAATAATCAGTGTCTTTAATAAAAATCATTCTACAATTTCTTCTAATAAAAATTATTTCGATTAGGAACTAATAAAAATTATTTCGATTTTCCTTTAAAAACTAAATCTATCCTACGTCACTCGCGCGTAGAATTTAATTGAAAATATAAATTAAATTGTTCCAAATTAGTTCCAAATTTTAATTAGAAATCGTGAGGATACTGCTATTTGTTCCTGTTCCTTTAAAAACATTTGATTGTTTTATTTAAATTGTTTTAAAATTTTTCAAAACTCTATAATTTTTTTTTCGCTTATTTTTAATTTCCCTTTGAATGCTTCAGCTTTTTTACACTTTACTTACTTAAAAACTTCAACAATAACAAAAACAATAATAACATCCCGAGGGAAAGAACAAAAGCAAACGACATAAAACAGTATCAAAACGGATCGTTTGTTGCAAAATTGCTCGTTCTGACTGTTGACCCTTTGTGCAATGTGCGTGCGATCCTAATGAGCATAACGCACGAAATTTAACCGCATCAAAAACGGCATCAGCGTCGTCGACAGAGTCAGGGTGTGAGTCACGGGTACGAGATATGCCACCCAGCGCGTGCTTGCCAGCAAACTGGAGCTACTTTAGCCGTCACCTAAAGTTATTTGTTTAAATTTTTTACTGTATTTTACTAAATGATTTCCCAATGGAATCATTTTTAATGAAAAAAAAACGAAATAGAGCTAAACAAGTAAAACAATCTAAATTATATCGAAACGAGAACACTTTTGCCTCGCCTTGCGCAGTTTGAATTCTTGAGAAGAGGTTGAAGTAATCAGAGAAAACAAATGAATAATGGCATAAAATATCATGATCGTCGTGTGAGTTGAAGATTTAAAAGAGCCAAGACGAGCCATGTGTGTTTTTCTTAATTGAATGAAGATTTCTCGTATAAAACACGAGAACGTAATGATGAGAACCTCTTACAAAGAAAGAATTTTGGGATTCTTATGCCCCGAATTGTAGTCGTAGTTTAAGTTGTTTGCCTTACGCATACCCGACACTGGGTGAAATTTATATTATCAGAAATGGTGTTTTTTTTTTAATGCTTCTTAATTTTCTTTTCTCTTTGTGGAAAGCCAAACAAACAACTTTATGGAAAATAATTGCCTGCCGTTGCCTCTGGCAATGCTAAGGTTGTTGTTGTTGTTGTAAGTGTTTCAGTTTGCCAGTGTGAGTTATTCTTAAAGCTGATTCAATAAAAAATTAACAAACGCTAAGAGGCAACAAAGAATTGTTCTGTACTCACCATACGGTTAACATTCTTGTTGAAGCTGGTCTATTTGTTTTTCATAAATAAATTGTTTTTATTATGAGTTTTTCCATTGCCATTCTTTTAGAATCATTTGCTTTTCTACGGATTCATTTCATTCTGCAATATTATCAAACAATATAGGAAATATTCAGCATACAGTCACATATGTGCCCATTCTTAAACCTTGTTGTGCCCAAAACTTTAGTAAATTTTTAAAAAAATATTCAAAGCAGCTTCAGGGTTTATAAAGCAGGTTTTAGAGGTCACCTTGGAAAGTTCACAGAGCATAAATAAAGCAAGGCGGCAAAAAGTCGCGTTGTGTAATATTTATGGCTTTTGTCACGTTTTATGACTTCGCCATATCTTGCGGTCTTAGAACAGCAATTAAAAACAATTGTTTTCAAAATAAATCGTGAATTAAAATCGATTAAAAAAAGGAGAGTTGAAATCGGTCTTTTTCATTCGGGTCGATAATGAAAATTAAATATATCAGTAACTCTTTACAGCATTGCAGTGATGTTATAAAACAACAACAACAACTACAACAAAATAACAATACCGATAATGGTTATGCCTCAACTCATTTGATATTCATAGAATCATTTTCAGAACATCAAATGGGTGCATCAAATTTGCTTTTATAATGATTATTACCGTTTTTATCATCACAGTTACCAATTTTTCCGCTTCTGATGAATGTCGTGATGATAAAGAGTTTCACTGATATGGAAACATTCAAGCTTCATTGGTATGAAATGCAGATGACACAAACATACATTCCATATTTCCTGCCGAAATTTATTCCATTATTCCTGCAACTCCTGCCACTTTCTCTCCATCTTTCTCTGACAGCTGGTTGCTACAAAAGGTAGGCGGATTGATGCTCGATACAGAAATGTCACGTTTATGTTCGTCATTCGGAGCTCACAGAATACGAGAAACATTTGGTAAAGTACGTAAGTTTTTTTGATTAGATGCAAAATGTCAAATTAATCCAGACCTAAAATTATGATTGCTCAAAGTAAGGAGGGTGCATGATCGGAAGAAGCGAGCAAGAATGGAATGAATTACCAGGAAGCCATAGAAAATGCGTCGCCATCTACGAAATTGCCGCAGAGTTTTCGCTCTGCTCGGAATCTACTTTTTTGTTCTTAAAACTTTGATTTTTGCTTGAAAATTTTTGTAATTTAGGAAGGTGAAAAATACTTTTTACATAAGGAAAAATTTCTTCAAAAAACGCGCACTTCTAATATTAGCGTTTAAATTACTAAAATGTTAGTAATAAATCAAATTGTACAAATAAATAGCAACAAATTAAATATCGAACACAAAAATTAATTTAATAATTACATTAAATAATAGAAGATTTAAAAATTAAATCAAATTTTTAAATGAAAAATTTAATTAAATAATTGAAAATTTAATACAAAATAAAAAAAAACTTAATTAAAAAATAAAATTCAATAATACAAAATTAATAACTCCGGCAAAACAATTATATAAAAAATCTAATCGAATGAATTAATTTTTAATATTTTAAATTTTTTTTGATTTATTTGTGTTTAGAAATTGTATAATTTTATTAGTACAAAAATAAGAGATAAAAAATTTAACAAAAATTTAAATATTTCGATAAAATATTACGCGTAAATTACGTAATCCAAAATCGTGACTCTAATAGGCCCACCCGCATCCATTCATCCATTCATCCAATCATTATCGATACTTCGTTATCATGACGTGAAAGAGTGAAAATTAGATACGAGCTTATTACCGCTTGCCACTCGATAAATGAGTCAATAGATAGTCTGATAAATGACGTAAGCGAAATAAGATGGTGGAGATGATAGTGTGGGGGGGGGGGGGGGGTAAAGAAGAGATAAAGGAATGTTAGTGTAAAA
Source organism: Physocephala rufipes (assembly GCA_963966595.1). Classification (NCBI taxonomy): domain Eukaryota; kingdom Metazoa; phylum Arthropoda; class Insecta; order Diptera; family Conopidae; genus Physocephala; species Physocephala rufipes. The sequence continues at coordinate 4,043,302 of OZ016502.1, forward strand.
TATATACGCCATGTGTATATTTCATAGAATTTCAGCATTTTATGGATAATCATGAAAATTAAAAGCGTGTTGGGACAATCGATATAGTAGTTGCTTTCGCCGATACAATGTAATTATGCGGAAGCCCTGTGTGTATGCGATTGTGGGTGTAGCGTCGATGTGTCTTTTGAATGCGTATATATGTCATTACACTGACACTGTGTGCATACATATGTGCATCACTTATCGATGCGTCGTCATAATGTTTGTAATTGGGATTAATGCTATTTGTGTCTATCCGGTGTGTATGAGGACGCATTGCATCTGCATGTGCCAGCATAATCCCGGGTCGGTTATCACGATGGCTGCAAGTCGTAACTGTATCCTTCTCCCATTGATCCTCATCGTATTTCAATAGTTGCTACTCAGCTCATATTCGGTCAGTCAGTCTGTTATATATTTGTCCAATATAAACTATGAAAATGTAACGTTATAACGTAATTATAATACCACTTTGAAATAATTTTTGGAACTCTCTTTTTGTAAATAATGAATCATTTTGGGTGGTAAATTCTGTTGAAGTGATAGTATTACTTCGTTGATGAAAACAAAATCAAGCCAATTAAATTTATATAAAAAATGATAAATTGAAATTAAAATTTCACTGAATATTTGAAAAATAATAACCCAATGAGCGTGGCAAAGAATGAAAAGCTGTTTAAATAGTTGATTGTTTAAATAGTTTAACACTATGCATGTGCGTTTCATATTTTAACAAATATTAAATAATTTTTTATTATACTTTCTTTTTAGTTTTTTGAAAGCCTTTGTGGAAATATTTCTACAGTGATGTGTTTGGATCATCATAAATGCGCTCATATACAATTTCACAATTATCGTATCATATCTAATGCGCATATAATTTAATTAAAGCAATAAAACTGGCGCTGCTGCTTCTTTTTCTGACACTTCCGCTTCTTCTGCTGGTTTTGGTCGTTCATTCCTTGGATAATCCTTCTGTAGTTTCTGCTACTCCTGTTACTTCTACTGCTCTCAGAGTAATCCTTGCGATTCATCTGGATCTTATTGTTCTTCTTTTTCTTCTTATCCAAGTGCAGTTTCTGCCACAAAATTGCAACTTCTTTTGGAAGGCTTTTGTGGTTTTGTTTCGAATAATATTAATGCGGCGAAACCGGAAATGAATCTCTCTCGATATAATCAAGACTTTTATTGTTTGAAATCGCAAATGTATTGCACAAAAGGGATGAACGCACCAAGTGCAATTGAATGAAAAAAGAAAGAGAGGGAATGAGTGAGTGAGTGAAGAAAGGATACAATATTAAGTCTGTAGTGGTGAAAAAAATCAGAAAAGTCTTATTCAATTGTCCTTTATAGAAACAAACAATCACACAATGCCAAATCCCTCACCTCCCGCCCCCTCCTATCTCTTTTCACCCTTATTGATAAACATCTCCCGATCGTAGTAAAAACAATGCTTACAGAATCAATCAAATAATAAAAAAGCAGTAAAGATTCATTTCATTCTACTTCTACTTTTCCCCTTCTTCTTATTATTCTTTTGCAAATCTTTCAATTTATAAAAAACGGGTTGGGCCACCCTATATAAAATCGAAGGTCGAAAAGGAATTATACGTAGAAGGCCACAGAGGATAATGAAGAGGAAAGTAACAATAATTAAAATGTCTTTTACAGCAAAATTTTCAGACAATAAAATACAATAAAATTCGTTCTGAAAATAGCAAAGGAAAAGAACGAACTATGAAGATCCGGTAACGAACAATAAATAAAAAAGAAGCCGTCATCAATCTTCTTCACAATTTACTTTGCTCGATGCAGCAGACAGCATTAATTCTTCTCCAGGAACAAATACTTATGCCTTTAACCAATGGGTCATTATGTTTGAAGACGTAACAGAGAGAGTAAGTTGGGGGGATTTCCACAAATATGGGCGTGCCAGGCAACACTTAAAAGGTACCACTAAATTATTAGATAAAGGATTGAAAGATGTCAAAAACAGGGGAATACTAAAAGAGGCTTAAATTCACGAGTTCGGTGAAAATCTTTGTGCAGCTGATGTTCAGAATGGTCTGAGAAACAAACGAAAGCAAACAAATAAAAGAATTATTGTTTAATGGAAATTTGAAAACCCGATCAATTCGGCAGAGTATAATTGAATATTTTGTAGAAGATATTTCCAATTCCAGGGCCTGTAAAAAGATTATATATCAAGCACATCATTTGAACGAGGATCATTTGAAAGCTCCAAGAGCCTCGAATTTAAATGGAAATATACCATATGGTCTGACGAGCTATAGACAACATATTCAGAACAGAAAATCTCGTAAACAAATGAAAAATGAAGAGGAACTAGTAGATGTGGCATAAAGACAAAAACTTGTTTCAATGCTGGAGTTTATTTAAGTAATACATCTGTTGCCAACCATCAAGTGATACATGTATGCATACATCAAATATTTTTTTGAAACGTTAAACTTGTTTATTTAATTTATTTAATATATTTATTCTACGGTATTTATTTCAGTGTATTTATTTTAACCCGATAATTGAAATAGTATAAAACTGAAAACGTATTGGATATTTAGTATTTATTTTTTGAAACACGATACCACTTTATTTTATTTATTGTGGGCAGGTGACAATTAGTAGTAACTGATAAACGGGTAATGAAAGCCTTCTGGTGGTGACAATGGTTGTGGCAGTTCTTTCACCAGCAGGATGACTCTCACACACATACCGCGGCAATACCATTAGTGATTCTAAAAAAAAATGCAAACAATGGCCATTCTTTACAATCTCTGAACGTAAATAAGTTTGAGTCTTTATGATTTTCGCCGACATTTCATTAACGCTGTTTCCTCATAATGATTAATTGATTGATGGACTGCTTATTAAAAATTTCGATATCAAAAATTATGATTGATAAAGACCGCCGGCAAAACAAATTGAAATACGTTCAATATATCATTGTGTGTGTTTGTGTGAGTATTGGTGGCAGTAGCAGTACGCGCATTAAAGTGCTATGAAGTGACAGGCATTGCCTTAATAATTGAATGAAAAATGATAGCAATAACAGAATTCAGTCAGTGGGTCGGTTGGCTGTTGCGATGCGCCTACTTAACAATGCCGTTTTGCAGCATTATCTCACTCTATCCAATGGCTCATTCTCTCTGAGCAAATGTACACTTCACTGCATACGATTCGGAAGCGGAATCAGTGACTTTGACTGAGTAAGCGAGTGTGTATGTTTGTGAAAGTTTGTATACAATTCCAACGAGTATTCACGTTCAATTTCAAATTGTTTGTGCCATTCGTGAGTTTTCAAAGGGAAAAAGAGAGGAGTGTGTGAAGAGAAAAATAAGCAAATTAAAAAATCAACGTACAGAAAAAGAGAATAAAACAAACAAACGGATACAAAAACTAAAACAAATAAAAACATATACGTCATCAATCGAATGCAATGATAAGAATGATAGAAAACAACACAAAACAAAAGCTAGAGTCGCTCGAATGGTATAAATATAAGAGGAGTAAAGGGTGTATTCAATATTATATATCGATATAATTGTAGTCACTCGTTGGGAATAAATAGTGCGGTAAATTATGTCACAACACCAACAACAAAAGTATTAGTACAATAACATCTGTCACCACCTCCCTCCCCCAACAAAACACTCCTCCCAACTCATTTATTAATTAAGGTCAATTGAAAGCACGTGCTCGGTAATGACACAAATTTCTCGTGTTTGCTTTACAAAATTATTACGGTTACGTCGCTAAACGCGTCGCCATATTTTTTCATTTCCTCTCGCTCTTATACTTATGATTGCGGTTGGAGGGCTTTGAGTACCGCAGAACAAAAAAGGATGTGTGTCGCCTTTTTCGAATTCTCTACTAGAGTTATTACGAACCTGTTAACTCTTTGCAATTGTGCGCCTCATTTAATTTTAAGGTAAGTACTTGAGGACGAAAGGAGCGAATATGTTATTAATTAGAACCAATAAATGGTATTAGTTTTTATAAAAGTTGGTTGACAGAGTAAACTTATGCTGAGGTAGTAAAACATTGTCTGGTTATAGATGGATCTAACAAAAAAAAAGCTTTTTAAATTCAGAATGATTTTTCCTTAATACATTAAATATTTCATCAATATTATTCAATATGGAATGACTTTTTTATCTTTTTTTCTTTTTTTATCTTGACTTTTTTTCTTATCGGAAATAATACACGCATAAGGGATCTAGTTTTAAAGTAACTTAATAGGTAATTTTTTCTGAATTGTAAGGGAATAATGAAAAATCATTCCTCAGAAATTTAGCTTCGCAACATTAGGGCACCGAAATTACATAAGAACTGAAACTTAAGAATTTTTGATATCGTCAGAAACTCTCCGATTTGGCTTTACACATTATGTTTTTTTTTTTTTTGAAAATCGTAAAAAAATATTTCATTTAAAAATTTTTTAAAACTGTTTCTCCTAGAACAAGTCCCCTGCTGATTGCGGTTTCTATTTATTTTAAAGTAAAATTTTATTCTCATTTTCTACCAATTTTGCAAAAAATCAAAAAAGCATTAAAACCAAATACTCCATAAAATCCTTCTCGTGCTTACGGTATAAGTTTTAGTACTTTACAAAACCTTTACAAATCCTTTAACACTTCGATCCTTAGGTTAATTATATTTCGTTTAGACAGATAAAAATGGAATTGAAATTAAATACTAATAGAGGTCCGTGAGGTTTGAGTATCCATTTTTTCAGTTTTGTTTTTTTTTTTTGCAAACTGAACTCACAAAGAATGTAGCATAATCCGGACGACACTCTTTTACTTTTATATCATATTGATCTGTTATAAATTTAAGTACAAGTCACAACAACCCAAATAAAGCCTGACTTATCTAACTTATCTTTGAGTTTAGAAATTTCCAACTCTGGTGGAGTATACCCTAACCTTAGAATGCACACACACATACAAGAACTCATATACTAACACGCACAAACACGAAAGCACACACTCACATATAAACACAGATACACAGATACACAGATAAACATTCTTACATTTGGGGCAATGGATTTATCAAAGGACAGTTTTGTTTATGAGGCGAATGGCTTTGTGAAAAATTAAAAAAATAATTATTTTCTGTCCTGCTCAAACGAAAACAATAAAAAGGGGAAAACAAATAAAGAAATTAAATGAAATGAATAAGAATGTTTTTAAAAAATCGCTACGATTTTCAAAGAATCTAAAGCCAATGATAATTCTGTGATGGCAGGGAGCGGCAAGGCGCGATGGGGGTGGGAGGTAGGTGATGATGTATGGTATTTAAGTAACGAATAATGTAATTGTAGAACAAAACAGAAAAGAATAAAGAACAAAAACAAACACAATGAAGCTAAAAGAAGCTAAAAGAGAATAATCTACAAACGGGAATGAAGCAGAATAAGAATTTTTGAAATAGTATTTCTTCAAATATTTCCTTCAAATTTTCAAATATTTTCTGAAGCATTATATCAATTTTATATAATAACGACCTTGAAGTTCCTCAAAAATCCTCTCAGTAATTCCGCATAGTATAAAAATGTTAATAAGTTAATAAATGAATAATGTTGATGTTTAGAAATTGTGTGTAAAATATAGTTTTTTAATTATATACAAGTTTGTTCGCTTTTCATTGCTTTCTTAATCAATATACACGCAATTTACGCTTTTCATAACAAACTATAACTTTATATAAAAAATATTATGATTCTAATATAATAATTCCCCTGCTTCTCCTTTCTAAGAGATTCTCTCCACTCGGTCTCCTCCGTTTCCTTCACAATCTTATCTTCTCTTGAGCCAATCCTTTGATTTTCAATTATTTTTCCTACAATTTTTGCTGCCTTTTTCTTCCAATTATTATTATATCCAAACCTAATCTCAATTCAATGTTTTCCTATTTATCTCAATTACCATTCTCCTCCGCGTGAAGGATCTTATCCCCAATACAGTGCGCCAAACGGGATTCAGTTGTCTGTAAAATACGTAGATAACTCTTTTGGCATTTTTAGTATGCCCTTTATACTGACGTGTACACATGCATGTATACATATATATTCAAACTCACACACGTGTATTTATATATATTTCCGGTTCCATTCCATTCTCATATATTTTTTTAAAATATATTCTCATATATTTTATATATTAATACATTCTCATATAATTTTAAAATAACTTAATTTTAGACTTCTTTACCCTTTTCTCATTTCAGGATATTAAAAGCAGATGCAACAAATGTCTTCCATTAAAGAAAATTGTTCAATTATATTGAATAGACTCCGAACATTCTTTTGTAACATTTTAATAAAATATTGAAAGACGTTCAAAACTATTCCTTTAATAATGAAAAATAAAGAAAAACAAAACAAAAATATGAAAGAAGATGGAAGAAAGCTGATTGCAGTGAGAAAGAAGGAGGCGGCGGAGAAGATACAACGAAGGGATAAACTTCAATACATTGTGCAGATTGTGGCCGAGCTGTGAATTTTTGCAGCGATAGCGAATGGAGCAGGTTGGTATGAATAATTTTCAACGATGGTAGAAACGTGATTGTGGGAGGAATGGAAAGTTGATCGTCGCAATCTGTAAGTGGTTGTTGCAAGTTGCGAGAGGTTGTAAAACATTCTTGCATGTTTAGGAGTTATAAGTGGTTGAGACAGTTACGCTGATGGTTTGGAGTTGGTTTTTCAAATTTGGTTGGTCAAATTTCCGGAATCTAGAAATCTTGTGAGAGATTCTGTAGGGTCATATGGGGTTGTGGAAGGCTAGAATAGGTTTTGATACGTTTTCAGAAGTGCTGTAAGGACTTGTACTAGTTTGGGTGTTTGTGTGAGAGATAGATTCGGTTATATGAGTGCAATACTTTGTGATTAAATATGTCGGGCAATGCGAATGCGGTTAAAATTGTTCACAATGTTTTCAGAAATTTTTAGAATATCAAGGACACCTCAAGGGCATCTCAATGTCGGGAGAGACATTCAGACGATAGAGAGTGACATATATACAAACTAATTGAGCTATTTTAGTGATACATAAACATCTGTTAAGAAACATTTAATGCTTACCTTAGAAATAAAAGGCAAAAGTTTTTGCTTTTGATCAAAATTCTTACACATATTCTCACAAAACAATGTTCAGCTCATTCCAGTCGATCGGTCTTAATGATGCAGTAATAAGATTTCCCTTTATGTGTAAATTGATACAAAGAAGTAGAAGAATTTTATAGGAAACCTGAAAAGCAGAACAGCAATTACTATGGAGATCGATCATCTTCAGAAATCAGAATATACTGGTAATAGATTTTGCAGTAAACTAAACTTTGATACTAAAACGTAAGACTAGAAGGAAGAAAAAGAGACGGAAGAAGCAGATAAAGAAAAAGAAGGACATTTATTTTCCAATGAAACATTATAGAACATCCCAAAACGTCGAACGCTGTAAAGATATTCCTTCGCTTCCATATTCCATATTCCTTCGCTTCGCATCACACAAAAAACAAAGGCAAAGTTATCAAGTCAATAGTTTTGTCTCACATCCTTAAAGTTTCTTCGATTATATTAAAGACAATAGAATGAATATTAAAGAAATAAAAATGTCAAAAATATACAAAGAAATTGAAGATGTGACCAAAAAATAGCAAAAAATTAAGACAAGTATCAGTAAAAGAAGACCATTCTATTATCTGGTTATCGATACGATATCTTACATCAAATATTCCCTTATCCACTAAGTATTTTCTAGGTTTTTATAACAGTTTCTCTTTTGGCTTGGTTGATCCGGGCTGTTCGGTTAGCGATAATGACGAATTGATAAGAAATTTGTTGACATCAGCAAAGGACAAGTGGGGTTACATTCACTTAAATGAAGTTGTGTGATGATCATAATTATGTTGTCAACATTATCAATGAACTTCATAGTATTACGCGTAGGCGCGGTACGATAGAGACTAATAAATGAAGAGGGATTGAAAGGCTCCCAAGCCACCCGGTTTTCATTTTGTTTGTTTTCTCTCTGAATCAACGAGTTGTTTTTTGTTGTAATTATACTGTGTCATAAAACAACAAAATTAGAAGGTAATTTAGTGTAAAAGTAAGCCCACCCAACAAAACGTAAAGAAAAAAGAGAGCACAAAGGGTACGATGTTTTGCACTCGCTGACTGCGAGTTAATGCGAGAGTATCGTATTGGGAAAAAAGAAACGAGGGGAAGGGGAAGGGTCGATTCTTTATAGTAATTTAGTAGAGACGTTAAAGGTGGAGAGAGAAGCAAGGGCAAATTGGGTACGGCAGGAGTCAAATGAAAGAGAAAATGTTAAAAAAATCAAAAATGAGAAGAAACGAAGTGTTAGAACGAAGACGAGTAAAAAAAAATTGCATCCTTCGATAACAAAATTTTAGAAAATGTTCATCGCTCCGGGAAATCTGTCAGTAACCGCTTAAAATTGATGAAGGAATAGGCATACACAATATTTTGGTAATTGAATAAAATTTCCGTAATTTAAGGCCTCGTTAAATTTTCGCAGCTGCGTCTCTCTTGGTCTATCTCTCTCTCTTTACCACTACATTTTTCTCCTGCAATGGGTATTAACTTAAGTCCTTCTGCGCTACTTTAAACTCTTCATATGATTATTTTTTATTTGTTATTTTTTCGTAAATTGTAAATTGAAATTCAACCCTTCCGTTTCCGAAGCCGATCCGTGATCCATCGTATACGTTGTTATATTCTTAACTCACATACGACACTATAGTATATATAATAAATATTCAGTACGCCGTTGCCATTACGTCGTTGTCGATGTTCTCAATCTCAAAATCCTTTTGATATGCTGTTGAATACATATACTCGTATGTCCTTATAAAATGCAATTAAGCATAAAACGTTTCCAGGTTGGGCCAGGATGATGTCAATGACGAAACTCATTTAACGCATATAACCCCATTTGCCATTCAATCATTCATTCACTCATTCTTTCAGTCTGCCTCTCGTTTTATTATTTTGTTTCGCTTTTCCAGTGCTTTGCGGCAATGCGAATTTAATGAAGAAAGGCATTAAAATGTAGAGAAAGAAACGTAATATGAAGTCGTAAATACTTGAATGTGAATAAAAGTACGTTATATTCCAGAGTTTCGCCAAACCGTGACTCTACCTCCACGTGATATTGCTTCCATAATAAAATAAAGTGAAACATTGAATATCATGGGAGATCCTTACTATTTATAAGAATTATTTACAAGAATATATACGAGATATGAATGGATACATTTTTAAAAGATCTGCAAACGAGAAGCTTAAAAAAATTGCTGAGGCCTTCAAGCATTTCTTAGATGGGTTTAGGAACTTTTTGAAAAAATCTATTGTAGATTTATAAAGCTCCCTTTAGGTACTTATAAGGTTTCATAAATATAATAAATGCTTCTTCGCAGGGCCCAAGCCACTCAAGTTATTCTCTAGTATCTTAACCTTGCTAAGGCTTACCTTTCTCAGATCCAATAAGCCCAAAGAAATCTCAAATTTGAGACCTTAATAGGGCTGGAAGAATTAAAGGTTTTGGTGATAAGTTTTGGGGAATTCCAAAATTTAATAACTCTCCAAAGCTTTTGAAACTGCAAAAGAAATACCTTTCTTCATGATAACTTTTAAAATAATGGAGATTATTCTGAAGAGATTTTTGAAAAATTTTTTACATTTAATAATTACTTCAACGCCTCAAAAAATCTGAAATGAAGTCTTCACATAATTATGACCTACGGCATTTAAGACCTTCCGTAAAAAAGGTTTTGGATAGTTTTCGCAATACAAATTTCTCAGAATATATAAAAGCTTAAAATTTGTTCTTTTTTTCCCTTCGAAAAGCTATGACATTTTAGATTATAAATAAATGACAGTAACAAAATATAACGCCTATGAAAGTATTTTTTATAGCTATTCCGTTATATTTTGCCGTATTTTTTACTGGGAATATTTGTACTAATGGGCTTTCATAAAGGTTATTACCATAAGCGTGCTTTAACTCGATTCGATTGGAATTAGAGAAAATTCCATTAATTTCCGTTAGACGCGGTGGTAATGGTTTACACCGCCACCCCCCCCAGCACACCCTTACTGTGTAGTAGGATAGTTATAGCGAATTTTAAAGACCCGGATAAAAAAATTAAATAATCACTTCAGGATATCTAAAGCAGTCCAGGCGTTGTGTCTATGACTTTAGGGATTTCTTTAATGTGAAAATTTGTATAAGCTTTCATCGCCTTTATAAGCTGATTCCTATATATGTATGTATGAGCTTTTATATCTATCGTATATTGTTTATTAGTTATTTCACTACGTGTTTTAAGCACGCTTCAAAACTTGAATAAATAACGAAAAGAAATTTCTATGAGGAAATTAAATCTACGATGAAAATCTATCTTAAATCTATCTTAAATCGTTAACTTCTGACGACCTCTTGGTCGTCATTTTGCGTGCCCATAATCATTTTATGTCAAACACAAAAAAATTAATTGTTTTAACTATTCTCAAGAAATTGTAGACAGAGCCATTAATTTTTAGGTTTATTGCATCAAAAACATTTCTGAAATTTTAGTAGCGATACGATTTTGACTATTTGTAAAGGTTATGGCCGGAGTTTATGGGCCAACGGGTTAAGAAGAAGACTGTATTGCGTCTGCTCAAGTTTGCTTTTCACCAAACACAGAAAATGACAATTAAACAAATGAAGTGCAGTTAACGAAAATGGAGAAGAAAATAAAAAATAAAACAAATAAAAAATAAAAAATTCAATCGTTATAAAATTTTATTAGGCTATTTCATTTCATGAGAAGAATCTCTGCCAAAACAGATTAAAAAAGTATTAAAAAGTCATAAAGAATTTCTTTTACGACTGCTCACTTTAAAATCTCTACCGCCACAACCACAAAATTTATCAACTATGTACTGCTCACATTTCCTGGCCCTGTACCGGTTTCGGTTTCTGACACGGCTGCTTCGATATTCCTTCTGGTCTTTCTACTTCGTGACCCCAAATAATTAAATCCCTAAATAATATCCTTACGCCAATATGTCTGGAGCAGGGGCGAAGATAGTAATTAAGAATTGGCGCATAACGGTTTTAAACATCCAAAAGATGCATCCAAAGACGCAGCAGTGCAGTATCTCAACCAACAGTCGTGCTCGTCGTTGAAGTCGAAGTTGGGAACACAGTCGTGAATGCAATGTGGTGAGGAAAAAAGTGTGACGCTACAAAGGAGATTTTCTTCTAGAGAAGCAGAAAGCTCTAGAGGAGTAGGAGCAGGAGTGATTGTGGTGACATCTACGGTGCCTTGACACATTTTTAAAGTTAGATGAATTGTCAGGAATCAAGTGTATTTTCAAAGCCGAAGGCTAAATGAAGTAGGAAGCATATAATCAAATGAATGAAAAAGTAATAATACTAACTAGAAGAAGAATATTAAATAGTAAATGAATAGTAAAGCAATCTCATACATCGAGCGGACTCACACGAAAAATAAAAAGAGATGGGAAAAATAATCACCACAAAGATGAAAATTTCAAAGTCGCGTGACATGTAGTCCAGAATGAAAAAATGAATGTGAGTTAAAAGGCTAAAGACATTTCTGCCACAAGGCAATATTTTTCAAATGAAAAGCCGGAGCCTGAGATCCAAAGGGAAGGGAATGAATTTCAGATTCAGAGACTCAAGCCGACAATACTGCAGACGGGATGCTCTACGACCACAAAAACGATGACAACAATCACAACTTTAACAATAAAGATAAAGCCAAAGATGTAAAAACTCATATTAATTAGATACTTTTTGCAAATACGATGATGACGATGTTGGTCTTGATTTAGTTGATGGCTTCGATTATGATGGCAATAATGTCCATGATGATCGTAATAATGATAGTGCACGATGATGACGATGTTGGTAGTAATGAGCAATAACTTACACCCAGTTTCGAAAGAGAAGGGATTGTAAAATCAAAATATATGCAAATGAACGATAAACAATTTTGGTGAATGAATATGTTTTTATGAATTTATGGATGGATTTCATTTAAAAATCTGCGATTTTGGCAATGGTAAACGATAACGCGTTCTTTCTGTGAGGTGTCTGCATCGATCGAAATTACATCCAGAATTCACAGTCATCAGCATAATACTGTCAAGCAAAATGGTGGTAGAAAATATAGGAAATTAGCTGAATACTAAACATGATCTAATTAAAGTCTCTTTTTAGCTTGGTGAGGCGATACACATTCAGAAGTACGATAGCAACTATCAGTAATTTTCTAACATTGCTGCTTCGTGAACGACTTCGGAGATATAGCAGCCTTGGCTAATGCCTTCATTAAATTCTCCGAGGTTATCGGCATTGTATTTGTATTAAATTACAAAATTGGTGTGCTTCTCTTGGAAAAGTACGTAAGAAAAACACATAAAAGTTTTCTTACGTACTTTTCCAATAAACGCACACCAATTTTGTAATTTAATACAAATACAATGCCGATAACCTCGCAGAATTTGATGAAGCCACGACATCAGGCAAGGCATTTAGAGCCATATGTCTAAAGGCGTTCACCGAGCAGCAACGTTAGAAAATTACTGAAAATTGCTATCGTACTTCTGAATGTTTATCGACTCACCAAGCAATTTGAGCGTAATAAAATTTCATTTTATTAGATTTGCACATACATAATTTATTGAATGTCCTGGCAAGAAATTTCTAAATGTGAAGTGAGTAAAAAGCGCATTAGGTAATGTAAAGGACGTATTGAAGAAGATGTTTCCCTGTTCCCTTTTTCGGCGAAAAGATATCGAATTTTCAAAACGAATTCAAACAATTTCAAGAGTTTCAAGTGAACGCCAGACAAACATAAAGAACCAAACGAGATCTGGCGCAAATTCGTTTGAATAAATTATCTATGAAGTAACTTTAGATATTGTCTCTACCCCTCTCACGTATCTTGCTCACCCTCTCACTATCTCTCTCTCTTTCGAAGGACAGAATGATGACGTTGACGTTTTGCATTTTATATTTATCTTTTATTTAACTCTAATATTATGTATCGTTTTTGTTGCTTTTGGAGCTACACAAAAACCAACGGTCTAAACGAAGCTTTTGAGCCTACACTCTAGGTGTTTACTACTGCCGTGACGTAGTCTGAGCAAAAATAGGAGGGGAAGTGGAAAAGATGGAGATAAAAATAAGAACAATTTTGATTGTTATTAAAATCGATCGAAAAAAGAGGAAAGGTTTTTTATTGGAGTTTTCTCTCCAATGGGAATTTTTCAGAGTATTAATAAATCATAGTTATATGCTTCTGGAAATCTTGTTCCGTATACACCTTTTTTGCTCCTTTAGATGCTTCTTAGATCCTTTTCGATCTCACAATTTTGTTTTTCTTGAGTATTTTAAGTATTTATGTATATAGGAATTTTAGCAATGGGTTCCGTGTTTCGAATGAGTATGCCTGTGTTTATCTTAAACCTAACTAGTTATTTTTCTGAAGGGCTAAAAAATAATACAAAATCATGGTATTCCTTAAAGTGCTTAGGAGGTATTCAGAACAATCTCTGAAATTTTGACGGCCGTGACTTTGGTGTACCTAGGGTTATTCTAATGGTTTCTTTGACTAAGTTTTACAAGGTAGACTTTACTTTAACGATCATAATTTTGAAATTTTTTTGGATTAGTTTTAATAAAACTTATTATCATGCCAAAATATGAATTGACTTATTAACGACTTTGATTTAAAGATCTTGAACTATTTTTTCTAATCTTTTGGAAATCAAACACTAGATGGAGCAAATACCAAATTTTCATCAACATTTCTGTAAATTAATAAATAATAATGCTATTTTAGTCATAATCCCGTGATCATGCGAATAACCAATAAAATATTAACGCCTACCAATTTTTGGGGAGAAAATAAAATTGGTTGTAAAAGGATTAATATTTCGGGTTGAAATATATAAACTATGTTTAAGACCATTGACTACTACTACAAGTTTCACTTTAATGCTTAAGAATCATGTATTGATGAAAAAACTTATCTCAATGATTTATCATTTAGCGTTGTTTTCCTTTCAAAATTTCCTCCTTTGAGAATTCTTTCCATGCACTTCGATACTTTTATAATCCATAGAATTTTGTCGTCAAAACGTTGTTTCGTATTTGCGGAGAAACTCTTCAAATCATAAATCATCATAAACTCCTAACTAAATCATTCCAATCAACTTTTATGCAAACTCAATTTTTATGCACTTCATTAATTTTATCTTCGCTTTTTAAACAATTTTGTCATCCATCGTCATCGTCATTTTTGTAGAGAGAAGCGCGTCATTCTCAATGTACTACGAGTATGAGTAACCTCTTGAACTTCGAACACGTTCTGTGTCAAATCACCTTCGTGGCGACGAAGAACGAATGGAATCTTATCTGATGATCTGTCAATAGAGCTGATGATACTGCACAAAATCTGAATGACACGAACAAATTGCAATGACTGTGTGGATGGGTTGTCTTTGACGAAAAGGTAGAGGGGGTTGAAATGGCGAAGAAAGAAATGTTGGTGAAGACAGCGGTTGGTAAATCGCTTGAAAGTTCATCTTTAGACGCGTTGGATACGTCTAGATGAAAGTGTAACTGTGAATTTATGTTCAAAATTGCGTGGGTGGCTGTGTGTGTCTGTATGTGTGTACATGTGTGGATGTATTTGAGTGTGTGCGATGTTTTTTGTTATAAGCTTGCATTTGCTTAGGCCGCAAAAGTTTGAGACAAGTGCATTCAACATTGACTCAATGGGGTGTACCATCATTGCCGTCATCATTAACATCGTCATCATCGTGCAATCGACTTGCCTCACCACCACCAACCACCTCTTGCTCAGCAAAAGGAATAATATTCCAACGACAGTATGCAGGAAGCTCACGTTATGACGCTGCGGTTTAAGGACACTCGACATTGCTATTGGTGCTACTACCGCTGCTGCTATTACTGACGACGCTCTTACCGTCGCGGCAAAAATTATTTGTATCTTCAACTTTTTTTTGCTTCAATCCTTTTTCTTCCCTGAAGTCGTTTCCAACTCTCCGAGCAGAACCTTGCCAGCTCGTCTTCTCACATGCACTTCACAATTTGTTTCGGGACTGTAGGTTTCCATCAGTCGCTGCAACATGACAGCACCTCAGAACCAGCGACATCGATAGGCCAAGACGCAATTCCACTAGCGTCGCCTATATCTGTGGTTTTCAAAACGGGCTCCCACACGGGCTTTTACCCACAGCGTTTGTGTTAATTCTTATGCATTCAGTAAAACTAAAAAGGAGAACATTTGAGGGCAGACGTAACACATTTCTCATCCTCCTTCTTTTCTTTTTGCTCGGTTTCAATTTTCATCCGCCATCCGTTCTTTCAGGAAGCTTAGATGTAGGAGTAAAATTTTAAGAGGATATCCTTTTTCTACTACTATTTTTGTTTCTCCCTTTTCTTCTTCTTTTTACATTCTTCTATTCATGGTGGATTTTGTAAAGACGTTGACGCGGTTAGAAAAAACATTATTTACATTTTTAATAAAAAATTTTCTAAGGTTTTGTCCTCAGACCGAAGGAACACTTCTACAAATCTCTGATGAACGCCTACGTCCAGAGGAAAAGAGCTTCACGCATACACACATACATGCTTTTGTTGCGCTGGAGAGGTATTATGTCGGCACGTGTGTTCGAATGTAGAGAAGCAGGGAGAGTATGTACTTATGTATGTGTATGGGTAGGTGTGTGTGTGTCTATGAGTAAATTACATGTTAATATGTCGCCAACTAAATATCATATCTAGATAAGCTGGAAGCTCATTAAATCAATTACCTTTAATCTCAACTGAAAAATCATTTTAAAAAAATAAAAAAACTACCTCTAGTCATTTTCAATTTTCTTATTAAAATTCTACTTCTTCTCCTCCTTCATCATACTTTCCTTTATTCTTCTTTTTGTTTCCCTTCTTCTTAATCTTCTTTCCTCTTTCATTCCTTTACAGCTGACTCGAATTTCTTTGATTCCCCGTCGTGTGGAGTTTACCAACACTGCCGGCAGTATTGTTGATTGCATCGCTCACGGTAATTCAGCGCCAAATGTTGAATGGTTGGATAAGGATAATAACCCTATCACATCCATATCGAAGGTAAGTTAGTTGATTCAGAAGAATGCATAAGCATATTATGCAATGCATAATTTTTATAAGGCATACAATTAAAGTCTTTTATTACCATATGAATATTTCACTTATATTCCAAAACTATATTTGCAAGTTTATCTTTATCTTAATTTATAAAGAAAGGTGACTAGCTGTTCGTACTGTTTCTTCAATACAGAAAGTTTAGGGATTAAAATCATTTAACCCTGAGTTGATTTTAATGGTCAGTGTGACTCCTACAAGAATATTTCAAATTTCAGTGAAGAATCTTTCTTTAATATTTCTTAAGAATTATGTAGAATTACGCCATCAGAATTGCGTCTTTAGAATTACTTTCATACCCATAGAAGGAAAACAATATCAATAAATTCAATCATATGCACATTTACATAACAAAATTGACCCATTTGTAAGGCTCTAAAAGCTTCTGTAAAAATTTCATTCAGAGAATACGTACAAGGGTTTACGAAGATAACTCTAAGCGATTTTTTAGGACATTTCTTTACGTGTCCCCTGAAGAGGTTGTCTAACTAACATCAGAGGAGTTCCAATTTTATAGTTCCCAGTGTGTTAAGAGAATCTTTAGAGAAGTTTTTGGGTACATATTTCTCCACTCTCTTAAGGCTCTTTTAGAGGCTTTCTAAAGGGACCTCTGAAGAAATCTGGGATCCTCAAATTCTTAATGACAGGTAGTTAGATGATAATTAGGAGGGTAATTATATGGCCCTTTAAGGGAATCATTAGGAGGCTTTACGAAAGTACTATTAAAGCGCTTTAAAAGCGGTAAGAAAGCTAAAAAGCGGTTAAAAGTTTTTATGGAATCATATGAAATACTTTATATCTTTCACTTTTTTATAAATATAATTTCCATTTTTATATAAAATTTCTTTTTGAATTTCCTTCATTGTTAAATTTTTAAAACTGAAATTTTCGGTTCTAATATTTTATCACCAATAAATTAATATGCCATCCGACGAAATGCCAAAAATATTTACTTGGCACCAATTATTTTAAGAGTTAACAACAATTTACTAAAGACAGAGTAAGGCCATCATGATGGCAAAGATAGCGTTGGATTTATGAAGAAAGTAAATATAAGAAAAGTAAGAGGGGCAAAGACTAGGAAGCAAGGATAGAGAAATAGAGTGAAAGGTATGAAGGCGCATCCTTTCTCTGTAAATAAAATGAGCAAATTATCTAAAAACCTTTAAGGGATAGTATGAAGATAATTGTTTGGGGAAAGTTCAATACAGTCTTCTCAAAGAACTGAATTGCTCAATAAATTTTATAGTTTTAAGTTTGAAATTATTTCAACGATTTGTCTAGGAATAACTTAAAGGAAAAAGATATTAATTTATTTTATGATGATAGCGGCTTTATTATCATAAAATAAAACCAAAAATCAAATAGGTTTATTATACAGTTCGTTAGGGTTGCTGCATTTTCATCTCTCATGAAGTAGTTATGGCAATTAAAAGTTACAAACAACATGGGGCAATCAATGTCACGACAACTTAACAACAAAATATAACCTTTCTCAAACTTCCGATTCATTATTATTTAATACATATTGAATTACGAAACCTCTCAATTATGCATACCGGTACGTCGGATCTAGAGCGATAACAATGAGGATGGTAGTGGTGATAGCGGTAGTGATGGGAATGCCAATGGCAATAGCGACAGTTCAAGGGCGTATAATAAAAGTTGTTGGTGGGGTCGGGGGAATAAGAGTGAACGTAATCATTATATTAAAAAAAGTTTTATTATTATTTTCTAGCATACTCTTTCAACTTTGTTGTTTTTTTTTTACGTGGTGATATTGTTGTTGTTGGTGGTGGTGTTTTCTTTCCCGTCAAATGTTGCTCTAGGAATGCATTGAGGGTAAACGGCAAAAACTTTTGAAATATCAGGAGAGGAGAAAATTTTTTTCGAATAAACTACGTTGGAATTTGAGAGAACTGCGAACTCAATTTAACCTAAATCTTATCTAACTCTCTCTACCAGTCATGATAAATTCTAGCGTATATGAGGGTTAACTTATGTTTACTCTGAAACTCTGCAACTTTAAACCAAATTTTGTAAAACAAGAAACCTTTAAAATGTTGTTGAAATCTGTTTGATACCGGCAGATACCTGCAGACAATAGATCACAAAGCTTTCGTTTTTATTTGACACCCAAAACGTTTGGATGTAATCCAATCACTCTAAAACTTACTTGGGTTTGGTCCAAAGTGTTTCAAAATTATCTGAAGTATTTCCAGAAGTTTCGTATTTCTTTACTGAGGTCCAAACCTTTTGAAAGTGGTTGCAACTGTTTTGAAAGTTCGCGGCGGGGATTAAAGTTTTGTAGTGTATGATATAATCCTTCAAAGAGCACAAAACGCTTGAAGAGAGATCAGTACATTTAGTAGATTAAACCGTATTATAAGTTGCAATAGTGAGAATGTTGTTTAGTATTTCTCCAAACCCTGTAAGACAAATCCAAACTTAGGAAGAGATCGACATTCCTTAGATGATATCCAAACCCTTCTTGGAAAAGTATAGCCTCTAAGAGAAATTCGCGGCTCGATGAGAATTCCAGAAAATGAATTTTGCACATTTCAAAGATTCTCGTACTTTTTATCAAATTCCTAACATGATAAATTATTTTCTTTTGCCCAAAACTCAAATTTTATTCATTTTAAAAACGTGACTGTCCCACGGTCTGTTTAAAACTTCTAAAAGTTTTTTAGTTCAATATTATGTGCAGTCAGTCCATAACAACAACAACACCAATCTATACACACGTGTCTTTTAAACGAAATGGCATAGGATGCGGATGGGAGTTAACGGCGATGGTATTGGTATTTATGCTACTACTTCTAATGAAAGAACGTACTTTTATAGCAAGTGTCTTAGCTAACTGAAACTATGCTATGCAGAAGCTTCAACATGCTATGATGACGCCGTTCAGCAATGGCTTAGGCTTGATTATCTCCCCGACACAATACACGGTACAGTTTTCCCGTCTTTTATGTCTACTTTTGGACACTCATAGGAGTCACCGCTCTAGCTCCAGCACTGGCATCCTACACCAATGACAGCAGCTTTTTTGATGGCTCAGCAGCAGCTACAAACCCAAAAATTTATGGTAAAAAATTAAAACATGAAATTCAGGCCTATTTCGGTATGTGTCACAAAAAAAGAAGAAACAAACAAAACAAGCTTTTGTTCAACCATTTTATTGTTGGATATGATACATGAAGGTTTCGATAAATGTTTGTTGGTTGCGTTTCGATTGATTAGTACCACGGAATGGGGCGCCGTGAGCTAGGATTATAAAATGACCAACAGAAGCTGTAGCAGAAACAGCAGACAGAAGACCAATACTGTCGTAGTCTTTGGGTGGGAGAGGTCAACCAACTGAATGTAATGTATGTATGAATGTATGAGTAGTACCATTCGGGCTCTATAGGACCATGCGATCTAATTTTCGGAATGAAAATTGCATATTTCCATTCAAACGATTTTTGCTGGTGCTTGTGATGTTGCTTGTGCTGGATTTGTTGCTTGCAATTACATTGCATTTGCCGTATTTCACCAATCGACTAAATGACACGACTCGACTAACCGACCGAACATTCCATACTCTAGGGTTCAGAATTGAACATGTGTGTCCATGTGATTTGTGATTATATGCTTGTTTGCAAAAACGTACTTTTTGGCTTGTTTTCAAAAAGGTTTGAAACATTTCTCTGATGTTCGTAATTTAGAAGACTACTCGGGTGTAATTGAACACAAACGTTCTCAATTAAAATGATTCTTTATTGCACATTCATTAAGGAAAAACATATGAATAGATTGACGGATGGGAAAACACATATGGATGGATGGAGAATGTGTGTGCAAAGATATTCCCGGAAAATCTTCATTTACAGAATTTTATCCCAGTACGAAATTTTGCATCCTTAAATATAATCTTAAATATAATGGATGAATTGGATGTTGAATAGATATAAAAATGAAGCTTCTAACAGAAAGAGTCAGAGAAGAAGAGAAAGATAGAGAGATAGTGAAGTTAAAGTGACAGTACTTTCGTGAATATATTCGACGTAGTTGTATTATTAAAACAACAAAACCTTAAGAACAAATTGTGGTCACGAATCGGTTACTCTTGGCATAAACCCAATTAATCCTAAACCAATACAATAAAGGGAGACAGATAGAGGAAAAGAAGCACAAAAGGCAAAAATGGGGTGGTCAGTGAAAACCTAAGTGATAAGGCCAGCCTTTTTGAAAGATAACCAATTTAAAGGAAGCAGTCAATGTTCAATCAGTGGTAAGATCTTTGAGTGAACGTTGGCGCGGGTGTGGGTACATACAGTACGGGTACGGGTAAGTGACTGATTACCTTTGGATGCATGATGGATTTCTGGATTAACCTTTCCGCTTTGTTATTCCGTTTGCATAGAATCGTATAACATATCGCTTTTCCTCCTTTGTTTAATTTTATTTGTTTACTTTTATTTATTTATTAATATTTTTTCTTTTTAGTTTTTCATTTTTTAATATTCTATTTTTTTCATTTTATTTTTTTAGAAATTATTTTTCAAAAGAAATTATCAGAATATTCTTATTGGTTGCTCGGAGCTTCGCACAAGCCGTTTTCCTGTATGTTCGTCCGCCTATCTGTCTGCACGCCTAACCAAAAATCGTTTGTATTGTTTGAAATGAACAGAATTTTTCCATTTTACGTGAAATAAAAAAATTGTTTTGCATTTTCATAGCTTTATTTATTCAGTCATTGAACTATTCGTATTAAACCGTATATTGATTCAGTGGATGAGCTCATTGCTGAGCTGATGATGAGTCATAATGTGGAGGGATTAGTAATGCAATTGGAAAGTATATCAGTGCAAAAGTAGATCTTAATAAAATTCACAATTAAAGAAATGAAAACATATTTGAACGATTTCCGAAGTAAATTTTATATCGTTATAAAATAAAGCAACGACAACAAAAAATTGAAAAAATAATATCGTTAGTAAAAATTCCCAAAAAAAATTGTGACTTATTCAACCACTTTGAATATTATTAAAAAAAAGATATTTTTTTTAATTTATAAGGGATAGGATTGGAATAATTTTAAAAATTATGACCGAAATAAGTCGACCAAACTAACGAAATTGTAAGAGAATAACTTTATATGAATAGCAGATGAAAGGATAATAATCAACATTTATTCACTCTTGCATGTACTTTTTTCAAATAAAAA
The DNA here is from genome assembly GCA_963966595.1 of Physocephala rufipes. Lineage (NCBI taxonomy): Eukaryota > Metazoa > Arthropoda > Insecta > Diptera > Conopidae > Physocephala > Physocephala rufipes. Next base: position 4,064,809 of record OZ016502.1, read on the forward strand.
GGAATCACAAAGCGTAAAAATGAACAAAAATCCCAAAAAGACATTGGTCCAGATTTTTTTAAAAAATTTGATTAATTGAAAATTCTCTTAAAATCCAATTGAAATAAAAGAAAATTGCAACGAAGCGATTTAATAAAATCAACTCACTTTCTTTTTGTTTTCCTTCATCCTTGCGTTTAATTGAACACGCCTGCACACGATGCAAATAATCGAATGGATTGAAATAATTCGAACGATTTTGGAGTGAAGGAAGAAAAAGATTGTTTAGAATGCTGGTAAATGAAAAATCAAATGAATAGAACATACTGAAAAATGGATTGGATAAAAGAATGATTAGGGTGATTGGAAAAATTGGTTACGATTTGATTTGTGTTTGGTTCGGCAAACAATATTGATAAAGCAAAATGCAAAGAAGGCAAAAATCAGAGTGCAACGAATGAATCCAGAATCTGCTGAACAAAAACAAATAAGTTTCCAATTCCGTTTTTGACCCAGTTTCATTCATGGATTTTCTTGATTTGTATGACGAGTACACTCGCTCTCGTTCTGGGTGTTTTTGCACGTCATGGCATTTGATGTTATGTCATTCCGTGAATGCAGAATGACGTTTTCTGGGAAAAACCAAGGATATGAAAATGAATTGATTACATTTCGTATGGGCGGACGATTGTACGGTATCGATCGGTTCTGTGTCTCTGAAGACGTTGTTGGTTTTTCTAAAAACAAACCAGTGCTGCCCAACGAATTTATCAATATCACTTTCTAACATCAAAACAAGGCATCACATCTGGATAGATATGCTTCTTGTATAGAAGCACGTAATGTGAAATTTAATTGAATAAACGAGTGAACGAACAAGCAAATGACCGACCGAAAAAACAAACGAACGAATGAGCAAACCAGCGAATGATTGAATAGCTGAACTACGTCAGTTGAATGGAGATTATTTTGATTTATTTTCGTAAAAATGGACAACATTGGACAATATTGAACCGACGAAGTGTCGATAGATCACAATGAGTTAGAGGTATTTTCTAAAAAATATAAAATTTCCGAAGAAAAACCATTGATTGTAGATGTTGTGAAAGTTCTGCTCGAGGCAATGATGACCGAGAGGGATCAGTAAGAATAGAATGTGGACAAGGAAATTGGACGAAAATTTTGTATCTGCAGATTGTGAAAGGTTTTATATTTTCGAAGCAGATTCATTAGCTTCCTTTTTTTCGTGGTTTATACTATAATGAAAAGCAAAAATCTGAAGAGGTTCCCCCTGGACATCACAAATATTCAATTCTGACATACAAATATATCAATTTCACTAAAATTTTCACATAAATAAAATAATTTGAATTAATTTAAAAAAATTATATCAAAAATGCAAACTTTCCATAAATATCAATTATCAGAAAACCAATAAAACCATTAGAAAACAATTATTCATGCAAGTCTCGCACAGATGTAAAAAGAGTCGATATATATACGCGTAGCTTAACCTATAAAAGGGATTTTAACCCTTTAACATAAGAATATTCTCCCCCATTCATTCAATTTCATTGTCGCCAAAGGGATAGCCTGCTTTAAGGCACTCGATAACTCGAGAATAATTCTGGCAAAAGGACCGAACGGAACCTAGTTTCGAAGGCTGAATAACTGGCTTACTCATTTCATTTATTATCTCTCCTCCTCAAGGGTCCCTCCCCCATCAAAAGATTACTTTCAATTTGGAGGGTTTTTAAGTGTGTCAAAATAAGAAACAAAGAAAAATAAAATATATCATATATCCCCACTGTACAATTTATTCCCAATTGTTATGGCCAAAATCGATTTTGCCATCTCACATGCTGTTTGTTATGAAACGAGGAAATGCTAAGTGAAGAGTTAGTGGCGAACATTTCAAGCAAAATCAATAAAAGCATCCGAACTCGGCCATGATGTCAAATAGTCGAGTACTTTCCTGCTTTTATTTAAGTTTGAAAGTATGCGCAAGTAAAGGGGAAGAAGAAACTGGGATGGGAGGAGGAAAAGAATCAACAAAAGCCATTTCTATCAGAGCAAAAATTTTGGAATATTTTCTAGCACATCCCGCACTGTACAACTCCCCCGCAGTTTTGAAGGGACCCCAACTCTTTATAATTCACAAAAATGTCAGCATATTCTAACCCTTTTTCCTTATTTCTCTCTTCCTCTCCTGCAATGTGTATTAAATGAAGACCCTGTTGTCAATTTAGCGTCCTTACATACTTTATTTCGTTTCTCTTCTTTTCAATGGAAATTGAACCCTTCCATTTCTCTATCCCAGTCTGTGATAGCCCGATTACGTGGTTATTTTTGTAGCTCCCATACCGCGAAACTCACTGGATATATTACATATGTATTCCCCATATCCTTGTCGTTATGTCGTTCTCGATGCTTTTAAAGTCCTTTTCATGCGCTGTTGAATACATATCCATGCATATCCTTATAAAATGCAGTCAGTAAAGGATAAAATGTTTCCAGGTTGGAGCAAGTCGTTGTCGATAATGAAGCTCATTTACCGCGCATTCACATTCATTCATTCACCCATTCATTCACTCATTCCGTTTTGTTGTTGTTTTGTTTTCCGGTGCATCGCGACGATGTGTATTTAATGAAAAAAGGCATAAAAACGTAAAGAAGAAATTATAATATGACGACGTAAAAATGTCGACGATGTTATGAAAATGAAGCTCTATTTGGGAGTTCTACCGAATCGTGATAGTACTTTATCGAATATTAGAATATGGTTTAATAAAATAATGTGCTGGAAATCGCGGGAGATTCTTACAATTTTATTTATAAAGATTTATACGAGATAGAGATAGGTTCTTAAAATACCCCTGCGAGATATAGGCGTCTTTAAAATACCCGTAAATGGGATACTTAAAAATTTTACTAAATTTTACAATAATTTTTAAAGGAGCTCATAAACTATTTACTAAATTCTGGAATAGATTTGCTTGACTCTTTAAGGGTTTTATAAGGTCTTAAAAGAGGAAATAAAATAATTATTTCGCATAAAATTTATTTCGTTTTTAAAATCTTATATTAAAATTTTATCATCTGGTATATGATTTACCAAAATTCTACTATAAAAGGACATCTGTCTTTGAATCACTTTCTAGCATCAATCGTATGCCAAACACCAAACATTTAAAAGTTTAAAGGCATCAAAAACACTCTCTAGCATTAAAAAACCCCATTTTTCCACTATTTGTCAGGGTTGTGACCGAGGTGTGTGGACCAACGGGTCCAACGAACAAGAATATGTTGCAGCCATTAAAATTAGTTTTCCAGGAAACCTAGAAAATGACAATTAAAAAAATGAATTGAGGGCATCGAAAACGAAACTACAAATATTAAAAATTCAGCAAGTATAAAATTTTATTGCATTATTTTACATCATGTGATAAATCTCAACAAAAACCGAATTAAAGGATTATTAAAAAGTCCTAAAAAAATCATTTGCTTTTAAAGGAACGTGGATTCATTAAAAATAACCACTATTCGCTTTGAAATCACCATCGCCACATACGTAATATTTAGCCATTGTGTGTTCTTCATATTTCCTGATTCCGTGTCTGTTTCCATTTCCGCCACTGCTTCCTCTGCTCCTGCTACATCGTGGCCACAAATAATTAAGTTCCTTTTAATATGCTTCCGCCAGTATCTCTGCTGGAGAAGTGGTAGAAATAGTTATTACGAAACACCACATTATGATGGTTATGCGGTGGTTCGCAACAACTATTTCTACCACTTCAGCAGAGATAATTATATTTTTTTCAAGGATTCAGCAATGCAGCAATAATCAACAGTCATCTTCGTCGCTGGTGCTAAAGTTGGCTACAGAATCGTCAATGCATTATGCGTTTGTGAGGAAGAAGATATGAGGCTGTTAGGAAGATCAAGAACGAGAAGGAGTGATGATGATATTTTTAGCAAATAAAAGCAATATCACATATCAGGCGAACCCTGAGGACGAATAAGGAGAAAGCGCAAAGAAGGAATCAACATAGAGATGTAAATTTCAAACATGTAGGCTAGAGAGAAAGAAATGAATGGGCGTTGAAAGGCGTAAAAGACATTTTGGCCACAAGGCAATATTTTCCAAATAGAATGCAGGAGCCCGAGATTCAGAGAAAAGGAAATGAATTTTGAATACGGAGACTACAGACGAGATGATATTTAGTATTTCAGTCACGATGTACTACAACAACAACAACAATTTTAATAACAAAAATTACGCAAATGAACTAATTCATTTTAGTGAAAGACTTTCCAATCGTGATGATGATGTCTTTATTTTGGTGATGGAAATGACGTTTGTAGTGATGTCTATAATTTCGTTGATGATGCTGATTACGGTGGCAATATCGATGTGATGGTGCCGTGATAATGATGCAGATGATATTAGTGAGAATGTGGTGATAATGAATTAGATACCGCTCGTAGGTTTTTGATTGCACCTGTTTTCGATATAGAAGGAATTAAAAACCCGAGTTTATTCAAATTTGCGATGAACAATGTTGAATGAATAAGATGTTAATAATCAAATGGTTGCGTTGGATGGATTTCTTTTAAAGAAAGGATATGGATAAGAAAGCGTGAGGTAGAATTTGATTCCAATTTCTTGTGGGAATCAATTCACCAAACAGTTCGAGCCTCCTAACGTGGATAGAATTGCTTTAAAATATTCGCTACTGGAACTTGCATGAGGTGAAGTACCAATATTGTCTCATTTCATGCTTTCTCGCACTCCTAGAGAAGGAAGCGAATTGTGGGCAGATTTGGAAGAAGATGTTGGCTTTAGATATTCAGAAAAACAAATAAATTGTATATTGAAGCGTACTGATTGAAATGATTGCGCCGCAACTGCTGCTAAAATAACGTTATATCTCTATCGAAAATATCCTTTCCCATTTTTCAAAACCAACTAATGGCCATCACCATCTCTCAAAGACTATACAAGTTATAACGAACAACACGAATTTTATAAGGAAATCTTATATTATAAGATTTGTGGTATAAATTATTGAATATTCTGAAACGAAAATTCGAAATTTGAACCAAGGGTACGTGAGATGTAAAGGATACATTTACGGAGATGGTTATCTGTCTTTGTGGTCATCATTTAAAACGGATTCATACAATTCCAAGAGTTTCCTGGAAGCACCGGGCGAACATAAAAAAATCACGAACGATGTTTGACTGAAAATTCTTAATAAAATTTCTGTCAAGTAACACGAAGACACTAAAAGAAAAACAATTTCTTTTAGTGTCTTGAGATAAAGTGCTGACGTTGACACCTTACGTTTTATGTTTCGGTTTTATTGATCTTTTGTATTTTGTGCCCTTTTGCTGTTCTGCAGGATATGCAAAAAAGAGGACTGAAAAAATTGTAATTATTTTTTAGAAGATTCATCAGAAACACTTTGTGCTGTATAGTCATATTCTCCCAAAAATGAAAAATGCAGGAGAAAGTGAAGGAAATAAGAACATTTTTAAGGGTATTAAAATCGATCGAAAAAGGCACAGAGCAATTCATCGGGGTGGCTTTTCTCTATAAAATGCCTTTCTCGGTGATATTATTAATAGAGTATCAGTGAAGTGTAGTCATTATTCGCGTTAGGAATTATTTTTCGATTTTAAAATTATTTTTCTTTTTTATAAAAACATCTCTGGAGTCTAGGAGTGTTTTTCCTTATGCGGTTTCAGAAGCAAAGCTGGAGTTACTCTTATATTTTTAAGAATGGGCTAAAAAAGGTTGAAAAATCATGATGGTTCTTAAAAAAGTAATTAAACCTTTGGAAAGGTTGACTTTACAAAAACTACTTGCCTTGCTCTGACGGTCATGACTCTGTTATTTCGGCAATTGTTCTAATAATTTTTTATTGCTTGAGAAATATTATATCAGGATCTACAGGGTGATTACAGGAGAAAGTTAATCACATAGAGGAATACTTGCTTCGTTTAACAAGATTGGATTTACATTAATAACCATAATTTTTCAATATTTGAACTTATTTTTGTTATCATATTTTCATAATAAGTGTCAGGTAATCTTCTTCAACTTGTAGTTCTTTTTCCGTTCATGCAGACCTCTCAAAAGTAGAGAATTTATATCGACTTGACAACAACATACATTTTCCATTATTAGTAATTAACGATTGGAGAGGAAAGTACCAACGTTCCTACCAGCGAGAACGGCAAACACTTGCGACTAAAGAAGATCTCTTTTTAACACTTTTAGAGGGTAATAAAACTTAATTGAATAATGATCTATTCTGGTTCATCTCAATTCTTTACTTGTTAACGGTTATGACAAACCGTTCCTCTCGAAAATTCCTCTTCAGAGAGTTTTCTCAAAGAAACGCTTATCTTCGAAAACCCTTAAAATGAAGAAAGGTTACAAACTTTTTAAAGTTTTCGCCAGATTGGATTTATTTATATTGAAGTCGTTCTAATTAATTGCTTTGCAACCGAAAATTTACCACACTTCATTCATTTTATCGTCGCTTTTTAAACAATTTTGAAGTTGCCGCCTATGCCAAAGTCATATGCGTTCCACATTTTTCCGGGACTCCCGGTAATTGTTTAAGAAGAATAAATTATCTATGGTGCAACATATGCTTTGGCACCAATAGATATGAATTTTAATAAATGAGTGTAAGCTCTAGTAGAGGTCTTTGTGTCTACAGAGAAACGTAGGAGTCGAATTACTGTTAGTTCGTAAAAGTGAGAAGTAAAGCTTTGACGTCCCGAAAACTTCCAGTTTTTTAAAATTTTCAACTAATATTTCATAATTTTAGGAAAAACTCTTCAATACGAGAGATGTCATAGCATGAATAAATCTTCAAAAACTTAATCAGAGTTCGTTAAAGAACTTTGCAAATTGCGCTTTTGACCTCTCTATCGTCTGACACTTAAATTGGCTGAGAATTAATGACATCATAACTTCTTCCTCTTTTTCTTCTCTTCTAAAACTATTAATTTCCAAATTAATTCCAAAGCCGTCCATTCTCAACATTCCACACAACACTCCGCCATCATCATCATCGTTTATTTTACCCCGCTTCTTTGAATGCCACCCTTGATTCTGCCAATAGAAGCAACGTTTGTAGATCGTTAAATGAAAAAAGAGGGAAGAAAAACAAACTCAAGGATTGGTTTAGAAAGGCATGGACAATACGCTGAGCGAGAATTCTTTTAAAATTCATTTAAAATAAATGAAATTAAAGAAAGACTGATATCCAGAATGAGCACACTTATTCCCCTTATTCTTCTTCTAATACCCATTTTAATGGATTGAAAGGATTAACAATATTCCAAAGAAAACAAAGGACACATTTTTTAGAAGGTAGATTAATGAAAAATAGAATGGGTGGGATGGGTAGAAGAATGGTTTGATATGTTTGGAAGATTTGGTTACGGTTTGATTGGTTTTTGATTTGGCAAAAACAATAGAAGCAAAATGCATAAAGATTATAAAAGAAAAAGGAGTGAAATTAAAAGGAGTGAATTCTGAACATGTCGAGCATTCCAGGAGAAATATGAACAAAAACTAACAAAAATTTCAATCTCATTCCTGACCCAGTTTCATTTGTGGATTTTTTTTTTTATTGGTTCTTATTCATTCTTTCTCGTTCTGGCTGTTTGCACACGTTATTGCATTTAGCGTTAAGTCACATCAGAAGTGCAGAATGACGTTTTTTGGTTGAAACTGAAGAAAATGAAAATGGATTGGATTTATTTCATTAGGCCAATGATTGAATGCTGCCTTCTGCCTCTATGCTCGCATAAGCTCAGCAAAAATTCTATGAATCGAACTATGAATCGAACCAGGTCAACCCATTGAATACGTAAATATCACTCACTAATGTCAGTATGGGGTTTTCCATTTAATAGATGAGTTTCTATGTTAAAACGCGCAACGAGAAACTTATTGAATAAAGTGGTGATCAAGCAAACGAACGAACGAATTAACGAATCAACGAACAAAAGAAAAAACGAGTGAACCATGCGAGAACGAATGAATGAGATCAGTTGAATGAGTAAGACTATGATTTATGACAGCCTAAAATGTAATCAAAGGCATGTTCGAACTGACCGAGATTCCGTAAACCACAATGTGTCCGACTGTTGTTTTTAATATTCCAATATAACTAAATTTATTCAAAAATAAATATATTAGTTTAAATAAAATTTTAATTTAAATAATACGAATTAATTTATTATCACAAATTAATTTAAATAATACGAATTAATTAATACGAATTAATTGAGAAAAAATATTAAAATATTAAAAAAATTCCATAGAGACAAATTGGCGAAAGACTAACAAAATCGCATGAAAATCTATTTCCAAAGAGAATTCTAGATATGAATTAATAGGTAGTCAAAATGTCCTCATAAAACCCATAAACGAAAGCCTTTCCCCAGCCGAAATATGTGCAATCCCATTCATGACTTTTCCATTTATAAATAATTACCGTAGTCTGCTTTTAGGGACTCAGTAACTCGAGAACCAATCTGGCAAAAGAACAATGCACTTCCCATCACCATCACCTTCACTACATCTGCCCATTCACAAGCCAAATGGCCATACTGGAGCATTTTTTGGCTTATCAAAATAACGAAAGAAGAAAAAAAGGAAAATTATTAACCATACTGTGACGTGTATTCCTTTAAATGATTCTTCGCTGTGGTGAGAGGAAATGCTGAGTGGGGGTTAGTGACGAATATGTCAAGCAGACTGAACGAAAGCAGCCACCTAGAACAACAAAAAGTAAAACTTCCGAACCCGGCCAAAATATCATATAGTCGAATACTTTGTCATTCTTATTGAGTTCGTAAATAAAGAAGTGTAAGAGGGAAAGAAGTGTAAGAGTGAGAGGAGGAAAAAGATCGATAAAAGCCATTTATACCAAAGTAACTTCTATATTAAAAATGTATGCCGCTTCATGATCCATGAATCTTATATTACGGGGTGACTTTTAGGAGTGCACGTGTATATACTTGTGTGTTTCTGTGTGTTTCATGAAAGCGTGAGAGAAAACGGAAGAAGGAAAATAGTCCGACGTACTTTCCATTAAGAATATGTCCAAACATGAATATTTAGGACAAATAAATGCATTAAAATTGACGTTTCTTCGAAACGCGAGTTTCGGATTCTCGACCAGGGTATGTCAAAAGTTCCGGACTCTAGATCAATTATGGGAATGGAAATAACTTATAATTATACCTTATAGTTATACCGTACCATGTTCTCTGTGCTCTTTACTCTGAAGATATGTTTCTCAAGAGACATTTAATCTAACTTACAATCTTCTGTCTCCGGAGACTAAGGTATTAAATAATATACTCAAAGATGGGCAATATGTATGAGCACGTTTGTAAGAAATTGAAACCACCTTCTTAGGACTTTTCCTGAACTCTTTAAAGAGCTTTCAACATTAATGAAAAAGGAAAATAAATCTGACTACAGAAGCAAATTTTTTGTTTTGTTGCTTTGGTTATGCAACCGATTAAGGAGCCATTTATTGATTAATAAACACAGTAAAAAATAGTAAAAACTTGTGTAAATGATAAAAAAATAAAGGGGCTTGGGGAGCATTATCGTCTAGAGAAAATGAAGTAAAGGTTTTATGATCAAACAAAAAGAGTATAAGACCAATATGGAGGCTTCCCCACATCATCTGAGTAAATTTTATCTCGGGCACATGTCTCATCCGTAGAGTTCAACAAACAAACAGAAAATTTAAAAATTGCCGATTTTCATAATTATTTAATAGCGCGTCCACAAAGTTCTTTCGTAACACTTGAATAATTCTTACACCTCACATATGGTCCACTTTCAGATGACGAGAATTATATGTACCAACCCACGAGCTTTTTGTGTGTAATATTACACGAACCGATGCACAATGAATCTACCGTTGACAGATGCATCACAGAACCGACGCAGGTCCCTTCAGTCAGCAGCAATGCGGACAAAATCCAATTTCAGGTAAGTGACTTAGCGCTTTGCGCCCGGTATGCTCGTGACTATGTAACGCACTATTTCCAACATTTCGGCTTCTATATCTTTACGAACCCGTATATATTAGAGCATTGTTTATTTTAATTAACTAAAGCATTTTTACTTCACGTAAGTCTCTTGATTGCATAGTTCATAGATTCATAGTTCATGCTGATGCCATCGATTGTGAACGAAAAAGCGATGAGCATAATCTCGAGGCAGGTTTCCCAAAACCTGTCGTAACATGGCGCATGACATACGCCAATCCAAGACAGGTATATAAAGGAGGTGCATTCGCATTTATTTCTTTGATTAAAAATGAATTTATTTTGGTGTGCGCAAAGGTCTGGGTGCCAGGCCCGTCGTGGATGAAAGGCGACAAAATGGCAGTGACTAGTCGTGCTTGCACGTAGTTCACTTGCCAGGAACTATGCAGGCTAGTTCCGCCACCTTACCAAAGGTGTAAAAATGGTGCCACGGGTGGTGTGCAGCTCATTTTGGGTCTTAATCGGACCCCGCTAATATAAATGCCCACGTACACAGCACACCAGTGGGTAGGCCCCCTTGTGGGAGCTTCGTGGTGGCTGTGGTACTACCCAAAATTACGCGGGGAGAGACCATAGAGTCTCCGCGTGGAGTTGCGTGAGGAGGCAGCCTCCGACAACTCAGAATGCCGGTGAGTAGCACACCGGCATTAAAGAGGTTTTAGATAGGCCTCGATCGTCAACCTGCGAGGAATGTCCTGCACGTCCCAGGCTTCCATAGGTACACAAATGGCGCAATAGGGCTAAGTTGATGCCGTGGCTGATGATTGCCAGTATATAAGGTATTCACAAAGTCTACCTAGTAATCCCGAGTGTGGGTAGGCCCACCGTGAGATTAAGCCATACTTGGCAGGTACTCACGTTAAGCACCAAGCGGCATCTGTGCGCAAAGGTTTCACAAGAGTTTGAAAGAGATACAATGAAAGAAGTAAAAATGAAGTAATGAAGTAATAACGTCAAAGAACGCTACGCGCTCCCACTTGTAATGAGTACACTTCTTGGGAAGGCAAACTAGTCCTTAAAAATCAACATCATCTTAAAATTTTGCTCTTTCTTTAAAAACATGAGTAACGAATTATGATTCAAAAGAATTTCCGCGGGTACTCAGGAATGGTCAATTGAAACATTCCGCAGCAATTTCATTTCATTTCCTTCATTTCAATTGCGTCATGCAGCGGTTTGTTTCGAGATGATAAAGAATAACTCAACGCTTTAGGGAAGGTTTGGTGTATCAGATTGCGGCGAATTCGAAATAGTTGAAAGAAGAGGGAGTAAACTACATGTTCCAAGTAGTAGCCTTTTCATTTTATTCGTTCAACGACATTGCGTTGTGAAATGTCATTGATGAAATTGATGTTTTATTATCAACACCAACAACAACAATACTATTAATCAATAATTTTTCAAGTTATCTGCAGGACGTCAACTTGCAAATTTGGCCACAAACCATGACCGACAAACGAATGAACTAACACAATCAAAGAAACGTCCGAATTGAATAATAAAAGATCGCCCGTTTCTAACACGCTATCATGATGCCAAACATGCAACACGCATCAAGCAATCGCACATCAAGATACACTCCCACTAAATCACAAATAGCTGCGTCGAAGCGTTTGTATAGGTTTGTGTGTATGTGTGTAACTCTGTGCGAGCGTTTCCGAAATATTTACAATAAACCGAAAACAGACATTTACTAAAATAATGAATTGCCAGCGCGTATGATTACGTCAAAGATTTACCCAATGCAATCAAATAGTATATTTCCGCATAATATAATTATTGTAAATTTTATATAATTCATATTGATTTTCTCTTATTGCACTTCAAGCCATTCCGCAACAACTTTATTTCGTCCTAGCTCTTATCGTTTCAATGATTTCCATTGATTTCTTTCAGTTCTTCGAATCACCTCGCCACCCCACACTTTCATTTCTTTCCAGGTTTTATGGGTTGCCATCTTGTCTTAGTTTTAATTTTAAGTTCACTTTGTTTCATCAAATATTTTATAATTGTATCTGTCTTAATTCACCACGTTCTATTCTTTAATTAATTTTCCATTTTGTTGATATATTTGATTTCATATTCTTCTATCACAATCATGATTGTTTCTGATTTCAAATTATTATATATTTTGTGTACAGTAGACGAGCATACGCATGTGTGAGTGCGTTAGTGACGGCATTGTAGACGCAGTGATTCATGGTTTACCTCCAAAAAGTCAAGGACATTGCCTAGTTTCTTTCTATAATTTGTCCTGCCCCTACACCTTCCTCAACTTCGTGTCGCGTCAGAATATTTAACTGCATTCGTTTGTTTCGGAGTAGATTTAAATCTGAAAAATAATTTCTCCAAATATTTCAATAATGAATTATTTTTCGTAGATCAGAAAATAATAAATTTGATAAGTATAGACAAAATATCTGAACTAATTGAATTTAATGGATTTATGTTAGTGAATCCAACACTAAACGAGTTGAAATTCAAGTGGTATGTCTTGGAATTTAAATTGTAATAAATATAATTGAAATGAAATAAGTTCAATTTTTAATGAGAGGGAGTGTTATTAAAATTGAACTAGCTGAAATAAAATTAGTTGATATTTAATGATTGTTTTTGTTATTATTATTTCTTATATATATTTCTAATTTCTTATATATGTTCATAAATTTTAAACTTGCATTTTAAATTTTGTCCTTCAACGCAAATTCAATTTTTTCTATTTTGTATTCGTTAATTTGGGAATTTTTTCTTTTGTATTTTTCTATTTTTATTTGTATTATTCCTTCTTTTTAAGCAGTTGCAACATTTTTTCTATTTTTCATTCAATTTTATTAATACCGTTTTAATTATTCTTCCAATTTATTTTAGTTTTAGCTCTTTTGCCTAATCTTTGGCTTTCATTAATTTACTTTTATATATTTTGATAGATTTATATAATATATTTTTTCTGTTTTCAATATTTCTATTAAGGAGATTTTTTGTTAAAATTTTTCGTATAATAACATTTTGAAAAACTCATACATGATCCGAGTATTTTCGGTATAATTTAAGTTTTAGAATTTTTCTCACTATAACGTTTTTTCTGATTTTTTTAGTTTTTATTTTATTCCTATTAAGAAAAACTATTTCAGAGATATTTTTATCATTATCTTTTAGTGTTTTATAATAACTGCTGTCGAAAAATCGAGTAGCGGAGTATTCTATTGCATGGCTGCTAATTTGGATGGTCACTCGAAATGCAGGTGTGGGTCAGCCACATCACTCCTTGCCGAATACGAGTTTATAAGGATTTGACCTCTGACCTTTTCTTAATAGACTCACATTTCAGATGCCACAAAACTCCAGTTTGTAGAGTCAACCATACGTCCATACAGATATTGCATGTATCACAGAAGGGTTGGATTCATGTCGTGAATACAAAATTGTAAAGAACAATACGTTATGGATTTGCTCTTACGTCGTCACGGTTTATCGTGTTATTACATTATTAAAGATGGCAATCAGTTGGATGACAGTGTGCGGATGACATTCATTTCATGCGGACTGTGTTTCAATGAAAATAAAATTGTGGAAATCACTTTAGTTACGTTTGTAAGCTTTCGTTGTTGAAAAAGGCGAATGAATTCTATCTATTGGCGGGGCTGACATGACGAAAATCATAGTTAAAGGCTTCAATTGCCGGAACTGGTTTGTATCTAGAGCAAATTTGACAGCGGATGACATGAATATTTGTTCCAGCGCTCTCAGTTATCTAACCCTGCCGGAAAGCTAAACGAACATCAAGAAATACTCAATATTTTATTTGTTCTCATCGCTTTGAAGAGCCGCTCGAATTTGTTTCTTCACGCAATATTGGTCATGGTGGACGCTATAAGCCACTATTTGAGAACAATAGACATTTCTTTCTGGTTGTTGAAATTTCAGAAAAAGAGGAGTACATTGAATAATCTGAATGCATCTTCGGGACTACTTTGGCGTTCACCATTGGATCTGAAAGATTCCAATGAGCACGCCTGTGATGGAAAATTCGATCTTGCGAATTTTGTAAGTTTATTTTAAAACTCCGTATATTTTCAGAATTTCAGAATTCGAAAAAAATTCAGAAATATTAATAATCTCCAAAATAGCAACAATTTGAAAAAGTTAAATCCTAAAAATTCCCAAAATATTCTAAAATAAAAACAATGAACTATGTACATCGAAATGTTTACAGTTTCAAAGAAATTTTTATTTGAAAGATTCAAAAAAAATTTATAATAATAATAAAATATATTTTATATTTATTTTGTAACCATTTTGTAGGTTTAGGGGTCCAACTCTGGTAATGGGGCCTTCAGCGACGTATCAAAAACGAGTCTGTGAGGACAACCCGCAGTCTTGTTCCGATTCTGAATCCGCTCCAAATCGTCATTCAAAACAAATGTATTGAAATAATTAAATTATATCCAAATAATTAAATTATATCCAAATAAATATATAATTTATTAAATCGTTACATCAAGTGCGTTTATTAAATTTCTTTTCAATATTTGTATCGCATATTATTGCTTTTTATTAATATAATAAACAAAAGAAAAATAAATATCGACAAATAGCATGTAGCTGTTTATTTTCTAGAGCGACCATTCGATACATTAATCAGTGTTAAGATTTTCAATTAAATTCGCGTCTGATCGGTTTTTAAAAAGTATAGGAAATGCTTTACGCTTTCCTCATATGCTCCCATGACTGAGATGAAACTCATCAATTGAAGTACTGCAAAACTCGCAACTGCAAAAGCTTGAGGTCCAAATATATCAATTCAATGTCTTCCATTTTGTTGTTGAGAACTCGGCTAATTAGGGTTAAAATTTTTGGTCTTTCTTACGTAATCAAATTTAAGCAAAAATAAAAGCCTTCCAATTACTTAAAGCACTGAACCTTGCTTTAGTGTGGTCTCCTAAAGTTTTGTTTCGCTCTTTTTTAAAAATTTTCAATAATGATTCATAATTTGGCTTTCGTATCAAATTCATGGGCTTGCAGGCTTCTAAATAAAACTTTACGGGAAGTAACATTTCTTTTTGGCTATAAATGGTTTCCTTGTAACCGACGTGAGCCTTTTATGCTCGTGAATTAAAAAGGAGTGCGGTAAAACGAGGTTAACGTGTGTAAGATTTTCTGCCATGACAAACCCGGCAGGAAATATTTTTGATATGAAAATGTTTGGCTTACCATTAATATCATAAAGGCGGATCATATAACTATAAGAAAGCTCTTACGTGTGACGAACAGAGCTTCCAAATAGAAGTAATTTGAAAAGAAGACGACAACATTTGAACAGGCAGATATTTTTGGTGAAATGTTCACAGACAGTGTGACGAACAGAGCTTCCAAATAGAAGTAATTTGAAAAGAAGACGACAACATTTGAACAGGCAGATATTTTTGGTGAAATGTTCACAGACAGAGAAATGTTAAAGCATCTCTGCAAAGTCGAAATTCAAGTCTCGGTAGAAGCCAAAAATTAAATGTTAAAGCCAAATTTTTGAAATTTTCAAAACCTTGTAAACAAAGCACGTGACTAAAGTTTGTGTCTAAGTTAAGTGTTAAATTAATGGTAAATTATATTAAGCAATATAAAATCAATTTTAAAAAATCATTAACATAGTCATTACAAAAACAAATCAATATATATTTTTTGGTTTATTAAAAACAATTTGCCTGAGAAAGCCAAGCCAATCAATACTTCTTATATTACAAAAAAATATAAATAAAACTCACTCACGGTATGCGCAAACAATTTTTTTCTGGACTTATTGCTTGGCAAAAAACCGCAACAATAACGGTATTACAGTATCTGCAGTTATTTCATGCACATATACAGGAAACTTCCGCAAACAGTAATTCCTTGCTTTGTGCTTCCGTTCTTTGTATTTCATTATGTGCGCCTGTATGTGCGTGTACGTGCATGGGGTTGTGTGTCACTCTTTTTAGTAACTGTGTGTCGGTATGCGTGTGGCGATAAACAAACATTGTAATACGTTATTAAATTTTTGCATTGCATAAAGAGGAGCGCCACAAAAATAATATTAGGAAAGGCAAATAAAACAATTCCTTTGGTAACATCAAACCAACGTTGGTGTACATCATGAGTTTATCGTCAAGGCCTGCGACGGTGGTCGACCATTTGAATTTTTATGAAATGAATCCATTTTCGATTTTAAATTTCGTGGTTCAGACCATTCTCGTTAATGTTTGCCCTGTGTTGATAAATATTGTTGTTCTTGTTATTGCTTTTAAAAAGATTCGCTGTGGCAGAAGCAACATCCAAAAAATGGATGTACGCAAGCAATAACAATATATGTAGCTGTTGCAGCTCATTGCGCGTCGAGTGTCTTCATATCTTTAGCGAATACAAACGAAAGAATGTAAGGATCGCTGCACCCAGTATGTGTCAGTAACCAGCCAGCAGCCAGACGTATTAGAGATTGTGCCAATATTGGAATTATTCGATTTAACTGCACCAGAGGAAAACAATGCGTCAGTTCATCAGTAGCGAAAACCATGCACATGTGATCACGGGAACATGCCTAGCTACATTTACCACCCTTCACCAATCTCTAACCACGAGTGTTTACTCTATTTTCAGCTTCTGCGTAAGACTTCTACAATTGCCTTAATTTGCGGTGATGACATTTTTTCACTCCACGATAATCCTTCCGGTTAAAGTTTAATTTATTGACACTCTTTGCGTCAAGGAATTAAATTCCACTGCAATGGCAATAGTAGTCGAGCAGCTTTAGTTAAACTATTTTTTGTCGCATTATAATTCGTATGGTATTACATCGTGCGGTAAATTATGCAACTGATGTTCAATATGTTTCAATTGTAGCGAAAATATTGTAGATGTAACTTGTTTAAATTTATTTATGAAAATAATTGGAAGGGTTAGAAAATATGACTTTGATATTTTTTATGGCAATAACTAAATTTGTATTAGCAGTCTAATAGATCACTTTATTAGTCGAATATGTGATGTTTGATATGGATCAATCATTTGAAGCATCCTCTTGCTCGGTTTGGGCTCTGTTAAAATTATGTTATCTTCAATTATTACTTAACGACTGTCATGTTAAGTGCTAAGAGTTTTCTAATAAGAACTTAACATAATTTGAACGGACTTCAGCCCGAGCAATTAGGCGCTTCAAATGATGGAGCCATATCACTTGGTTCATTTTAAACTAAATCCTTACCGCATACACATTATCTTCA
Source organism: Physocephala rufipes (assembly GCA_963966595.1). Taxonomy (NCBI): domain Eukaryota; kingdom Metazoa; phylum Arthropoda; class Insecta; order Diptera; family Conopidae; genus Physocephala; species Physocephala rufipes. Next base: position 4,082,139 of record OZ016502.1, read on the forward strand.
ATTCCAAGAAAGTGTTGACCTTGGCTGCTCCCATAGCATCACCATATCGGCAATGTTATTCAAAATTACGTAAACAATAAAATACAAAACCTTGAACTTGTTTTATGAATAAAAAACGAAAAATTTCCACCGAAAAAGTGGTCGGAGATTAGAGAAAATGATCGTGCCCTTCCATTATAATTATAACTAAGATGGTACTCCTTATTTTTGTATACCCAATTTTATACACTTTTAATTGACGTCTCTAAAAAATCATATTTTCAATGAAAACAAATTAAAACAAGACTTTATTTCCAAATGAAATATTTACGGTCATGTCAATGTTTTTTTAAGAACACGACGTCTTGTTTTGGATAAATCAATTCGCACCCACAAACAAAACGACAACACCACGACCAATAGGCAACCCTATATATTTCGCGTTAAACACCTAGCTTTGTCAGTTGTTTAAGTAATTCATGTTATAAAATTCAGTCTTTATGAAACAGAAGTCATAAAGGTGGTGAATAGAGAACTTGTGGGCATGAGCGTGTGTGTGTACGTGCCTGCATATAGTGTGGTAGTGTGTTTACGCGGAAAGAAGTGTGCCCAATGCGGTTTATGAAGCAACATAATTAACAGTATCAGAAATATTTTTAGTCAACTTTTTTCCAAACTAAAACAAGTTTTTAAATATTTTAAATTTTAATTAAAAGTTATATCGAACTATAAAGCCAAATATGTTTCTTAGGAATTAAAGGAATTGTGGTGAATTTTGCCAAATAAACGGGCTAGTAATCAAATGATTTAACTATCAAAAAAATTGAGCCGTTTAATGATATGAAATATTGAAATTCCTTCAATTGGATGCATTTATAGTGACGATTCATCTTTCATGAAAAATATTTTAGTATTCGATTTTTTTAGTTTTTCTGGAACGATAAAATAATAGAGAACCATAAACAGGCAATCTTTAGTAGCTCTATTACCAATTACCTAATAAATAAATTTGGGTGAATTAATCGCACAGTTGTAAACGACTTCAGCCTGTATTTCACCAACAGGGCAAACAATATTACACTTCAGTAAATTAGTTGTTTCTCGACCGTTAGTTTAGCCATAAATTTTTAAGGACACTACTCCACTAAAGGGATCAAACGGTGGAATCAAAAGCAAATCAACATATTGCTGAATTAACTGATTAAAGGAAAAATTCAGTAACGGGTGAACATTTGGTTGAAATGAATGTAGGCTAGCATTGTTGCTTTATATTCTTATATATTTCTTTGGAAACTGCAATCACTTTTTGCCTTAATTAAACAGTTGGCAGCTACGTTTATCAGATCAATATAGTAACTCATGGGAATAAAAATTGCAATTTTTTTCATTTCTTAAAGAAAAGTAAATTGATATATATACCTACGAGTGAAACACGCCCTTATGTATGTGTGTGTGTGTGTGGGTGCATGTGTGTGTGTGTAAACAACACTGTATTTTGATAAAGAATAGCCTTCTAAAGAAGAGTCTTATACTATGTTCACAGACAACGGATTTAGTTGGATTTCAGCAAATCTGGATTTGGGTGGCAAATCTACGCGTAAATCTAGATGTACTTCATACAATTTGTTGTTGTAGATTTACTGAAATCTGAGTGAAATCGTTGATTTAGTAAAAATCAACCCTGATTCGAAGTTCGAAATATTTTGCCATATCGCTTTGTCTTTTTCTGCATCAATGTGTGAGAAAGAGATAATATACCAAAGAGGTAATATACCAAGCGCGCCTATACATTGCGGAAATGTATAGGCGCGCAACTATTTGTGCATGATATGTGTTGAGATAAACAAATCTTTTAAGAATTAAGGATTTTTCGCTATTCAATGCTTCTATTTTTAATATATTTCTTGTAATTGAATCGTAGACTTTAAGGAAAAAGAATATAACTTCTATATTATGCATTTAATTTTTCAAAGTTCAAAATCGTTTATATTTATCAGCTGGTGACGAAATTCAGTTGTCAAAATAAATCTGATAAAATTATCTCTGAACACTTGGAATCTAATTGATGTTCGAAAGCGATTTATGCTTAAATCCAATATCTGTGAACATAGTATTAGAGATGAGTTGACTCTGGAACTACGTAAGTTAGTAATTTCTAATAAGAAGAACATGAATAAATACGAAAAACCTAAAACTGCATTATTCACTATATCATATTCAACACAATTATTCTTTATATTTACTGTCATTTGAGAAGAAATTTTAATCAAGCGATTTAATAAAATATGGTCACTTTTGCTATGAAAAACCTGGCAAAACGATTACACTAAATCTATTAAGAACTAACATAATTTTAGGACTGATTTCATTTCAGAGAATCAAAGATTGTTT